>NW_004624785.1:12017912-12039298 GCF_000247695.1 Heterocephalus glaber | reverse complement strand
AAAATATAAGAACCAAGAGACTCATGTAATGGTACAAGATCCCAATGATGAATGTAACTGTATTTTATACTGAAAATGTACCAATAAACTTAATGGGTGGGGGGGGGAGAAAGAAAGAAAAATCAAAAAGGAAGAAAAAATAGAAAGTTTTTGTAAATAAGGAGGGGAAGAGGGGTTGAAGGGAGGGGAGGGGAAGGGGGAAAAAAGAGGAATCAAGTTATATCACGTACAGGTATAAACTCCCTATGATGAATGTGATTGTTATGTATATCTAAACTATACTAAAAAGTTCTTAAAAGAGCAGGATCAATTTATTTTCATGAAAAAATCACACATATGTGTGTATGTATATGGATCTATTATAAATAGATACTGTCTTAGTTACTTTTCTCTCACTGCTGAGACAAAATACCTGACACCCAAAGTTAAAGGGGGAAAGGTTTATTTAGCTTACAGTTCATAGAGGTTTCAGTGCATAATCCGATGGCTCCAAGGTAGGGTGGGGTGGCAGACAGGCCTTGCAGAAGAGAAACAGTTCAAGGCAGCTAGAAAGTAACAAAAGCAACAAGGGAGCAAGGGAGGGGCCCACAACACCTTTCTGCCCTTTTTATCTTATGTAGATTACTTGGGACAGATAACACTTACACCCTCAATCCTAGCATTGCACCAATAAATCAATTCCAGAAAAAGCCCTACCTATAACTGCATGAGGCTTTGGGGGACATCAAGACACAAGTAGGGTTTTTTTTTTTGATATAAAATGGAGTACTACTCAGCCATAAAGTAAGATAAACTTGAGAAATTTATAGCTAAATGGGTGCACTTTGAGACTATACTCTTAAGTATAAGAAGGGAGGGGAGGGGAATGGGGAAAAAAGAGGAATCAAGATATATCATGTATAGGTACAAACTCCCTTCGATGAATGTGATCATTATGTATATCTAAACTACACTAATAAAATTTTTTAAAAAGCAGGACCAATTTATTTTTATGAAAAATCACATATATGTGTCTATGTGTACCTGTTTATACTAGATCCATATACATACACATACACATAAACATATCCATATTACATCATAGACTCCTTGTAGGTAAGTGTATATGCCTGTGTGAACATCCACACTGTGTGTATGTGTACATGCCGACACACAGTCGGTCTAAGTACATTCACACAAAAGTTCTCTGGATAATATAATTTGTGGGAGGAAAGAGACATATGTAGCATTTGTCTCACCTGTATACTATTTCCATACATGTAGCAGAAGCATCTAATTTTAAAAGGGTAAAAATTTTTAAAGTTAAAGATAATTTTCTAGAGAAATTTTCTTACAAAGAACTCTAGACGTTGAACACCAACTTCCTCCTGGGCCACCTGTTTTCAGGTTCACCTGTTTCCCCTCTGAGGTCCTTCAGCCCCTGAGAGTGGAGGTGGCAGAGGGAGCAGGGACCCTATGCTTCAGATCCTGCTTGGCCTTCCTCTTTTATTCTCAAGGCAGGCTGAGGCCACCCTCGGGTAGGTGGTGCTACAGGCTCTCCACTGCTCAGGGCTCCTTTGGGTGCCAGCTTGCTTCCCCTGCAGATAGACAACAACTTTCAGCCTGGCCTGTTCATGATAGACTGAAAAGAAGCCAGGAGTGTGGCTGGGACACTGGGCGAGCCCCCAGAAGAGCCAAGTGGACAGGGATGGTGCAAAGAGAAGCTGCGGCCCCCTCTCCTTGACTTAATGCTTGGCTTTGAGGCTGCCTGGGGTGGCCACCAGCACTGTCCGTGCCCTCCCTCTGAGAGGTGCTACATAACTGTCCACCTGCTCAATCCTGCTCTCTACTGGTGTCCTGTCCAGCTGGCCCTAAGGCCGAGATGGCCAGGGGACAGGGAGCCTGGTGCTGCTCACTAAGGAGATGGTCAGGCTGATGACTCTGAGAGGTCAGGCGGGATTGTGACTTACAAGGAATGACAGTTCTGTGGTCCCAGTGTGAAGCTACAGGAGGACTGGGCAAGAGCCCTGGGTCCCACCAGCTGTTCCCGCATGCACCTGCCCAAAGTGAGCCCCCCAGAGCCTCAGTGGTGACACCTCTGAATGCTCTCAAACAGCTGAGGTTTGGCAACACCCACTGGGCTCATCGGCCTTCTGAAGGCTGGAGCACCCCATGCTTGTCCCAGCCAGCGTGCTTGATGACATGACATCACCCTGTGTGTCCCTGTGACTCAGCCATTGGGTCTGCTCAGCTGGATGGTGTGAGGGGCACTCCTGTCCCTTACCCTGTAATTTTTTTAAACTTTTAAATCTTTGACCAACATGGAACTTATGTTGCTAAAAGCAGAAGGACTCTGGGCCAACTTTATTTTTTAAAATCATTAGACTTTTGCTTCAACATGATATATTGAGTAGCCTGATCTTTTCACATCATTTTGCAATGTCGATTTATCATGCATTGCATTAATACATATACTTTTATGCTCAGAATAAACTTCTGGATTCTATTTTATTTACATGTCCTTTCTGTTCCCACAGCAGTGTCATACAGTTTAGCCTAGTATCTTGAAAGGCACAATCTTCTCAATGTCCTTATTGTTCAGGGTTTCCAGAAGTAGCCTAGATAGAGACCAGAGAGCAGGAAGTTTTCTCAGGAACTGTCAAGATTATCACCTGGGAGGAGAAGGGTAGACACAGGCCTGGGCAAAAGGGAAACAAAAGAAGCGAAAAGGGAAGGAGAAACAGAAATACCACATACAGGTGGTCAGAAAGGAGGCTGCAGCCTGTGACCCTGTTGTCCTGCTGAGGTCACTCAGAGTGAGCCTGTGGGGACCTTACTCATCCTAGCATCACAGGGCTTCTAGCCCTGAGGGTCCTGCCCCAGGTTGACATTGACATTGAGAGACTCAGTCCAAGTGGATCCCACAGGTGAGAATCCTGGGAAGTAATCACCAACGGGCTCTTCCAATAAAAAATATTCAAATAAATATAACATTTGCCTTTCTCCATGTCTCCCTCCAAGAAGGACTGACTAAGGTCTTCTCCAGGACCTTTCTTAGGGCTTATTCAACCTTTCTTCGTAGACTGGTCTGGGGAGGTAACTCTAGAATTGTCACAAAAATGCCCCTCACAGATGCCTCAGCCAATTACACAAGGCTCTGCCTGCCTCTGGGTGGCTCTTCAGAGTGACCAAGAAGGGATCCAGCCCAGGTCAGTATTGGGGCCATGACTGACTGGCCACCACAGCACTCTCAGAGCTGAGTGAACAGGTCTTCCTGTTCAGAAGGGGACCGTGGCAAAGCACCATGGCTGCGACAGTGCCCTACATTAATTGGACTTTGATTATTCTTCCTGAAGGGTAGTAGACAGCAATACTGAGCTGGAGTGTGCAAATGTTTTAAACATTTCTCATTTTTGTTATCTAATTTATTATAGAATTTTATGCTGAAAGGCCTGCTGATATTTTTACTGAGAGTGTATGAATTTACGTATTAACTTAGTATGCCACAAAAACAGATTTCTGGATAGGCAGAGTGCACATCAAAGTTCAGTTGATGAATAAAATTTATCTTCTAACTGTTAATATGAAGACAGATTTTACCGTTTTAATTGTTTAGTAAAGGATAGCATTTTATGACTGTACTTATTCCCAGGTGAGATGATTTTCACTCCTGCTGAAGTGAAGAACATCTTCACTGATCACTGAGCACCATATGACAGGTGTAGAGACAAAAGAAAATGTCCTCTCCTCTCTCTAAGGTTTCAATGGAATAAACTGCAATTACCAACCATCCAAGATTATTCAAAGCACCACCCTGTCTTTCCATGGAGGAGGCAGAGAATGGAAAGTATAGACAATTTTAAGGGCTTGTGAATGTTTATTAGGGGAATGAATGGTTCTGTAGCCAGAAATCAGCTTGCAGAACAATTCTCTGTGGAGTCTGCAGGAGCCCAAGTGACAACAATATCCTGGGAAGAGGTCCCTACAGGCGTGGACAGAGCTCTCCATCCTCCCTGGACAGCACAGGGTCTCTGGGTGTGAGAGAGGCAGTATTCCCTTGGCCTGCAGGTTCTTAATGCTGACCAGGGGCTCACAGAGAGAGGCTCTGTCTGGACTTAGTGGGAGGGCAGATAAGTTCAGAGCAGCCTGGTTCTGAGCCTGCTCTTCACACCACTAATTCTCTTGAGGTCCAGTTGCTCAGCATGCAAAAGGGACATAGTAGGAAAGTCATTCTCTGAGTCCAACAACTCCAAGGATGGGGCTGTGGTTCTACTCCCCTTTACCGCTCTGGACACACAGTCACTGGTAGCTGAATGTCTGCCCTTGATTTTCCTGTTGCATTGTGTTGCCTGAGGCAGCACCACATCTATGTATTTTCTGTGGATGTGGCCTGGTGCTGCTTATGCAGTGCTGGTTGGGGGAGGGGTTGTCTCCTGACACCCTGAAGCCAAAGAATGAGTGGTCATCTGCACACCACAGAATATTAGCAAAAGATTGAAAAACTGAGCAGCATGACACATTCTGTATATCATACCTGGATATTATCTGAAAAGTAACTTTCAGAATCAGGTTAAATCATGATTTGCCTCCAGATATAAAAAAAGAGCATGTGTTTAAAAATGTATGTATATGATAGGAGGACATCAGGTAGATGCTAGACTTGCTTCAAAGGAAAGGTGAAAATGACACAAATGTGTGAGGAAAGGAATTTGAAATGTACTACAAATGCAGGCAAGGCTGAGTTTTCCTTGAGGGAAGGAAGGGAAGTAAACCTCTGTTGGTCAGGGCCACGTATGCGATGCACAGAGCTGCAGAATACTTCAAAGACAGTATCAGAAGATGTGTCTGCTATAGTTTTCAACTAAAATACAAAGATTTTTTCTACGTATCTAATAATTATCTTAACTCACTAGGAGATTATCTTTAACTTCCTTTAACTGATAATATCCCTGTATGTTAAAACTTGTCTACGTTTTAAAAAATATCAAAAGATTTTCACTAAATTATGTTCCCTGGAAATGACTAAAAATCGAACACCAAAACCCAAATGAGCAACTTCCACCAATCTCAACTTTGCCTGGAGCTGATAACTCTCAGGGTAACACACCTGTTGTTGATGATGTAACTCTGCTAAAAAGAGGGGGATGGAAAAGGACTGTCTCCCCTCGTGATCAGAGATCGCACTGCATCTCCACAGTCTCTGTGCCATGCAGCCTGGGCGGAGTGACTGAATGTCACGACACGGATCAGGCAGCCTCACTGAGCCATAAATGGTCCAGAGGCTCCCACAGCCCGTCTGTCTGACCCACCAGCCAGACAGCCCAGGGGAACCATCCTGACTCTGTAATCTTTTCTTCTTTGAAACTGACAGAGTCTAACTTCTTATCGTTTGCATGTCCAATTTCCAGAGGAAGCTATTCCTGGAATCTTTCACTTCAACTTGGAAAGGGAGGAGAAATAATCAAAATTTTGTGCTGTGAACCTTTAACATGTGAGAGGAGGGGAGTAGACTGAACCTCGGGGTCTGATCAGAGAGAGAACATAACCAGGGGAACGATGGCTCTGAAAGCTCCTGGACTGGGGCAGGTTTAGTCAGCCAGTATTTGAACAGTGCTTTCAGCAGTGAATTCCTTAAGTGTCTGAGTCTTGATTCCCTTGTTATAAAATGGGAAGAATAATAGTCTGGGCAAGGTCACAGAAATTGTAGATAAAGCAGTGTCTTTCAGGAAGTGACCCTTAACACTTGAGAGCAACGAAACCTTGGGGTCGAAGGTTCCTGTGCCATCACCTGAGTGACAGGTAGGGTCCAAATGGAACAGACATCGGGGAACTCTGCCACTGTGTAACCTCAAGTTTGCCAATGGCATCAGAGGAGCAGGGACCCTGGGAAGGGCAGAGACTGTGAGGCTGCACTGGCTGTTGTGAGTCCCTGTCCCCTGCTAAACAGTGCTCTCTGCCTTCTCAAGCCCATTCTCTCATTCCCTGCCCCACAGAACCTCAAAGCTGAAGCAGGAATGGGCCAGAGGACAGGTGCACCAGTCTCAGCTGACTTCCAGCTGGGGTGCCCAGGACCAATAGCAGCAGGGACGTTGGACTAGCATGTTCCTTGCCTCCTGCCCTTCCCCTTCCTCTTCTGATGACCGTTAGGCCCAAGCCACACCGGATCCCAGAGCAGAAAGGGAGGAGTAGCCAAGGTTCTTGGTGATACTTGGGGACATTCCAGAGGCAGTGTGTGTGTGTGTGTGTATGCGCACGTGTGCGCGCGCACACACACACACACACACAACCATCTTCATGTTACAGGTGAGAAACAAGGCCCTGTGTTTCAAGATCTCTCCTGGTTAGGCTGGAGATACTTGTAACTAAGGACATTCCTATGAGACACTCTTGCTCCTGAGCGGGCTCGGAATACGCCTTCTAAGACATCCCACTCTGGAGTAGAGGTTGTTCAGAGCCGATGGTCAATGAGACAAAGTGCATCCAGGAAGGTCCTCTGCCCTCCTCCATCCGAGTGAACAGGCAGTATGAACTCACCCGTGAACAAGTCCTTCCAGCCCCGCTTCCTGAGCCAGGAAAGGATAACAGCTATGCCATGAAGGTAGGTGGCAAGGCAGCAGGACAGAGCCTACATGGTCAGAACTTACTAGCTGCCCTTATTTTCCATGGTTCCCCATGTGTTATCTTTTTGAAGAAACTCAACTCAGAGTACAGTGGCATTGGATCAGGACACTCAACACAGAGCTGGGAGACCGTAGCCAATCAGATATCACACACAGCCACAGATGCCTCCCACCTGGGTGCAGGCTGACCTTGAGACTGGGCCAAACCAGTTTCCTCCCCTGACCATTCAGAGACCAAGGCTGCACCAGGTCCCTTTCTTAATGGAGGCTCCGCTTTCACCTTTTGCCAGCACAGCCATCATTCCTGCCCAACAGGCGGCACAGCTCCCTCCCCTTGTGGTACAGAGCTATGCATGCAGCTGGCACTTTGGGAAAACACAGAGCACATTCCCAAGACTGCTTGAACCTGCTTTAGCTGATTGCAATCCTAATTAGCCCCAAATGATGTGACTTGCTTTGTTCTCAACAAGGTTGGTTTTGTTCCAGGGTGACGCCTGCTCAGTTGCTGCCCTGGAGAGTCCGAGGCCTTTTCCTTTGTGCTGTCACTGCCTGGAATTCATCACTCCTTGTTAAGAGGCTGTGTAGGCCAAGTCCAAGCCCCTTCAGTCCCTTACCACTGGTCGCTCCTCTGGGAGTGCTCGTTGCTCCTGGTAATGAACTTCTGTTTGGTCCTCTCTCCTTCACCTGTGCCAGGTCAGTCTGTTTTGCAGGGTCACTGCAGAGAATCCAGGGGCAGGACAAAGGCTTCTTCTTCCTCAATCTATGAGGAGAAGCAAGTCTTTTCTTTGAGATCCAAGGTGCAGTGAGGTGTGGATGAGCAGAGAAGAGAGGCCTGTAGGGATGGACAAGTTTTGGTCTCGTCCTGAGGAAAGTCTGAGTCACCAACAGAGAGGGGCCTCACAAGGAAAGGGACCCCGGGCCAAGCATGACTTCTGCAGAGGATCTAGTGAAAGAAGTTATCTTTCCCTTTGGAGTAGGAAGTGCTAAACACTGATACAGCTGAGCTGAACTGTTGAAAATCCAAACAAAGTTGGGCAAGATGGCATGTGTTTGCAATCCCAGTACTCTGGGAAGCCGAGGCAGGAGGATTGCAAGCTGAAGCCCAGTCTGGACAGTTTAAAAATAAAAAGAGATGAGGGTGTAGCTAGTGAAAAGGCTCTAAATTCAATCCCAAGTAACAACAGTGACAAAAAATCCAAACAAATAAGTACACACAGTAGAATAACGATACTGTTTTCCTCCGTTTGCATTATCACTGAGTCTAACCTCTTTTCAGAGCACTACATTCTGAAGAAGAACAAAGGATCACTCACAAAGCCTGAGCATGTTGCCTCATGAAGAATCATTGGAAAGAGACTATCCTCTTAATGTGTTTTCCCCCAAAAACATGCCTCAGTGTGGCTCCCAGCTTGTCCCCAACATGTATACCATCCTCGCTGGGTGTTGCCCCGAAGCTACTGGGACCTCTTTTTGTGCTGGTTTTTGGCTGGTGGCACTGGACACCGCCCTGACCCGGAAGGGGGCTGCTGCCTTGCCGGGCGGGGGTGGGTCTCGGCCCTCACCATTGTCCCCATCATGAAGCTCCAGTATGAAAACTGCAACTTATTGATTTAAAAAGTAATAGTGCCCTCAGCATTAAAACATCCTCATTTTACTCATTTTCCTTCCTCCATTTTCCTAATTTGAATACAACATTCCCTTGGAAACAAAAGTTAATGACAATTAGAAGAACACCGCCCTTTCGTGGCCTTTTTGCTATGGTTGTCCTCAGATGTGTGGCTCTGTGTGTCCCTAAGGAGGACTCCCCAAAAGGCACATCCTCCCCAGCTCCCTCCAGCAGCTCCAGACCCACAGGGTGCATATGGAGAATGCACAGTAATAACATCCCAGGGGATCTGACAGCAGCTGTCCCCCGGTCCCAAATGTGAAACCCTGCCCTGGTCCTGCCTTCTCCACCTTCCTCTCTCCCCTGACAGGAGGTTGAGCTGTGGGCCCTGTTCCTTAGTTGAGACTTTCAGCCTGGGAGAAGCCTGAACTGACCACTGTCATTTGGGAATTTGCAACAGGCTGCATGTCTGTGTCCTCCAAATTCATGCTGAAATACTCACCTGGGGTGAGTGACAATCTCCAGTGATTGGGCCCTGAGGATTGATTAGGTCAACCTAATTAGGTCAACCATTAGGACCTTCATGAGTGGCCTTAGTGCCCTTATTTTAGGAACCAGACAGCTCCCTCGTTGCCAAGTGCAGACACAGTGGGCAGCAGTCAGCAAACTCAGAGAGGGTCCTCACAAGAACCAACCCTAAGCTACCCATAGTCCCCAACCACAAGTCACAAATGCCTGTTGTTTTTAAGCATCCAGGCTATGGTAACTAGTTACACCAGCCAGCTGACCAGACAGAACTCCTTAAACAAACTGCCCAGGTTCCCCCAAGGTTTCTGCCCAGGTTAAGAGGTTTTCAACAGCATAGGGAAAAGCCCTGTTGAGTGAGTTTTGCAAAAGTTCTTCCCTGCAACCGCTCATACTCTTTTCTCCTTCCAACCTGAATATGCTTAGGATTCATACTTCTTCCCCTTATTCCTAAAGTGAGAGAATTTAGCTCAGCCCCAAATCTAAAAGAAGTCTCATTTTCTGGATCTTCATGAGGAACATGGCATAATGGGACCCAAGAGGAGCATGCCGTTTGTGTCAGAGCTGACCATGAACGCAAGCAGAGGAACAAGCTACAGAGGACTGGAACAGCGCGTTATGTTGGCCCTGAGCAGAAGCAGCTCCTGGTTCTCAGGGACAGGTGGGATGGATCTGGGAGCTGGTGGTGCCCAGCTGTTTGTGTGGTTGGCATGCACAAGTGCCTCCTGCAGAGCTAGGCTGTGCCCTGTGGGTGTAATGTGCTGGCGGTAAATACCCTGTCATGTTTGTGTGGACATTTCAGCATGTCACCTCACTGGCTGGCAAAGAGTGCCTAAGAAAGCCAAGTTATACAGCTCCTTAGTGTCACTCACCCTGCTGATAGGTGAGTTGAGTACAGGATTCCCAGAAAGCTTTCCAACAGGTAAGGAGGAGGTGGCAGCAAGTGACAGGCTCAACCAGTCCAACAGGAATCCTGAGACTGGGAGTTTCAATGCCTCCTCCACAGAAGTATGACAGAGTGGCCAAGAGAGAAAAGGGAGATGCCAGACCTCACATCTCCTGTGTGCTCCTGCCCATGCCCCGAGCAAGCACTCAGGCTGCCTGCTCAGGCACTGAGCATTCTTGTGGCCTCTGTGCACTGAGCTGGCCACACTCAGGGCCGAGTCCTCAGATGCAATGGCCATGTAAGGTAGCACCAGTCACTGTGTGAAAGACTGGCTTTCTCTCCCCATCTAGGAGATGCTGGCTTCTCAGGAGTAAAGGGAATGCTCCGATCAGGGAAGCTGACAGGAGCAGTCCTGAGGATGATCTGAGCCCAACAGGAGCACAGTTCACAGACAGTGACAGCTCACATTCTGCTTCCTGCCTTACTGGCCTTTGTGTGAGGCACAGCAGCACTGTGGGAATGCTGTGCCTGCTGGGGTGGCTATGGCTACTGTTTGAAAGGATGAGACAAAGTTCAGCAAGGCCACAAAGAGTCCCATGTCACACTGCTGGCCCACAGTGGGATCTGGGTTTGAACCTTTTTCTAGCTGGCTACAGGTCAGCCAAGAGAGTCACTGAGGCTAATCAAAAAACTGACTGTCCTCCCCTCCCCAGGTCATTCTAAGGCTTTGTTGTTCCAGCATCCATCTCCAAGGGGCCCCTGAAGCCATCACCTCCTGTCCCTGCCTGTAGCTTGTGGGTTCTGCCTCACCCCTGCAAACTGCTCCCCTCTGTCCCTTCTGCTTCTGATAGGTCCCTCACTGTCACTGATCTTCCAGCCTGCCTGACTCTTTCTTTCCCATCTTGTAAGGTACTGATTCCTTAGTGGGGTTTCCAGGCTTCTGTGATTTCCTCCAGCCCTACTGCTCTCAGTTCTGTCCACCGTTCCTCTTGGTAGACACCACACTGGGGACACTGTCCTCTGCTTACTGCTGGTGTCCAATTCCAGTCTGCATCCCAATTGCCTGCAGACACAGACACAACAGCCCATGGGACTTCAGTTCCAGTAGTGGCAGGTTAGTGACTGCCAGGTAGCACAATGCCTTCTCTTGCTAGTGACATTTGGGGACCATCCTTGGCCATTCTTGGTTTGTAGGACTTCAGCCCAGTCTCTGCCTTTGTCACCTAATTGGCCATCTCCCTGGAGGTCTCCTCATCTTATGAGGATACCAATCATGTAGGGTTTAAGGCTCCCCCTACTATATACAAGCATGACCTCATCATAACTTGATCATGTCTGTAAATAAAATCATTCTCAATTATTGGGCTCAAGGCTTCAGTGTATCTTTTGGGAGGGAGTACAACTCACCCCACAATTCCTTTCATTCATGAAGTCTTCCCTAAGTCCCCCAAATGGGAAGGAACTCCCTCCTGGAGAGCTCCCACAGCCTCCAGGATCCATGACATCATCTTCCCCCACCATTAGACTGTGGCTTCCTGAGGGGCAGGATTGTGTCTTGTTCCTCTTTGTGTTCTCAGGACCCATGGCATTACACTCTCTGCTCGCAGAGCGAGGGCGACATGTGGTTAAATGACTGCCCCAGAGCCGGACATGCCGGTGAGTGCCTGTAATCCCAGCACTCGAGAGGCTCAGACTGGAGGACTAGAAGTTCAAGGCCAGTCTGATTTACATAGGGAGACCCTGTCCCCACATTGATGACTCCATCACCTGGAGTTTAAGGAGTGGACTGACTGTGACAAGTTCTATGTTAAGAACTGACACAAACCTCAGCAGCCACTTTGGAGCAGTGTCCTAGAATTGTCTCCACTTTGTAGATGGGAACAGGGAGGCACAAGCTGATGCAGTCATCTGTCCCAGATCCCACAGATCCCTAAGTGCCATATCAAGAAACCCAGCAGGCATATCAGATTTCAGGATCACATGTATGTCCTGCTGTGTGGCCGCCAGTAGGGAGTCCCTTGTCCTTACAGCCAACTGCAAAATTTACAGTCCCAGGGCCAACTAAAAATGTGGGACTCCTTGTCTAAAATTCAGGGAAAACGTGCCACTAAAGATCTAGGATGTAAAGCCTTTCACCCTTCTTGTAGTTGATCTTGCCTGTCACTGTATTCTTTCATTGGTTGTTTAAAGTCATCCCAAGGAGAAAAATTAAAAATTATCAGTCAACTTTATTTTGTGCAATGCGAATTTTAAATGCAATATCGTCCAAATCCCTCCGTGTGTATTTTGTAGCTCATACATACATACATAATTTATTTTCTGATCAGCATGTGAAACACTACTGACTCAGCTATTTCTCCTGAGGCCTGAAATGTGCACTCTACCAATACTAGACACCTGTGTCTCTCACTGGCAGTCAGGAGAAACTGAGGCAAAGGAACCCTGGGCCACTCTCTCCGTCCTTCCTGTGTATGGTACTTGGTGCTAGTGACATGGCCAATGAGGGAGTATTGTGAGCCAGGCAGGCCTAGGTAGAGTCCTTAGCTGTCTGTGTTTCCAGTCTATGATCCTAGGAAGTTGTGGCTCAGGTGGGAAGTTGTTCTTTCAAGGCATCTGTGCCCTCATTTCTTAGCCACAGGCGACCCACACATCTCCTTTCTTCTTCCCATGCAGCCTCCTTGATTGGCACCTGGCACCCTTGACCCACAATAGACAGGTTAATGGGAGAGAAACAAACAAGTTCATCACCAGATGTGCTGCCCACACCCAGGGGAGCACTCAGCGATGAGGATGGCCCCAGGTGGGGAGAACCTGGGTTCATATCAGTTCATTATGAAGCACCACGTGCCCTGGAAAGTGACAGGACCAAGGGGAAACGGTGAGGACCTGGGGTGGGAGCTATGAGGAGGGACACATGGGGATGGTTCTGAATGACCCTTGCTATAGGGGCCTCCTCTGATGCTGTGTCAGGATGGAAAGGGTCCAGAGTTGTCTCTGGCAAGTGACTTCTGTCCCTCCTTTACCAGTGAGTATCCTTCAGAGGAAGGACAGAGCTTTCCTTCCAAAAGCTGCATCTCACTGGCCTCCTCTGGACATCCTCCTCATGCAGCATGGACTTAGGGGCCACAGCTGGCTGCCCTCCACTTGTCTTGGGCCCTCTCTGTGAGCTGGTTGGATCTATGCTCACGGGCACCAGCATCGCCCTGGGGATGGGGTAGCAAGAGCTGTAGTAGCCACGCATGGGGGAGGGGGTGGCATCTACCTCCTCTTCCCCCGTGTGCATCACTGTCCCAGCTGATGTCACTTATAGAACACAAGACAAAGATGAAGTGAAGCTGAGTATGGGGGCTCATGCTAATAATCCTAGCATTCGGGGGCTAGGGCAGGAGGATTGCAAGTTCTAGCCCAGCCTGCACAATTTAGTGACTTGGTGAGACCCTATCTCAAAATAAAAAAATAAAAAATCTGGGGATGTAGCTCAGTGCAAAGATCCTAAGTTCAATCTCTAATACTGATCAAAAAAGAAAAGGTGAAAGGAGCTTGAAGGTAGTAGCAGGGCGTCAAGCCAAATGAGCGGCCTTTCCATCAGGGGCAGAGGGATGCACAATGGACCCTGTGATATCAACTCCTTCTGCTGTGCCTTCTCCAGCCCCCAGCCTGGTCACAGCAATCAGCCCATCCTGGTCACAAGGAAGTTGGTCCCTTCGGCCATGGTCTCTGGGGCCTAAAGTACAGAGGCCTGGATGTTCACTCTGACCTGAACAGGTCCATCCTCCCTCATCAGGTCCCCTGATGATCCACCTTGCCCTCACCCTCCCATCTCTAGTGGGCACCTCTGTAGGGTTCATGTCTTTCTGAACATTTCCAGCCTGCTTCCCCTTCAGCTTCTTAATTGACTGCTTTGTGCCCACTTTTTTCTTGAGCCAAAGACTTGCTATTTTTCCAGCTGTTCTTGAACTCCTGCTTTCAGTGTCCCTACCAGACAGCTGGGACTACAGGCATGCCACTCTGTCAGGCCACGTGGTACTCACTCAGGACATGTTGGGGCCTCTAACCAGCCTGTCCTGGTCTCCAAATCAGCCACCAAGGATTCATGGTGTTTTTGCAAACATCCAGTTAGTTAAACTCCACACTTAAATTGCTTACTTTTTCCCATAAATTCACACTGACCCCAGAGAGGTGGACTTCTGCCCAGCCTGGCTTTTGCAGGGGAAAGCCCCTTGTGAACAGCAGTTGCTAAGTACCAACATTCACTGACTAGATGTCACTGCTTTCAGGTCCCCATAATGGCTGTGTCAACAAGTTTGGCTTCTCTCTGAGCCATCCTGAGACCTGAACTATCTATGCAGTTCTATCCAGTGCTGCACCCACAGCGTGGATGGGACGGGGTGTGACTGTGGATCAGACCCATGTTCAGCTTCCCACTCCACCTATGACCAGTCACTGAGATTCAGTAGGTTCTCATCTTTGAGCTGGCTGTGGCAGTGTGCAACAAGGTGGCATACACTGTGTGGCACGGCCCTGGCACATAGTGCATGATTAATAACAGGTGTGTGTGTGAGTGTTCACACAACTCCATTTTGTTAGTGATCACTTGCCAAGTGTGGTCCTGGAGCTCACTGGGCCTGGAGTTCTCCCCCGGTTCCTGCCATGAAAGGGAGCACTCGGCTTCCAGGGTGCTCTGTTTTCAAGGACAGACCTCTGTGCCTGCTCTGTACATTCACTCAAAGCCTTGTACCAGGGGACCCAGCTGTGGCTGGCACACGGAGTCTCCTGTATCTGACATGTCGCAGGAACAGGGACTGCACACAGCCATCTTGGGTATCAGGGCTGTCCGTTCCCAGTAGGAGTCTTTGCTTCCTCCAAGGAGCTGGCACCCAGCATGCTCCTAGCTGGTTGAACAGAGGCAGAGATGTATAATTAGGAGTTTTTAGAGCATAATTTCAGTCTATTCCAACCAGGAGAGAGTTCACCAACCTGGTAATTATGGGACTTGAGCTCTTCTGTTATTGGTAGAAGTTTGATGGACAGATCTGTTCACCCTGGTGCTCTGACCCAGAGGACAGAATGTTACAGAAAAATTATAATGGCCGAAGAAAGGTATGACCCAATGCTCAGTTCTGGCACCACCATGGCTGTAGCATTCTGGGCAGTTACAGTGACTGTTATCTCAGGGAAATGAGATAGGCAGCAAAGGAGGTCAGAGATGGAAGGTTGCATTAAAGGAGAAGAGAAAAATATTTATTCAGCACCTACTGAGGACATGGCCTATCAGCACCTACAAACCTCAGGTCTTTCAGTCCTGACCTGAGTGCAGAAAGTACGTGTCACTCCTGGACCCCAGGCAGATATGCAGTATCCAGGCCTCCAGTGGCTCCTGGACTCTAATTTTCACTGACCTGATCCTAAAGAATTACTAGGCATTGAACCCAGGGTTTTTGTGCTGAGTTACATCTGCAGGCTTTTTTAAAAAACTTATTTTGAGACAGGGCCTCCATAAGTCACTAAGTTGCCCAAGAAGTTAACTTTTGCTCAGAAAAAGTTCACTTCACTGAGTTCACTTTTTTTACATTCATGTTCCTGATTACAAAGCAACTCTCTGCAGACCCTTCCGGGTCCCTGTTCTGTATCTCCCACTTTCCAGCATTCTTCCCATTCGGGTGGGGAATGGCGAATGAGAAAGAGAGGCTTGATGACCAACTGAAAAGTTCTAGAAGCAACTTTCATGGAGCACTGAGCACTGCTCACATCCAGGGCTGTGCCAAGAAAAGCTGGGGATGCAGCCTTGCCTGGCAGTCGGGAGGGAAGGGACATGGATTTGGTGAATATATAGCTGTCTGGGCCATAGCCTAAAGGTACACAACCCACACAGGTCTATGTCCAGGGCAGGTCGGTTGGCCTGAGCCCAATATCATGCTGGTTCTCTGGCTTTTTATTCTGAATTTCAAGGCACTCTGGCTACTCTACTCTGTAAGGGCTGCTGTGGACACCCACTGAGCCATAGTTGGTGATCAGACTTTACAAAATGGAAGAGCTTTATTGTGAGGCTGACTGATAAGGAAGCTGGAGTTGGGGAAGGAAAGGTCAAATTTGCCTCTAGATTAGTTGGTGTCAGGAGAATTTATAGGAAAGGAGTAGGAGAAGCCTCTTGTTGGATCGGATACCAAGGAGTTTTAGGGTTATTCAGTGCAGGTGTAGACAGGCACCATGCCTTATCGTGGGTCACGTGTCCCTACTGGGTGAAGTTACCTTGCTCTCCACAGGCAATTTTGAGCTGTGACCTCAAAAGGTCACTGACTAGAAAAGCTGACTTCTTCTGCAAAAGTTCATTCTTCTAAAGCTGGCTCCAAATTGCCTTTGAATGGATTCTGGAGGCTTTTCCTACAATACAATTTAAGCACTTCATTATTTGAGAAATTTACATCCTTGGCTCATTCAATGTTTTAGTAGAGTGGAGAAAATGATCATAGAAGTATGGTGAAAATGTGAAGAGGCTGCTTGGGGCAGAGGGTTGGGATCCATTCATTATGGACAGTAGGAGAAAGGTGACAACTTTAATCTCTCCCTGGTTCTCAGGGTAGGAGCATCTACAGTCCAGGATGATGCCTCTTGCCCGTGGGCAGCATGTGACACAGGGACAACCAGGAAGACAGACCTGGTTCTGCCTTCTGGCCCACCTGGCCCACATAAACACTGGCGACTAGACATCTGAGCTAAAGAAGTTTGCTGAATCACCCTCTGAAATACATCATTGCAGAACAGGAAGTGGGACTAAATTAATCCATAGCTTTACCAATGTAGCAAAAGAGCCTGAAATAGAGTAGAATACGAAGTGCTTGCCTTAAAGCAAACAGTAACAAGTGGCTAACATATCTTCAAAGCCGCTTCCAAATATAGAATGCTGGGCTTCTGGAGGGCTCCTGTGATCTTGGATTCTGCAGAAGATGAGATTCACCTGAGACCATAGACAGATATGCATCAAAGCAGCCAGCTGTGTTTGAGATCATTTCATGCACTTTCCTCTACTCAGCATGCCTGGGAAAGAACAGAAAGGAGTAGGCTCAATTGCTCGGCTGACTGATTAAGGCAAAGAAAGTCTGCACTGTACATAATCTTGGCAAATTTGGACAGAAATGGGTACTTGCCTAACTTTCTCAACTGTTGTCTCTTTTTCTCACTTTCATTTGTGAAAGGGGAAGGAGACTCAGGGTTCACTCTGCTTCTTGTAACTTGTGGAGGGGGTGTAGGAGCAGCAAGTGGCATGGAGACCCACCAGGGCCCACTTCCACGGTCACAGCAGTCCTATCCTAGCCGAGGCTCATTGCATGTGTGTACAGCGGCACCAGGCTCCTAAAGAAAGAGGTGGGAAGGAACGAAAGGCCCCACAGCCATGAGCTGGGTGCTTACTGTTCACACTCACGATTGTTGTCCACAGAGCAGCAGAGGATGCCACACCATCTGTTGCCTGCGGTTGGGGATGAACAGTTCCTTTCCCTTCCTTAAGACAGGAATAATTACTAGCTCCCCAGCTTGATAATTACCACTTTAATCCCACATCAGGCACACAGATAATCATATTTTGGGCTTCCTAAGTCTGGACTCAGCTTATTAACACAGCATCCATCTCTAAGATAGGATCTCAGGGCCTAGAAAGTTTCCCAGTGTCCAGAATCTTCCCCTGTCCTTGTTTTCCCAAACTCTAACTCATAGAAATAGATTGTTTTTTGGTGGCTTGGATTGAACTCAGGGCCTTGAACATGCTAAACACATGTCCTACCACTGAGCTATACTCTTAGCCCTAGATTCTGAGAGTTTTAAATCTTAATGAGAAACTCACAAAAAATGTCTACTTCCCTGAGAATCATAATTCAACCATGGTGCCTGGGGTGTAGCTAGGTGGTAGGGCCCTTTCCTAGCATGCCCAAAGCCCTGGGACTGATCTCCAGCACTGTCTAATAATAATAATAATAATAATAATAATGCATTATTTGTTTTACTTTGGTGCTGAAGTTTGAACCCACAGCCTTATGCATGGTAGGCAAGTGCTCTGTTACTGAGCTGCACTCCCAGCCCCAATGAGTCAGTATTGATTAATACAGTTTCAGCTTTATCAAACTCAACACCTCCATCATAACAGACATTTTGTAATACGTCCTCAAATGAAATTCATAGACTTATAATCTCTTTTTAAAAGCAATATAGTGCCTTCATTTTATGATAGAGCAGTGAAAGGAAAGTAATTTAATAAAACAATGCATCTTCTGATAGGTAAATGCCAGGGTATAATACTTGGAAATTTTAATGGTGCTTTCTGATGTGCCCTGGCCATCCATTAAATGTAAGGTCAACATTGCAACAGTTAGCAGGAGACTGACACCGAGATATGTACACTAGTGAAAGTTTCAAATAAAGCCATGTGCAATCTGCCCTCTGCTCATGTGGCACATAGTCCAGGTAAGTTCAGTGCACATGAGGATGGCAGAAAGCCTGGGGCTAGCAGGGGAGACAGGCTCATGCTCTAGGGTAGCAAAGTTGCATGTAGGCTTGTCACCTGCAGACGGCCACACACGCAAGGTTATGTGGCATCTTTGCTCCCAGCCTCTTTGTGACAACTGAGGTTGGTGGTATGTTGAAAATATCTTTTGGAGAGAGACGGCACTCCCCAGGAAAAATGAAAAAGAGAAAACTAAGCTTGGTGGGGTGCTAGAGAGGAGAAAATAATAGTGCCAAGGAAGTTGAGTGGCTGTCCTGAGGGATGTGAGTTTGAGGGTCTGTGAAACAAGTGTGGGGCTTATGCCCTATTTAAGATCACAGACAATAAAGGATGTTACATGAACATTCCCCATTTCACACACATCCCCATGACTAAGTACAGATCTTGGCATATTCTCTCCTCCTACCCCAGCACCCTATATAGCTCAACACTCACCCCAAAAACTGCCTGACAAGAAGACAAAAGATGTTTCCATGTTCCAAGAGGGGTATTTATAGGGATTAAGGAGGAAATGGCAAGAGGAGACTGTCCCCATCTGGGCCAATCTTGGGTTCAGATCCTCGGTGGAATCCAATCCTGTTCCTCATAATATATGGTGCTCAGGCTGAGGTTTGCCCTAAAACATCAGTAAGAAGGCCCAAAGTATTCCTTAGCTTCATTTCTCCAAGAAGCCCAAATGAAATTTTACAACAGTCAAGGGCTTTACATGTCATTTGCTTCTGACTTCTTATTTAAAAAGCTGGGAATTGAGGCCATAGAAAACAAAGATAGAGAGCTACGGCAGTTTCATTAGAAGTCCACTGAGCATCAGGCATCTCACCTGAGATCATCATCATCCCTTCTGTGGTCTTCAGGATGGGGAGTTAAGTGCCTCTCCTGCTGGCTCAGGGCCAGGAACAGCCCAGGGAGTCCACAGTGACCATTCTGAAGGCAGACCAAGTGCTGGGGCTACGACTTTCCCAGAACTACTTACATCACTTTCTGTTTCCTGTACCTATAAGAGATAATTAACTGAAAATGAGGCTCTATTTTGAGCCAGGGACTCTTACCTTCTTCCATTATATGAATTTTGCAAAAGTGGTAGTGAAGATTGCTGGCCGTTGCTCACCTTCACACATATAAAAAGGATGGTTGGATGGACAGGGGGCAGTCAGTCCTCTGTGGCAACAATGCCTGTGGGAGGTCACTGCCTGGACTGTTAGCCAAGTATCTAGGTAATGGACACTCCTAGGAGGACACACTTAGGAGTTTCCTGATCACTAAAGGACGTGACCGCTGTGGTTTACACATTTATATCTATCCAAAGTCCAAAGACTTTGAAACTCAATCTTCAGCGTGGAAGGGCTGACCAAGGGACCTTTGCAAGGGGACTAGGTTATGAGGGCAGAGTTGTGATGAATGGGACTAGTGCTCAGATAAAAGGGACTGGAGGGAGCCTGTTTGTCGCCTTCACTGTGTAAGGCCACAGGAGGGAAAGCCATCCACGAGCCAGGAAGCAGCCTTCAACTGACACCAAACTTGCTTTGGGTTTGGACTTCATAACCTCCAGAACTGTACAAAATAAATTTCTGTGCTTCGTAAGTCACTAAGTCTATGTTACTTTATTATAGCAGCCAAAATGGACTGAGACTTAACAACAAATGGAAATGGTTTCACAGCTGGACAGTAGGTAGAGGCTACAAGTTGTAAAGCAGCTGGTGGGAAGAGCCTGCGCTGCCATGAAAGAAGCAGCATTAGGGACAACCCTAGTGAGGACTCTAAAGAGAAGGAAAGTTGTGGAGAGAGCCTCAGTTTCCTCAGAGAATTCCAACATAACCCTCAACAGAAGATCCCTAGAAACACAGAAGGTAACAGCTATTCTGATGAGGTCTGGGGAAGAGGGAGGAGCATGTTGTTGGGAGCTGGGGAGAGGCCTCCCTTGGTAAAAGTAGCAATAAATATGGCCCAGCTGTATGCTGTGTCCTGGTATATTGTGGAAGATAAAACTTGTGAGACATGAAACAACCTTTGGCTGAAGAAATTTCTAAGCAGTGTTGGGAATGCAGCATGATTTCTCTTGAGTGCTAATGACAAAATAAATGCAAAAAGAGAAAAAGTGAAAGTTTTGATAAAATAGAAAGCAAAGCTTATAGTTTGAAAAATCTCAGTTGGTCCATATTGTACAAATTCAGAAAATCTGTTCAGAAGATAATACCAAGGGTTTGGCCAATGTCCCTCTGATAAGAAGCTTAGTATTATCAGCCAGCAAACATTTCTCAAGAGAAAGGAAGAAAGACCCCACAGCTACCTCCAAAGGGGCTGTCCCTCCCCCACAGACCCACCCCGTGGCCAGGGGCAGAACAGCTTCGGAGCTGTGCTCCCACTTTCCAGGACAGCCCTCTTTGGCTGCCCCAGGGTGGCTCAGTAGCCAGGCATGCTATAGGTATAGTGGTCCCCTCTGGGGTGGAGGGCAGGGGATATAACTTGTGCAGTGTCTCTGCTAGCTCAGAGTGTGGGAGATCAATGACTATGCCCTTGACAGCTGACTCTTTAAAGTAAATTATACCCTAAGTTGAGAAATACTAAAGAAGGGAACTGTGCTGGCAAATTGCATAATCAGATGGATTTCATTACCTTCAGTGGAAAGGTCCTCCCCTGAAACCTTGGGCCAGGTTCATGGGACATACATACCATGGGGATGTCATTGGATAGGGTCTGAGGAGGTCCCCCATCTTCTTCTGATGGGGACCTCAGTTCATCACTTAACACACAAAAGCATTGCAGGACACTTCGTGAGTAGTAGAGGCTGATTTATTAGGCAAAGTTAGAGATTGTTTTTTTTGGTACCAGGGATCGAACTCAGGTACTTGCGCTGTGAGGCAGGCACCGGAACCACTGAGCTAAATCCCTGGCCCAAAAGTTAGAATGAAAGAGAAATCAGAAAGGGAACTTCAGGTTGAGGAGTATAAAGAGGCACAACTCTGATGAAGAGGATTAGACCGGCCTGTGAACAAAGGGAAGGGAACAACTTGTAAGGAGTTGGGGTGGGCTAGGGAATGGTTGACTGTGATCCCTGTTCTGGTTGTGCAAGGTGGCTTCAGAAGTCTTATCACTCTGTAGAGCCCCTCTCACTCTCTCTCTCTCTCTCTCTCTCTCTCTCTCAACTTAGCCCAGTTTCTAAGAGATTTGCATCAGTCTGAGGTTTACAGAGGTGCCATTGGGATTTCAAGGTGACCACAGATTTAGAGCAATGACGAGAGACTCATGGACACTCTTTGGTAGTTGAATGTTCTTGCA
>NW_004624785.1:11985408-11999465 GCF_000247695.1 Heterocephalus glaber | reverse complement strand
GGTATAATAGATAATGTGAAATAGGAAGAAAAGCAGCTAAGAGGAAGGGGAAGTGGGAGGGGTAGGGAAAGGAAAGAAGGGAATGGAATTAATATGAGAAAATGAAAAACTGGAAACAAAGTGTAAATAGGGAGGGATGGAAGGGTTGAAGGGAGGGCAGGGGAAGGGTGAAAAATAAGAACTAAGAGAGATTATGTAAAGGTGCAAATTTCTAATGATGAGTGTCATTATATTGTATACCTAAAATGTACCAATAAAATTAATGTAAAAAAAAGAAGAAAGCAGACATTCACACTCTCACACTGGCAGAACATAGCAGATGCCTCAGCCCCCAGGAAGATGATGGTTCATGGCTGGGTTCCCCGTTAGGTCCTAGTGAGCCTATACTGGCTTGTCGCTATCCCTTTGTGTTTCACTCTGAGGATTCCTGACACCCTTGAGCAAAGGATGTGGGGAGCTGGATGTAAGGGTCAAACCAAAGCCAAGCCTCTGTATGTCTGACCCCATCCAGGACTGGTGCTTGCGGCCTTTCACCAACATGATTTTGCCTCAAACCAGCACAATGTCCTGCAGACATTGCTTTTGTGAACACACACAACTGCTACCATGTGCAAACATTTGTGTAAAAGAAACATGCTTAAATGCCAAGGAATTTAAAAACTACAAAGTGCTACATAAGTGTATGATTTTTTTCCAAAGGAGGTGCCTGGGGTTGGGATTCAATGTTTGTAATGAGGTCACAAGGACAGGTGCGGGCCTGGCTGTTCTGGTGAACAAGGAGGGCAGGGGGTTAATTCCTTTCTTGTCTCATTCACCTTCGCTACAGCAGCCCTTGCTGGGCACAGATACCCAGCATGCCAGGAAGCATACAGATGGGCTCACCTTCATTCACATCACAGCATCCTTTTCAGGCCAGCCCCTTTTTCACACAGCCTCGTCCTGAAAGATACACAAGGAAGCTGCATGCTAGGGAGGAAAAGAGACTATAACTTGGAGACTCTGCTCAGTTTTATGTGCACTGAGGGAAGCTGGTTGTAATAATGAATATAATGATACCAATTACAGCTCCTCAGCCACCACTCTGCCCGATGAGGTTTATTATCCTACTAAGTAATTATTTTCATTGCCTTACAGCTTTTTATGGGAAAGTTGGTGTTTTATGTTACAGTTAGAGGTCGCTCTCACCATTGGGCAATTCAGTGAAACCTGTTGTTGAGAAATCAGAAAGGGAGAGTGTGATTGCACGGGAAGACCAGGGTCCGAATGTATCACTTACCACCGAGTGTGAAGGAAGGCAGGAGATGCAGGCAGGTGAGAGGCAGAACCTGTGCTTAGGCTGGGATTCCTCTCATGGGCCAGGGGTCTATCAGAGGACATGACCCTCTTTCTGAGCCCAGCTCTCCCATCTGCAAGTACCATGACCTGCTACACAGTCATAAACTGTCGATCATATGACACCTGAGACCATGCAGAGACAAGTTCAGAAGCTGCAATTGCGCCACATTTTATGCACCTGCTAAGCTACCAGGGGGTATCATTCCTACCAAGGATTGGATGAAATCTGTCCCCCTAGACACTATGTGGTTGTTGCCCTCCTAGACACAAGAGAATGTTCCCAGCACTATCTCTATCCTTTCTGGGGCACCTGCAGAGACTTAATGATCTCATTGTTAGGTGTTTACAAATGAAGCAGGAAGTCAGCTGAAGTGTCACCATTTACAGCTGGTTGCAAGAGAGCTAAGAGGAAGGTCATACCCACTGAAGTCATTTCATGGTATAGGATGGTGATGGTGAACCTTTTAGAGCTTTCAATGATAACAAACAGCCAGCTGCAGCATGTGTGCTGTAGGTACACCACCACTGGTGAGGGATTTCTTCCCTTGACACTGAGCTTCTCCATTTCTAATGCCCTGGATGCTAATGCAGGTGGCCAGAAAAACCAGCTCACATGCAGGTACTATATGTTCTGGACTAAGGAGTTTGCTCCTGTTGTCACTGAGGAGACTGAGGAAATCTCCTTTAGTTGCCTCTCCAAATGTGGACCCTGAACAAGGTAGGTAACTGATGCTTCCCTGGTCTCTGCAGCCCCATCAGCTCTGACCCTGTACCAAGAGTAGTCAGGGATAGCATCCTGTTTGGAGCCTATCACAGTGCAGGTTCCCCTGCCCCATGCTGGGCAAGCAGGCAGTCAGTATGGCCAGAGCCTAGAAGTGGCACCAACAACAGCACCTATAGATACTCCTGAGACTCATCACTGCCTTCAGCCTTGAAGTGATGGCCTCTAGCTACCTGTGGGACCCTGCGCATTGCCATGTGGCCTATGTCCATCTCAGTGCCTTTCTGGGAGGCACCATTAGAGGAGTCCTTGAGGGAGATTATCCCTTAGGCAGATGCCTGGTTGCTGTGACCAGAGAGGTCAGAGGAGAAAGCAAGTTTTGCTTACTTCAGTTTTTCAGACTGCATGTAAAAATCTGAATCAGGACTTCAGGTTTCAGAGCATGAAAAGTTACAGAATTGATGTCTATAGCTCTACAAATGAATCAGGTTTGAATTTCAGTAAAATTGTGCACAAAAGTAAACTTAAATTTGAAAAAGAGTAGTCCATGTAACCAGCCTACATGAGCTTCTCCAAACCGTTATTACAAAAGCATTTGATGAGCATCTTGTCATGGTTAAATGGTCGCAGAGCTACTGGTAGGAGCTGTCATGCATCTGTGTCTCACAGGGAGATGAGAGGGCTCTGTCTCCTTTCAGCTTCTGTCACTTGCTTCCTTCTCTGTAACATGTGCAGATTTTCCCTCAGACATGTTATCATCATGAAAACTTGAACTCACTCTGCACAGAGACCCTGGGCTCTATCACAACCCTAGGACATACACACATGTTACTGCTCCAGGGGTCAGGTCTGCCACCAAATGTTGGCCTGGCTGGCTCCTCACAACACTGCTCATTGAAGCTTCCCATGTCTTCAGTGATGGTACATCCTCTCCTGGACAGGTGAAGAGGAAGAACAGGTGAGGGCAGAGAGTGAAGGACTCAGCTGAAGCTGCTGGCTCCTGCTCACAAAGGACCTGTGGAGGCTCAGTTAGTGATTCTGTTGCTGGGATTCTGGCAGCTGCCCAGCTGGTCCCAGCAGAGTGCCGTGAATGAGGAAAGACAGTGCTGAGCAGCACCTAAAAAAGATGCTATTGAAAGGATGCACAGGGGAGCCGGGGATTTAGCTCAGTGGTTCCTGTGCCTGCTTCGCAAGCGGAAGGTCCTGAGTTCGATCCCCAGTACCAAAAAAAACCCAACCAAACAAACAAAAAAAAACGAAAAAAAAAAAAAAAGAAAGGATGCACAGGGGAGCTTTTACCTGTATGCATCTCTTGTGTGCATTGTCACCTGGCTCTGAGTCACATGTGGGCCTGGCCGAGTCACATCCAGGCTGTGCAAGGTTTCTTTGCTTGTAAAACAGCACTACTCAGATGCTTCCACATAGAATTAAGTTAAAAACCATGTGATTGCTTACTCATGCTGGGAAATATGTCATCAACAGGGAAATTGTACGGAACAGGGAAAGGGGACATTACTAGAACCTCTGCAGTCTAAGTCCTAGTCTCCTGTGAGCCACAGCAGCCCAAGGCTAATTAACATTATACAGAAAAGGTAGAAAAATGAGACTTTGAGAAGAAGCTGAGCTTTGGGTCTGATCAGTGCTGCTCTGGGCGGCAAAGATGAAAGCCCCCGAGCTTGCCCTACATCGGGAGAAACAAATGTAAAAAATGACTCAGGACGGAGTGTTCAGTACATCCGGATAAACAAGGTGTAACAAACGACTTGCAGAGAGTTCAGTACATCTGGATAAACAAGGTGTAACAATCCAAGAACAATGAGGAACTGAGTAGATGAAGATTTTGTTCCTCCCAGGATGTCATCAGCTGGTGTAATCTTGTCCTGGAGAATCCCAGCATCACCGGATCATTGAGATCTCAGTTGTGTCCAGGATCCAAAATGGAATTATGTCTCAAAATGACATACCTGGCCTGTAGGCAGGAGAACTAGGATTTTTCTCTAAAATTATGTAGCTTTGCTCCAGACAGGAAATTTCACAAATCATTTTTAGTTGTGTCCTGGTTGCAAATCTTATAGTCATGTATTAAACCATCACACCATAGGGAAGAATTAAAATGACAAGTGAGCAGATTTTTTTCTTATCTCCATTTATAAGCTATTGATACCTCAGCTGTACCCTAAATTCCATGAAACGTCAGATTCATTTGTTCCAAAACAGCACAGAAGCTCTATGGGACCAAGAGTTCATAGACTGGGTGCTCATAAAGAAGGTCACAAACACTTGGCCAGTTCATGCCAACACTCCCAAAATATTAGCGTCTATTATTTGTTATTAATGCTGAAAGTGGTTTACTCCTTTCAACTTTTTATTGACTTTAATGCTTTTTCTTTTTAGCACATTTGGTAGACTGGTCCACCAGTGCCTTGACTGCAGCTCTCTGCTAGGTAACTGGGGAGCAGACCCCTCTGCTGGGCCAGCTTTGGCCATCAGCATGGGAAGTGATGGCCTTCAGTGTGCTAATGTGCCCCAGACTGCTGCTGTCAGCCTGGGCTCTACATGAACCATGGAGAGACCTGAGCTGGCCAGAGGTCTGCAGTCTACTGCCCTGACCCAAGGCAGCCCTGTTCAACAGATACTCAGACTCTTATGTGGGAGATAGGACCAAGCTCATTAGGCACCACAAGGCTGAGCTCTACAGCAAATCCTGACCACTGGGAGGGTGCCTGCTCCAGATTCAAGAGGTGCAAAGGTGTTAGCAGTGACCGATCTCCAGGAACCTGTCTCTCAGCCTCCCTGCTCTACTTTCCCAATATTGGTATGATATTTGGAAAATATGCTACATTTCTGAATTGTCCTCAATGTCTATAATCACAGGGAAAGATTTTAGAAAAAATTAAACTTGTCCCACCCTTACAAAATGTTGCAAGATAATATGGCAAGAGATCCATATCACATCACAATTCAGTGCGTAGTTATCTGAAAATTTCCCCTGCCCAAACCTGACCTATTTTTTTTACTTCCAGGAAGACAAAGGAAGTAAAGGAAGGATAAAGGGAGAGGGGAGGGGAGGGAAGGGGAGAGCAGAAGCAACTCAGAAAGGAGATGGAGGGAGAATTTGCTTTGAGGCCAGGTTGGAAGGGGTTAGCATAACCAGTCCTCTTCCATGTGATCATCAGAGCCTCTGTCTGAGTAAACATTAAGCAATTCACCACTATAAAGCAGATGCACCTCATACTCTGTTTGTGCTTCAGAATGATGTGTAATTGATTTCTCTCCCTGCTGAACTACATGGAGGATGACTCAGTGAGCTGCCTGGGGAGGAGAGGAGCGTGCCGTGTGCAGTGTATTCTCACTTACATTTTCCAGCCCTGGTTGATCTGCAACATTTGTATCCATCCTGTGCCTCCTCCCCAGATGCTCACTTCCCTCTTTATGTCTAGCATTTTGCTAATCTAGGAGTCATTTCTGGAATTGTAGCCTGGAGTATTTGCCACTAGCTCCTACCCTCTCAAGTCTGCAAAAAGACACTGAAGAATGACTAAAAGCATATCTCTAGGGGTGGGAGGAAGAGGAGCAAGAGACACAAGGCAAAGGGCATTTTTAACCAGCAAACAGGTGTGGGTGGGGCATGAAGGGACAGTCACCTGGGATGGCTGGTGATGTCCTTCTGTCCCCATGGCCTCTCCCTTAGGCTTAGACATGGAGGGTCCTTTGTTCCAGTACCTGATACCTGACACACACCTGCTTCTCTTTCAATGTCACTCTCTTCCCTGCCCAGCTTGGCTTCAGTGGGATGCAGTGCTGGCAACTCTACAATTAAGATTCTCCTGAATTAAATTGAGCTTCTGTGAACCTCAAATATCATTACTTCAGGGGTCTCAGCTCATCAGCCCATTACCCCATGCTGGGAGCCCTTCACCTGTACCAGCCCCACCTCCATGCTGATGGAGGATACCAGGACTGCAAATACAGAAGGGGACTACAGGTGATTCCATGGCTCACTCCAGAACTCTCTCTGCAGTGGGATTTGCTGGGAAGTGAGATCCCAGGGTCTACTCTTGCCCACAATAGCACAGGACCAAGAATATGACTGTCAGTACTGTTCTGGCCACAGGGAGGCTGGTGAGAGAGGCAAGCTCCTCAGGAACTCCTAAGGGAACCCTTGGGGGTCAAAGCGCAGGCTAGGATGGGCTGCCTAGTGCTGGGATAAAGATATGGCACAGTGGTGACATAACCCCACACATACAAAATCCCCCAAGTTTCACCAAACACACGGGCTTGATGAAAACTGGACCAAGTCTGACTTTGTCACCTGAAAATGACAAAGGAATACTAACTGAAATGCATTTTAAGAGCTGCTACAAATTAATAACAAAAAGGGAACCTGGGGAAAAATGGAAAAAAGAAATGACTAGGCATTTTCTAGAAACACAAGCACAAATACACATACAGCCTCATTAGCAATGTAGGAAACTGCAAATTAAGACACAGGAGACATGATTGCATGTAAACCAGATAAACAGAGCATTTGTCCTGATGGAAGTGTTGGTGTCACATGCCCCATAGATTATCTTCCTCCAAATCCAGGTAAATACCCTAGAAAACTACTATACAGGTGTATCAAGAATGGAGAACAGCAACTTTATCCACAAAACAGGAAACCATATGCTTGCCCATCACCTGTAGAGCACATGTAAATCCTGGGTGTTCATAGAACTGTGCATTGAAGTTGAACACAAGCAGCCAGCTTCAGGGTAGAGGAGTCACTAAAGTCAGGTAAGTGAACAATCAGGTAGTGGGAAAATATATATGGCTTGATTGCATATCATGAAAATTCAAAACTAGGCAGAGTAGAGATGTGCACACAAAGGCCAGACCATAAAGAGAAGGGCATGCTAAGCACAGGAAAGGTAGCAACACCTCTGGGAGGGACAGGGATCAGAGGCTCCAGGAGAGCTGGTCGAACTGGTCTAGTTGCCAGCTGGGTGTCAAGTTAACTCACAGGTGTTCATCTATTATCATCCATCAGGTACACCTGCCTGTATATGGACAGGGTCTGAGCCTGAGTACACTCCCAGCAATGTTCCAGATGGCCTTTGGTGACCAGTGTGGCCATGCCAGCAACCACAGAGCACTCTGTACCCTCTGGTCTCTACTGTCATTTCTCATCATCTAAAGAAAGCTTCTCCAGAAGTGCTGGTCCTCTGTACCTACACATACTAGGAGAACATTTTGCTGCTCCACAGGCCCACATAGCTGCCCAAATGACGTGTGAACTAGTCCATTCTGGAGATTTCTCCACATTGGGGTAGTCAGCTCAGGCTGGGGATTTTCTCATCTGGGCTGAAGGAGCTTTGGTCTAGCCATGCTAGCGGGAGTGGAGTCAGCTCAGTCCAGGCTCCCTGAGCAAAGGAGGCTCATTCAGAGGCTACTGAGAGGACCCTTGCTGACCAGAATGTAGCCTAGCTCTGACGTTTCCAGCAGGACTAGAAGTCTCACTTGGTCATTCCTGGAGTTTTGGGGTTTTGTTTTGTTTTTTTCGGTACTGGGGATCACTTTCGAGGCAGGCGGCAGAACCACTGAGCTAAATCCCCGGCCCCATTTCTGTAGTTTTTGTCATTTTTTTTCTTTTTGTGGGAAGTTAGAGTGAAATAGGAGGCTAGGGCATGGCACAGTGGCTGGAGCAATTGGGGGTGATCTGCCAGTTGAAGGGACTTGTTAACTGAGGACACAGACCAGCAGCTCCAGAGCCTGACATGAGATCAAGCCAAGCTCTGTACTCAGGGCCATTCTTCTATCAAGAGATCAAGTGGGATCACCTGGATTAGATATCAAAGAAGATATGAAAAGACAGAAGCAACTGACATTTCATCACTGCCCTCTTGTTCTTGCAGTGGTCCATTCTGCTTGAAGGATATATCTTTTCTTCTTCCTTCAAAGCACCCTTTTCTCCTTGAGCACTTCTTTTGTGCTTCTTTTCCTTTTCTTTTTATTTCTGCACTAAAATAAACATCATCTTTCACATTCACCATTTGTCCTGATGGATTCACTGAATAGGACAATAAAAACCTGAAAAACACTGCTGTTCTCTACTCCACCCAATAACAAACATGCTGTTTGAATCTAGGTATGTCTACCCTGAAATCAGCCATCTCTGCTATGGATTGCATGTGTCCCTCATTCTCATATTGAAGTGCTAGCCAGGGCCTCAGAATGTAACTGAACTGGGAAAGGTAAGTTAACTGAGGTCATATTGGTCTAATCAATCTCTAGTTAAATGAGATCATAATAGTGTCTGCATCTAGGCCTGGGCCCCAAGCGGCCCCACAAAGAGACCATCCCTGAGAGGCTCTGCCCAGGTTGTCCTAGGACCTCCACCAGCAATGGGTCCCTCTCCATAGAAGCTGGAAACCATGGCTTACAACATACTGTGAACCACAATCATTACACTTGACTCTGTTGCGTTGGCAAAGAAGGTAGCTGATGAAGTTTTTTTCTTTTTCTTTTTTTTTTTTTTTTTCTTCTCAGCCTTGTTAAAAGATCCAGGAATGCAGGTCTCAGATGTTGGGAAGCGCTTGAAGGGTGTAGACATGAGCAGTGGCACACCATGGCTAGGAGGAAAGCTGCCAGGTGAACTGGGCTCTGCAGCTAGGGGCCCACAAACTGCTGGTCACCATCTAGACAGAGTGAGTCTGGGGACTAAGACTGGCCAGGATCAGCTCAGTCCAGGTTGCAGGGCAAGTGGACCATGGTAGGCAAAGGAAGGGAAGTGGCCAGCATCTTTCAGGGATGGAACAAATCCATCCCACATAGCAGCAACCTCCTGACACACCACCAAAAGCCATCACGGTGAGGAGCTGTTTCTTCAAACGATGTTTGATTTTCTGCATGCAAGGATGTCTGATCACAAACCCCAGCCATTTCTGGCTCAGGTCCTGACAACCTTAGCAACAGAAACTGAAAATGCCAGTGAGCCTTCTTCTGCAGTTTATACCCTACAGTTTCAGGGATAAAAGAACTGAGTTCTCTTTTTCCAGCAAAGACAAATTCACTTACTATGTCTTTTGACATTAATAGGACCCTTTGTCTTAAAGCTGTGGAAGGAGACCCTTCACAGAGTTTCATGATTTCCTTGCATATTTTAAAGTTTCAGGGTTTGGAAAACATAGCTATTTTGTTAAATAATGGCCCTTGTTTAACATAGCCACTATTGAAAATTAAGTTACAGATTAAATAAATTATATTAAAGCAAAAGTAATAAGTACTTAAAACTCATCATTTTCTAACAACTGTACTGCACTTCACAATAACTTATGCCTAAGGCTGTTTATACTTACTGCTTCCTTGCAGTGGGGAAGCTACCGAGTACTGACTGAGCTTCTGAGCCTCTCATCCTGACTGAGCTTCTGAGCCTCTCATCCTGACTGCATAACCAGTGGTAGGATGTTGATAGCTTGAATTTAGCTAAGCAGAGTGATGTTTCAGGCACGTTCGGAGCCCTGCTGCTCAAGAGAGCTCAGACTGGCCCTGCCTGGTAACACTGCTGTGGACGCACAGGAACACGAAGGGTCATGGCAGGTGCATTGAGAGTGGGGGCCCTGCAGATTGCTCACCTCTCTGAGACCCGAGATCAGTCCCCTCTGCCTGTTACTGATTTTGTTTTCCCTCAGTATTAATGAGGTTTGCCACAGCTCATAGCTGCCCATTAATTAGGCTGCACAGGAACTTGTTCTGACTAGCATGTGTCCACCCGACAATCTGCTCAGACCATCCACCTCAGTGTGGAGCAACTCTGGGCACTCAGAGGATGCGCCTTGTTTGGAGAACACAAAGTTCCTTCCAAAACCACTTCACTTAGAACAAGGGTGTGAACTGGGCTGGTTCCGCCAAAACCCTTGTTGAAATTTGGCTGTCATCATGGTGGCTGTCCAAGCTGATGTGGTGGTTAAGTGGGATTAATGCTGTTCTTGTGGGAGTGGACGGACTCTCACTGTCTCAGGTCTGTTGTCTGTTGTCAGGCCACCTCCTGCTGTGGCTCCCCCTCAAGCACCCACCTGCCCCTCTGCTTCCTTAAGGGCTCCATGTTCTTGGACTTTCAGCCTGAGAACTACACTTGATCTTAGACAAAAGGCCGAGAAGCAATTCAGCCTCAAAACTGTGAGCCAAAATTAACTTTTATTCCTAGCTGAGAATGATAGCACACCTATATAATCCGAGCACCCTGGGAGGCTGAGGCAGGAGGATCACAAGTTTGAGCCCAGCCTGGGCAACTTAGTGACTTACAGAGATCCTGTCTCAAATGAAAAAGTAAAGAAAGGGCTGGGAATGTAGCTCAGTGGGAAGGCCCTGGGTTCAGTCGCCAATAGTACAAACAAACAAATATAAATAAATAAATCTTTATTCCTTGGGCCGTAGAGCTGCTGCCACCCACGGTGGGCGCTAGCGGGCTCCCTCGCTCTCAGCCTGGATGAGGGACAGCCCCGCACTCGCGCAAGGTGGAGCCACCAGGGCATCTAATGCGAAACTGGCTGGTCCTGCTGTGTCTGTGCTTGGGGCCTAGCTGCACCTCTGGCTGCAGCTGCGCTCCCGCTGCCCACCCGCTCCTCTGGAGCCAGCCCAGCAGATCAGTCTACCTTTCTCCCTCCGTGGAAATCTAGTCACTATGATGTGGTGGTTGGTGTGTTGTCAGCGCAAAATAACCATGAACTTTGAAATGCGATAAGAAACACCTGGCTGAAGCATTTGACTTTTGCAGGGAAATTTCAGACTGAATTGGGCAGTGGACCGAACTGACAAGTGGCAAGAGTTGGAGTGCCCCAGCCCAGCCCACCCTGCCTTCGCATGCGGCTCGGCCTATGTGATTGCCAGGGACATAGTTGGCTGGCTGGCAAGCAACTCTGGGAGGTTAAGGATCTATCAGAGTGAAGATGTAAGCTTGGGCAGTTGGATGGCAGCCATAGGACCCAAAAGACACTAGGACAGCCTGTGGCTGTGTGGGAAGACCTTTGAGGCAGGAATGCTGTCCTCCACACAGTACTCCCCCTCACTGCAGGAGCTGGCAGAACTTTGAGGTGACCCTTGTCAGTTCGAAGCAAGATCATGATGACTCAGACCAACAGTGGGGCGGCCGGATGATAACTCCATGTAAGTCTGAGGAAAGCCCGCAGGCTGGCAGTAGACCACACTGTCTATCAGGAGATTTCTCAGCTGGCATTTTGTCCTGCGGCGAGCGTGGATTTCTTAATGTTTGCACAGATTTCCTCCTTAAAAGTCAACTGACACTGTTGCATAAGAAAAGTTTTTATTTATGTATTGGAAGATGATTTTTAAAATACCAAATTGTTTTATAAAAGGAGAAATATTTCTAAATCCTGACCCATTTTTTGCTAATTCATCATAATCATTTTTGGTTAAAATGGCCTGGTTAAGAAATTTTGAGTAGTGACTAAAAGGTGGAAGAGTTTGAATCTGCATGACAAGGTAATTAGCACATCTACAGGCCAAAAAGAACTCAGAAAAATGCTGTGTGACCACTTATATGATACGGGTCACTTATACCAAAGTTTGGGGTTCTTGGAAATAAAGTTAGGTTTTGCAGATCTCTGAATGAAGTGGGCAACTTGACCTTGAAAAAGACACAATATAATCCTCAGTTCTGGACCTTGCTTTTAAAGGTATTCATTTATATATTAGACTAATATCCAAGTTTCTTAGGCCATTTAACATAAAACTTGAAGGTCACAGTTCAGTACTCTTATTAAATACTAAGTCTTTGTGGATGTGAATAAAAGTAAATACTTCTCAGGGTTTTAGTGCCATAGGGAAGGATATTTCTAAGTCACTGACACTTTGAAAGAATTAATTTTGCTTTCCTTCTATCATTTCCTAATGTTTACCTAATATAAATAAATAGAAATCAGAGTTGATCATCTTTTATGAAAGATGTGCTCAGTTTAGATATAATTGTGGGGGAAAACATGTGATTAATTCTTCAAGTACTCTAAAAAATAGTGCAACTAAGAAAATAACACATGTGTTATACATAGCAGAGGATGTGTCTCCCTGAATTTAAGGGACATTTCACAAAAATCAATCAAATCTTTTTATTGTAATCTTTTAATATAGTAGTATCAATAGAGATTCCATTTGAAATAGTCTTATGACAGATATTAACTATATTCAGATTTTATTAGACTAGTTTCTATTTAATATTTAAATCTTCACATGATGAGGTGCAGTGATGAGGTGTGAAAATAAATACGAAGATCAGAATATCATCAGTAAAGCCTTTATTATTGCAATTATATACAAGTCTAGAAATGGTCTTCCCAACAAATTGCATCCTTTGTTATAATTAGGGCAAATCTTAAAAGCTCATTTTTTTGACAGAACTGTCCAAATTATTTTCTGGTGAGCCGCCCCAGTCATGATGAGTAGTCTAGTCTCTAAATTTTATTAGTTGGTTGTTAGCATCGCAGTAATAGACAATGTCCATTCTTCACCGAATAAGGCTGTAGTGACTGTAGATCATTTTCTAGTTCAGTTTCTCTGCCAGGCATCTAAAATTAGAACAAAGGTAGAGGCAGGTGATTAAGAAAAATCTGACAAAGCCTGTCACACATGCTGCCCCCCCACAGCAGGTCACTCTTCAAGCTGAACAAATGTCTGCTCTCCACTTAGAATCAGGGAGCATTAGACAGAGATGGCTCACTAGCATGTCTTACTGTGGGAGACTAAGCTTGACTTTGCACTTTGGGGGCCACTTACTTTGGGACTTTCATAGGACAATAGAAGTTCTGCAACAGGAAATTTGAGGAGATGTGACAGCAGTCCCTTCACCTTTTGAACTGCCATGGAGTCTGTCAAAGAAAGCAAAACCCATCAGCTCTCACATGAAAGCTACCTGTAAAACTGGCTCACACAATGAGATCGGTGCTCTGTCGTTATTACCAGTTTACCCAAGAAAACTAGTACAGAAAGCCTGGACTTTCCCTACCACCTCTTGAGTCATTTGGGGCACTGGGAAATGGAGCCAAAGTGTGACCCAAGTGCCCTTGATGATGCATTTGCATACCATTTCAGTAGGATTTAATATTTCTTCCTTATCTGAATAACCTAAAGTAATACTATCAGCACAGAGGGATAGGCAGGGTGAAGTCATTAAGTTTTCTTTGTAAGCCTTTGACCTCACGAATTATGGGAAGAACCTTGGAGTGGGGCTCAGGTGAGGACACTCCCAGCCCCCTGGCCTTAGTTTCCCCCTCTGTACAAGGAAGGTGTAGACTTAATGATTGACAAGTAGTCGATTGACAAGTAGCCCCCGGCACTCCCATCCGTGACTATTACCATGTGTACCTTGTTACACACAAATGACCACCAGGCATGGGAATGTCAGTTATAGGAGCAAATGCTTTGGGCTGTTCACAACACACTCTGAACGCCTTGCCAAAGACAGGTTATGGTAAATAGTGGATATTTTGATTATGAAACTTAGTTTCTTTGAAGCTTTAGCTTGAGGTACAGCAATAATGTGTTTCCCACAAATATCATGATATAGTCAAACAAATATTTATCTATCAAAAATCATTTTTGTAGAAGCTGTGTGTTTTATGCAACTTGTGATAATAAATGTTATCTTTATTTCAGAAAAAATAAATAAATAAATCTTTATTCCTTAAAAATCACCTCCACTGTAATGTATTTTGTCACAGAAACAGAAAATGGGCAAAGATACTTAACTGTGACAGATTTATCTTCCTTTATTTTGACTATATTACATTGAAAAAAATTATCAAACTATCATATTGGCAATTATTTTACTTTATCAATGAATTATTATAACAGTATTATTAGTTATTAGGTCATTATAGTTAAAGTAGATTTCCTTTTGTTGATTTTAAAATATATTGTATCAGGGCTGGGGATTTAGCTCAGTGGTTTCGCGGCTTGCTGTGCAAGCACAAGGACCCGAGTTCGATCCTCAGTACCAAAAAAAAAAAAA
>NW_004624785.1:11973290-11985288 GCF_000247695.1 Heterocephalus glaber | reverse complement strand
GGGTCCTTGTGCTTGCACAACAGGCAGCGAAACCACTGAGCTAAATCCCCGGCCTACAAATTATTTTTATTAAAACTAAAACTAGAATAATTAGCCAAATTATTGCATTTCATATAGTCTTACCTAATTCTTTAATTTTTGTTTTATCTTTGAAAAGAAACAAGTCACTTGCAATGAGTTTTAACATATACAAAATTTATTATTTTTCATAGGTTTTCTTTTCGGATCTTACTAATTTAAAAGGGAAAATTTTCCTTGAGCAAATAAGGTTTATGCAGTATGTATGACTTGGTTCAGCTCTGATTTTTTATTAATTTTGAGCCTTCATAGAACATTTGCTGTATTAATATTTAACTATTAGCAAACCAGCAGCTCTCCCAAATTAACAAATAATATCAGTAATGAACACATACCAAGCAATTACAAAAGTGCCAAGCTGTGAGGTGGTCACTGTATAAGATCCACTGCTCTTGTTCTCCTTGAAAGCCACAGAGTTGCTCAGGGCCCAGGGTAACTATGGTGGTCCTTACAATCCTGTCCCCTTGTCCCCTGTGACTGTATCCTCACTGACCACAAAGACAGACAGGGGCAGCACTCCCTGTCTTCTGTCCACCCCGTCCAGGCCTGCGGGATCGCAGTGACTGAGGAGTGAAGCCTTTTGTGTCAGTTGTGGCCGGTCACGCTTACTGGCCCAGTTATCCCTCCATCTCCTTCCTTCAGAGTGAGCTACCTTCATTGTAAAGAACATTGCGTTCTTATTCTTTAAAAAAAACCTCCAAGCTTCCTGCTCAATGAATTTCAAGATGGGATGTATCTTGAGTCAAAAATGAGGAAGCTTTCAGGACTGGGCCTTGTAACACTCTTCCCAGAGCACCCAGGGCAGGCAAGTGGGCAGCTCCAGCACAGGCCTCTGGAATGGCGGACTCTTCTGTGAAGATCTACAGCTGCTCTGGACCCCAGAGCCCAGGGCTTCCCCTAAGCAGACTCGAGGGCAGTGTAGTGAGTAGGGCTCAGAGCAGCAGGCAGGGCTGTGCTACACAGAGGGCATGTGGCCTGTGGATCTGGCTGGGTCATGGCTGGCTGGTGAGGATGTCGGAAACCAAAGCAAGAGGTAATGAGACGGTCAACTCAGTGCCCGGTAGGCGGTCCTCCTCCTCTCTGCTGTAGTTACTGGTGATGGTCCTCAGGCCCCTGCAGGGGACAAGGCCCAGTAGGGTCCCAGTAAAGCTGAGGGAATGGTGTTTGTTAAAGGGTGCCATGGCCAGGACCTGGGCCTTTCCCTCACATTCTCCCCTGCCAGGTACCTCGGGTTCTGCCACTACTGTGTCTTCCCAAACTGACATGCATTTCTCTAGTTTTATTTTTACTGCTGGGCTAAATTGATAATAAAACCAAAATAGGTAGAAAGGAAGCTTTGCACACACTGAATGTCCATATCACCCACTGCTGGGGCCTTTCTGGCCCCATCCACTTGAATCACACGCCCATTCCCTGGGTCCTACAGGTAGGCAGGAAGCTTCCTGTCCTGTGTGATCAGGCAGCCTGAGAGGACAGAGGGCGGGTGGTGCAGCAGGCAGACAGCTGTGCCTGACAGGACCTTTTCACTCAAAGGACTCAACCCAACAGCACCTTCAAACTCAACCTGACCTACAGTTTAATGGAACTAATCAAGTGTGAGTAGATTTTTTTTTAATGAGGAAACAAAAAATTTTAAATTTCTTCCAGAGATTTTAATGTCAGGCCTGACTTAAGTGAGTCCTTCACAAGCAAATGGGACAAAACAAACAGGGTGCTTTCAGCAAACAGCAGCAGCTTCTCGGTAAATAGGGAAAATAGACTCAAAAGTGAAGCATACAACCCAGCTGGCGCCAAAGAGTCCAGGGATTGCCTACACACCTGAGCAGACTGTCCTTGGGTATCCAAGTCACTTTACCCCAGATTGCTTAGCCCCTTCAATACCTATATAAGCCTTATTCCTTTCCCAGTTAATTGCTAATATGTCTCTCCTGGTGTTAGCCTATCCACTCACAGATGAAATCTCTCCCAGCTTGCTGCCACTGTCTCTCTCCCAATGTCAGCCCATCCACACATGGATGTGATAAACTTGGCTTTTCCCAGCTAGCTGCTAAAATCTCTTGATTTTAGTCTGTTTATTGGAATAAACTTTCCTTTCAAAAGCCTGTTTTGACAAGTAAATTCTTTATGACATTTAAGATTCTTTAATTTAAATAGTTCTTCAAACAATTTCTTGCAGGAAGCTATATTTTCTCAGTGAACTCACTATCTGTGCTCATTTTAGTAATTCCTGATCATTGATAGAGTTGTAAGAATTATGTGCTGATCCCCATAAAACACTTAGAATAATGCCTAACATGGTATGCTCAAATATGGGGTTTTTTCCCCATCAGATACCAGCTCTGTTCTCATACCTTCTTAGTCATAGGCCTCAGTTGTTTTGTTTTATATCCTTAGGTATGAAAATAATGCCTGTTCCTACAGCCGTGACCACTCGTGAGCAGGCTTCCCAGGTTAGCAGAACAGGAAACCCACTGACTCCAGGCCTGCACAGTATTTGCATCCAACCCAGTAGCTGAGCTGCAGTCAGTGACCCTTCTGTTACTAATAGTGATCTGGAGATCCGGCCAAAAATCTTCAGGAATGAGAGCTTGGGACCAGAGCCGAGTCTCTGCCTCAGGCTCCTCTCCAGTTTAACTCTTACCTCCTGATACCATTCCTTAGGTGAAACCCCCTCAGGCAAGTTTCTCTTCTCCAAGGAGTAGTAGCTCCTTCCTTTCTACCTGGTGATTACTGATCTCAGAGCCATCTGCCTCAGGGATACAAACAGCTTAAAAAAAAAAAAAAAAAGAGCAAAGCCAAGCATGGTGACCATACCTGTAATTCCAGCACTCAGGGAGGCTGAAGCAGGAGGATTGAAAGTTTGAGTCCAGTAACTTAGCAATGTACCAAGTTCCTCTTTCAAAATTAAAAAAATGTAAAAGGCTGAGGATGTAGCTCAGTCTGAAGGCCCTGGGTTTAATCCTTGGTATTGCAGAGCAGGGGGAGAAGGAAGGAAGGAAGGAAGGAAGGAAGGAAGGAAGGAAGGAAGGAAGGAAGGAAGGGTTCAATAAATAGAAAATAGGCCACAAATATGAATAGAAATTTTCCAGAAAACAAAATACGATGGCTCTTAAATACATGAAAGATATTCAGCCTCATTGATGGCAGTCAAATGGATACTGTATCAGTCCACACTGATGTGTTTAATCCCAGACTGGTGAAGCCAGCAGACACCACTGGCCCCTGGAGCTCTCCCGGAGCACGTAAGTGTGCACACACTCCCCCAAAGCTGTCTGCACAACTCTCCTATTACCAGTGCTTGTCCCCTCTGACCTAGACCCCTCCCTTAAGGATTTTGTTTTAGATATATATTGGTTCACATGCAAAATGATGTATCTACAATAGTTTGTCTTTGACGCAGGACTCATAACAGGAAAAATTAGGAACAACTTGCATGTCCCTGAAGTGAGGACCAGACAACAAAGCGGTGCCTCCCTCCTGATGCAGCCCCTTTAAACAGCTATGGCTGCTTCTCCATTATCTTTCTAGACAGCAAATTCATCTCGTTTCTAATCTTCCTCAAATACTATTGCTGTGTTTTGTAAACCACTTTTATAGACAAAAAATCAGTTCTTTTCTCTGTTTATGGAGTTTTTATTATAAACTGCTACATAATTTTATCATATGCTTTTTCTGTGCTTTTTGAGATGATTACAATTACTTAAGTCATTAATGTGAAAAATTGATAAAGTTCCTAATAAAGGGCATTTTTAATAGTTATCTGAGATACCCCACTTAATTGTGATGTGGTTTTTTTAGTTAACTTTAATTAGTTTGAAAGTTGATGGATTCATTTACCAATAGAAGCTTGTTCTTCAGTTAAATTGATCTATGCATTTTTTTCTGCTACTCTGCATAGATCCCAGGTTAAAAGAGATGGTCAGTTGCTTCCTTTTCTCTTTCTGGAACAACTTGTATAAAGTAATGAATTATTTGTCCCTTAGAAATTAAGGAATCAGTAATAAAAATATCTAAAAAATACATTTTAAACAAAATTTAACAAGACACATAATAGTGTAACATGCTGTTCTTTTAATTGCACATAACAAAATTTACCATCTTAAACCATTTATAAGGGTGCTATAGGATTAGCTACATTCACAGTATTATCCATCACCACCTTGCATCCATTTCCAGAACCTGTTTCTCTTCCCAAATGGAAGCTCTACACCCCTTCAACACAGACTCCTCATTCCCTCTCTGGCCCTAGCAGCCCCATTCTGCTTTCTGTCTACTGGAAGCTTACATGAATGAAATCACACAGGCAGTGTCCAGCCCCACATGACAGAGTGACCCAGCAGCAGGAGCAGTGCCCACTCCCAGGGGAGCACAGCCTGGAGCACCAGAGGCAAAGCCTAATCAGGTGACCCGATCCTGGACAAGGACAAAATCTGGGGAGAAAAGGGAGCAACCAGAGCCCACAACTGAGGACATTCAGTCCAACAGCCCATTCAAAGCCTACACGCCACATCCAGACAAGAACAGAGAGTTAATTATGCTCCCCATCTGCCAGGGGGAGCAAGGATATGCACATTGGGTTGGACAGTAACCACAGTCTGCAGGGACAACAAACAGGGCTCACTCTAGTGCAAGGAGGGCACCTCAATGACCCATAGGCCCAAAGGTAAGGATAGAAAATCATGACTGACTGGGTCCCCAGACTGCAGATCTTGGGAAGAAACTACTCAGCAATAACCACAGGAATTTTTCTTTGACTCAATCTTTTTTTGAGTTTTCTATTTTGTATTATTTTTGTTTTCCTTCATCAGGTTTTTGGGGAGTTTTCAGTTTTCCTCCCCTTTTTTCTTTTTTCTCTCTGCTTTTAGTTTCTTTTCTTTCCTTCTCTCTTTTTCCCTTCCAAGTTTTATTCTTCTTATTCCATATATTTGCTCTTTTATTCTTTTTTTGGTACCAGGGCTCGAACTCTGGACCTTGCGCTTTCCAGGCAGGCAGCAGAACCACTGAGCTAAATCCCTGGCCCTCTTTTTTCTGCTTAATAAAACCACTGAAGAAAACAGATATAGAAGGACCTTATCTCAATCTGTTAAAAGCCATTTATGACTAACCTACTGCCAATATCATGCTAAAGGGGAGGAAAACTGAAAATTTTTCTTTAAAATCAGGAACAAGACAAGGATGTCCACTATTGCTACTCCTGTTCAACATAGTACTCAAAACATTAGCAAGAGGAATTAGGCAAGAAAGAGAGATAGAAGGGATATGTATAAAAAAAAGAAGTCAAATTATCATTGTTTGCAAATGACCTGATCCTATCTATTCATAAAAGACAAAAAAAAAATCAAAAGGCTCTCAGAATTAATAACCTAATTCAGTAATGTAGCAGGATACAAAATCAACACACAAAAATCATAGCATTCCTGTACACTTATAATGAATTCACTGAGAAAGAAATTAGGAAAATAATATCATTAACAATACTACCAAGAAAAAAAAATGCTTAGAAGTTAACCTAACTAATGAAGTGAAAGACCTCTACAATGAAAACTATAGTACCCTAAAATAGAAAATCAAAGAGGACATCAGAAAATGGAAAGACATCCCCTGTTCCTGGATAGGCAGAACCAGTATAGTCAAAACGGCAATACTTCCAAAATTAGTATAATAGATTTAACACAATCCCAATCAAAATTCCAAAAGAATTCTTCACAGAATTGGAGAAAACAATCTTAAAATTCACATGAAACCAGAAGAGACCTAGAATACAAAAGCAATCCAGGAAACCAAGAGGCATCATAATCCTGGATTTCAAGTTCTATTACAAAGTTATTGTGATAAAAGAAAAAACATGCTGTGTGTTTAGCTCAGTGGTTTCTCAGCCTGCTGCGCAAGCGCAAGGACCTGAATTTGATCCCCAGTACCAAAAAGAAAAAGAAAAAGAAGAAAAAACATGATACTGGTACAGAAGCAGACATGAGGATCAATGGAACAGAATAGAAGATGCAAAAACAACCTCAAGTACATTCAGCTACTTGATCTTTGACAAGGGGGCTAAAAATAAACACTTTAATAAATGGTGCTGGGAAAACTGGCTATGCACATGCAGAAGTTTGAATCTAGACCCATATCTATCATCATGCACTCAATTAAAACCAATATGGATCAAAGAACTAAATGTTAAAACAGAAACACTTAACCTGCTGGAAGACAAAATAGGTAAAACACTTGAAATCATAGGCAAGGACTTCTTGAACAGAACCCAGTTTGCACAGGAAATAGTTTGGAGAATCAAGAAATCGGATCATATCTGCACAGCAAAAAAACCAAAGCAATAGAGTGAAGACAACCTACAGAATGGGAAAAAATTTCCAGCAATTCCTCAGACAGAGGATTCATATCTAAAATATATAAAGGACTCAAGAAAACTAGACTCCCCAATTAAAAAGACCCATCAAAAAATGGGCAACTGAGATGAATAGACACTTCACAGAAGAAGTACAAATGGCCAATAAATACATGAAGAAATGCTCAATCACTGGCCATTAGAGAAATTCAAATGAAAACAATACTGAGATATCATCTTACCCCAGAAAGAAAGGCCATCATCAAGAATCAACTAATAACATTCTAGAGAGGCTGAGGGGCAGAAAGAACCCTTCTACACTGTTGGTAAGAATCTATACTAGTACAACCACAATGGAAATCAGTGTCAAGAGTCTTCAAAAATCTGAAATGAGAAATTCTATTTGATCCAGCTATTCCCCTTTTCACCATATTCCTGAATGGGTTAAAGACATCATATTACAGTGATACATACATACCCATGTTTATAGAAATGCAATTCATAATAGCTAAATGTTAGAAATGGCCTATATGGGACCAGGGGTTTAGCTCAGTGGTTCCACCACCTGCCTCACAAGCAGAAGAACCTGAGTTCGATTCCCAGTACCAAAAAAAAAAGAAAGAAAGAAATGACCTATATTCCCAACAACAAATGAATGGATAAAGAAAATGGAGTATTTACACACAATGTAATATTACTCTGCTATACAGAAAGATATATTTGAGTCATTTGTAGGAAAATGGATGCACCTTGAGAACATAATATCAAGTGAAGTAAATCAGACAAACAAGTTGAACTATCACATGGTTTCTCTTCTATGAGAGAGGGGAAGGTGAATGAGAAATGGAGGGAGGGGGAAAGGAGAGAAAGGACAGGGAATAAAAAAGGAATTAAAATGTGCCATGTACATGTACCAACTACTCATGAGGAATGTAAACATTATGTACTACATACATGTACTGATACAAAATACAAAAATAAATGAAATCACACAGTATTTATCTTTCTGTGATTGGATTATTTCTCTCAGCACAGTGACTTCAAGGTCCACTCATGTTGTAGCAGGTGTGAGAACTCCATTCCTCTTGAAGCTGAGTAGTATTTCCTTGTGTGGATGGACTCCATGTTGCTTACCTGGTCACCAGGGGATAGACCCCACACTTGAGCTGTCTCTCCCCTTTTGGCTGTTGTGAATAAAGCCTCTGTGAACTCGGGCGTACACATATCTATATGAGTTTCTTCCTTCAGTTCTTCTGAGAATGTACAAAATGCTGACTTTTGTTAAGTGTTTAATAAATGTAGTGTTGAAGAATGGTAGAATATATCTTTCCGTGGTTTCTTGTCCTTAGATATTATTTTCTAATGTGTGTCAGTTTCCTGGATCTACCATTTGACTACTGTGTCGTGCCTCTGGTTTGGGTTTGGGCACAGCAGCCTGAGGTCCCATATGGTTTCATCCTGGATGTTAGTTCATTTAACCCTCCAGATAACACCGTGAAGGAAGGAGCATGAGTCTCATTTTACACATAAGACAATTAAGACTCAGAACTAGGTTCAATGTCTCACATCAGCTGTGCAAAGGGGTTGTACCAATGTACCCCCATGCCCTTCTGCCCTGGAACACGTATGAAAACAAAACCTGGGACTCTGCCATATCAGGAGGTTAAGGTCATTTGAAAGTAAGTGCCACTTTGGGGAAAGAAGCAGGGGCTGAAAGAGGAAGATGACAAGCCAAGGGTGAAAAGATAAATTGTTACAGATCACAAATTATCCCAAATAAACTTTGATTTAAAAAATGAAAGTTTTTGTTCAAAATTTCATTCTGAAAGGTATAACAGATAATGTGAAATAGGAAGAAAAGGGGCAAAGGGGAAGGGGAAGTGGGAGGAGTAGGGGAAAGGAAAGAAGGGAATGGAATTAATATGAGAAAATGAGAAAATGGAAACAAAGTCTTTGTAAATAGGGAGGGATGGAAGGGTTGAAGGGAAGGCAGGGGAATGGAGAAAAAAATAAGAATCAAGAAAGATTATGTAAAGGTGAAAATTTCCAATGATGAATGTCATTATATTATATACCTAAAATGTACCAATAAAATTAATTTTTAAAAAATTTTCCTTCTGGTTTGTGGAATTTCGTGTGTTTCCTCTGTATCAGTATGGTAGCTGTTTAGAGTCGAAAGGGTTGCAGCAAGGATTTGATGCTGCTTCTCGAGCTCAGACTGGTCAACTCTGCCTGGCTGGGTGCCAGGCCACAGGATGCACACACTCCAGCACTGGCTGTGTGTGACTGCAACTAGGGTTCAGGAGGATATGCGGGCCCTGATACCAGTTTCCACACTCCTCGTAAAGCAAGGGGTACAGTCATGCACTGCACAGAGGCAGTGGAGTTGGGTCGGGAAAGTGAGGAGGTAGGAATATTGCTGGAAAAGGGGAAGACATAGGTGACCAGAGCAAGCAGCTGCCTTGACCTTAGTGTTGAGGCCAACAGAGGTAGGGACAGTGACACATCCCTGGCATGTTGGCTGGTGCAGGGGCAGAGGGAGGCATCCTGAAGGTGCATTAGAAAGTGTGTCCAGGTGAGAGGAGTGGAGAGTAGATCAGATATGACTGAAACACAAGGAGAAAATGGGGTTGGGGTCTCATTAGTTCACAAAGAAGCAAGGAAAAGCAAGAGGGAAGCCTGGAGCAAGAGGAAATCTTGGCCACAGGATGGCCGTGAGCACTGATGGAAAGCAAAGCCTGGGAGAGTGCAAAGGCCTGACCACACTGGGTGTCATGTAGCCGAGAGTACGAGGACTTTGGACAAAAAGAGATAGGACTGCCTCATCCCCACACAGCGGAGGGACACAGCCCTGTATACATGGACTGAGTAGTGTGACAGTTGGACACTCATGTCTCATTTTGGCCAGGAGCCTCTGTCTCAAGTCACCTGTCCCCTGCCATCTACCCTTGTCTGCCCCACATGCATCCTCCCAGCTGCCAACACCTGGGATGCATAGCCCCATCCCACAAAGATCTGTTTGCCTCAGTCTCCTAAGGTTTACCTGACCACAGGAGCACCACAGCCCCCACGTCCAAGACTCCTGCAGGCAAGACCTCACTTGTGGTCTGTAGAGGAAAGCAGAAGTGGGGACGTCTGTCATCCTGATCCACAGTCCCAGCCTGGAGGGTCATAACCTCTTGTTGTTCCTGCCATGTTGAGCCCTGTATGTAGTGTGCTGAGCTTCCTTACTGAAGAGGGAGATGGCTCAAAGTTTCCCACACCACCTCATTTAGACATTAGTTGGTTTAAATTGAATCTATCCATGCAAACTCTGTGGGCCTGTGGTCTGGTGTTTGGATTTCTCTTGGCTACATGGTGGGGTGCTCCTTAGTCATTTTTACCCTAAAACTGCGTGAATATTGCAGAAATAATCAGAGCAAGCTGAATGAAGTGTAGCCCTTGCCAGTGGGGAGATACGAAATAGGCCCTAACGGATTTACTGCTCTAGTGCCCTCATCTCTCCCTCTGAATCTTCCTGAATGGTATAAGTAGTTTGTACTGCACTTGTCCAAAGTCACTTGTATGAAGAAATAAGTAGACCTAATCGAAACAATGGGTAATATTGGGAAGGGCCTTTCAAAATGAAACAGAAGTTAGTCAAGCCCCAGAGCAGTCAGAGGTCAGATCTCAGCCTCTGTCACCTCTTTGGTCACATCCCACAAAGGACTTTCAGCCATAAAGGACACACTTTGTAATATCTTTAGATCAGAAAACCAGTGGTTTGTCTCTGGAGGCTGACATTCATGTCCTTCTGTTTGCCCATCAGCCTACATGGCTTGGTTCCCTCTGCAGTCAGACAGTCAAGGCCCCCTCAAGACAGGAGCTCCGAGAGTGGAGTCAATGAACCATGTCATTGAGGGGTGTGGCAGAGCTGTTTGGAGGCTTTTGGCATTGCTGGTCCCAGGAAGGATGGCAAGGCAGTGCTGGGACATGTGTTTGAGGAGGGGCAGGCCACTGCGGAAGTGCAGGAAGGCAAATCCAGCAGTGTTCAGGGTACAGCAGAGGTTTGGGTTCCACATGCCCTTCCTACCTCACATGAGCTTGGTGTACCTGGATAAAACAACTCACAGAAAGACCAGAGTAGCCATGCAAAAGAATTCTATAACCAAGAAGATCTGGTCTTCACATAAAGGGTGGAGCTGGAGTATATGGAAAGATACACAAACACATGCAAACTGTAAAATTCCCTTCACTCCATGTGGAAGAAGATACTGCCTCTCTCCTCGGGAGGTATAACTGACAGGACAAGAATCACACTGACATTTGGGCTGAGGATTTAGCTCAGTGGTTTTGCTGCCTGCTGTGCAAGCACAAGGACCCGAGTTCAATCCCCGGTACCAAAAAAAAAAATCACACTGATACATGGGTCCTGACCATAGCCCTGAATTTATGGAGCAGTGATTATACAGATTCTGCAGGAAATAATGGAGATTCCATAACTTTACATTCAGCCAAACTATAATTCAGCTTTGAAAGCATAAGAAAGACATCTTACCACCCACACACTTTTTCCAAAACAGAACAGATTAATCAATGAAATATGCTATTACACCAAAAATAAAAACTCCCCAGAGTTGTAGAATCCAATTCCAAATTCCATTCTTTTTCCACATCCTAGATTTTTCAAAAACGTGTCCTGAGTAGCATCAGTTTCACACGATGTTTAGGAAGAGGATTTATTGGTTTGATGATTTTAAGAACAGATAGACTTCTTACCAGTGAGTAACTTTGTGCCACACTCATTTGTGGGTGTGGTTTCCCCCATGTGAACTCATCCACTTCTCTGGGCTGCTGCTGCTGAGGGCAGTTTAAGGGTGTGCTGGCTGACTTTCTCTAGGTCATAGGGCCAACAAGGAACAGGGGTGCGAGTCACAGTCTGGTGTCCCTTCATCTTGCAGACTCCTGGTGATACATGATACCCTCAGCGTCTGTGTTGCTGCAGTCACTTGCATCACTGTGGCATGCTATGTGAGGGGGGAACCCCTCACCCAGTATCTATGGTTGTCTCCACCATCCTCTCCTGGTGGGAGTCTCTCTTCCATGGAGAGGAGCCCTTTCCAGCTCCTCTATTGGATTCTTTAGTGTCACTAGCTCCTTGTGGGTCCTGGGTATAAGTGTGTAATACTCAGCTGGCATTTTAAAGATACAAATAAGTTAGAAGGAAAAAGACAGATAAGGTAAGCCATGAAAACAGGAAGTATGAGAAAGCAGGAGCAGCCACTTAAGCCCCTCCACACAGATGCGCCTACTAACTTCTTCAGAACACATGCACAAAAACTGACAACTAAAGGACATAAGTCCACAGTTATAATCCAACTTTCCCTCCCCAGAAAGTGCTAGAGAGAAAAATCAGTAAGGATACAGAACCCTGAAACACACCATCAATCAAATTCACCTCACCAATGCTTGTACACCATTAAATTCATCCAGAGCAGAATATAATGACTTCCAGGGCTGGGGATTTAGCTCAGTGGTTCTGCCGCCTGCCTCAAAAGTGCAAGAATCTGAGTTCAATCCCTGGTACCAAAAAAAAAAAAA
>NW_004624785.1:11906922-11967869 GCF_000247695.1 Heterocephalus glaber | reverse complement strand
AAGAAAATGTGGTTTTTTTATAAAATGGAGTACTACTCAGCCATAAAAAATGAGAAATTAGAGACATTTATAGCTGAATGGATGCACATTGAAGCAATACTCTTAAGTGAAGTAAATAAGACACACATGTGTAAATACCGAAGTTTCTCTAGTGTGATAAACTGAAAGTGTAAATAAGGACTAAAAGGTTTAATAGATAATGTGAAATAGGAAGAAAAGGGGCAAAGGGGAAGGAAGTGGGAGGGCTAGGGGAAAAGAAAGAAGGGAATGGGATTAATATGAGAAAATGAAAAAAAGGTAACAAAGTCTTTGTAAATAGGGAAGGATGGAGGGGTTGAAAGAAGGGCAGGGGAAGGGGGAAACATAAGAACCAAGAGAGTATGTAAAGGTTCAAATTTCCAATGATGAATGTCATTATATTGTATAGCTAAAATGTACCAATAAAATAAAATTTAAAAAAAAAGAAACCAGAATTCCTTTCCCCAAAGGCAACAATGAAGTCTACCAGTTATCCACCAACCTTCTGCAGCCTCTCTGTCTTGGGTCAGCCATACAGCAACTCTCTGACCTGATATGTCTGTCTGATATGACCCTGTTTCAGCGGGTCCTGTCCTATACCCAAGAGGAAGAAATTTGCACAGAGAGACCAAGGAGAATCTGCATAGCCAGCCCTCACCAAAGTCACTTGATGTGTTTCCATCAGCTCACACCCTTGTGTCCAAACACATTTTGGCACAGCTGCCCATACTTCAGCAAACCTAAGCATAAAAATGGACAGTTCAGTCTGGCTCAGTGGTCTTCAATCTCAAGGCTCCTATGTCACACAAAACTATGAGCAAAGAATTGGGCTCTGCTTTTCTCTCACTCATCTACCTTTTGTATAGGAGTGTCGGCCAAGGCCTTCATGGTGGGCACAAACAGGACACCCTTCCTGAGACTGTAGCACCCATACTTGCAGTGAGAAAGTGCCCTCAGCCAGGCATAGTGGCCCACACCTGTGATCCCAGCACTCCAAGAGGGTGAGGCAGGAAGATTGCACGTTTGAATACCACCTGGACAAATTAGGGACTTAGTAAAACCCCATCTCAAAATAAGAAAAGCTGGGCACATAGCTCATGAAGGCCCTGGGTTCAGTCCCCAGTATCTCCCATTCTCTCCCAAAAAAGAAAGTTGTCTTACCCTGTGTGTAGCAGATAAAAGCCTATAAGAAACATATTGTGGACCTTTTTATATATATATATTTGACAATTTTGATGACAACAAATTCCCTGGAAGACACAAGTCACTATAGCTGACAGAGAAAGGGTGTTTTTTTTTTAATTTAAAAAAGCATAAACTTATATGCTTATATGTGAAGTTAATTTTGAAATTAAAAGTAAGAGAACTCTGGATGGTTTACCAGGGAATTCTATCAGATATTTAAAGAAGAAAGATGCCAATCTCACTTAAAAACTTTACCAGGAAACAAAAGAGGATGGATACTTCAAACTCATTCACTATGGCCAGCAACCATTCTCATGCCAACACAGTCTGTCATTGCAAAACAGTCTGATTGCCAAGTGATGTTTCTTGTAAACATGCATACAAAAACTCTCAACAGAACTTTAGAAAACTGGACCCAGAAATACATAAAAAAGATAACATATCATGGCTGTTTGAGGCTGAATTGTGCTCCTCAAAACAACATATTGAAATTCCCAAGTATCTGGAAATGTGACTGTATTTGGTGATTGGGTTCTTGCAGGAGAATTGAGCTGAGAGGACGGCATTCTGGAGGAGGTGGGCCCTGACCCAGTATGTATGCCTGGGGTCTTGGGGAGGGGAGAGATGCAGGGGACATCACAGGAGACAGAGATACACAGGAAAATCCCTCCCCTAGAGCAGTCAGAGGAAGAGGCCAGCTGCTACCCTGGTCTTAGAATCTGGGCCCCTGGAACTGTGAGAGAGGATATCTCTGCTGTCTCCACTTCTGTCTCCTTGTCACTGCAGCACAAGGAGACTAGCACAAACAGGTTTATTCCCACTGCAAACTTGGTTTGATATATGAAAAGTAATGTAATTCACATAATTAACGATGCAATAAAAGGAAAAACATGACCATCCCAGCAGATCTAGAAACATATATCCAACACCTATGACTGTATAGATAAACAAAATATCTCGGCAAACCAGAAGACGAATGCTTTAAGCTGGTACAGGACTCCTACCACCACCCTTGATACTGAAAGACTCAACACTTTCCCAAGTCTGAATAGGCAAGGATGTGTGTTCTCACTATTTTTATTCAACATTGTGCTAGACAGTGAAATAAGCCAAGGAAAGAAATAAAGATAAGCACACTCTCACTCTGGAGGCTGGGGATACAGCTCAGAAGTAGAGCACTTGCCTAGCATATATGAGGCCCTGGGTTCCACATCTATACATATTTCAATATCTATATATATTTCTATATCATTTATATCTATACCACCAATATCTATATCTATATTTATATATCTTCCTATGTATATATAGAGAGAACAGAGAGACTGAGAGACAAGAGTTTGGAAGGCCAAAGAAAATCTGTCTTTATTTGCAAATGACATGACAAAAGTATGTTGGAAATTCTAAGGGATTGACACAAAAACACTATGAGAACCATCAAGTAACTTAGCAAATCTGTAGACTATCAGGCCAATATAACACAAGTCCTATTTTGCCATAGCTTAGCAATGCAAAAATTGCAAATAAAATTTTAGGAAAAACTTAAGTGGTATAAAATGCTGAAGGAGAAATTTAATAAAATAAGTGTAAGACTGGAAAAATATGCTACAGGGCACTGCTGGGAGAAATTGCAGAGGACCAAGTTTGTGGATTGGATTGATCAACACCGTGAAGATACCAAGACTTCCTCAATTGATGCATAGATTCAGTGCTGTCCCTACCACAAGTACTACAGGTACATACATGTTTGTGTCTTGAAGATGCTCTCTGATTGTAAGCCCCAGGTGTTCTGACGGGCAGGGAGGGCTTCAAGGTCCACCATCCTAGGACACCGACCACACCCAGCAGAGAACAGAAGCCCTTGTTATAAAAGCAGTGTTGTATGAATTCCTCAAATTAAAAACCAACCTTGCATTTACCTGGCATTGTACTTAGCAAGGAATTTGGAAACACAGACGTTTCTCCTCCTGTCCCCTTGCTTGTTTCCTTCCCCATGTCCATGCCTCATTCTCCAAATTGCACAGATCAGAGAGGGTCAGCCAGGGAAGCAATCATGGCCAGAGCAGAGGGCTGGCCTACAGCTAGTGAGGCCAGGGGAAGCTGAGGGGAAAATGGGACTGAAAGAACAAGGCCCAACTCAGCCTCTAAGGGGACTGCCTATTGGTGGTAAGCAAGCCACAGCTCCATCTAGAAATCCAGAGCTAGGCCCACTCTCTTCTAAAGACCCACTGAGACATTGCATGTAAGCAGCACACAGCCCAAGTACTAAGGACCCTAAGGAGCTCCATCCCATGCCACTCTGATTCATGCACAATGAGGCCTATTTGAAGAGGGTGCTCTTCCCCTGTTTCCATTTGTATTGCTGTCAGAGAGAGTAATTTCTTGCTTTCTCTCTTTTGTGACAATCTGATCAAATTTCAACTCTGCATTATATAAATATTGAGGACCACTAGTCTTTGCTTGGCATAACAACCTTGACTTCTCTCCACCCTTCTCCTGCAGGCCGCCCTTTCCTGAGCACAATGGGCTTAATCAGCTGCTCCCACTGCCAGGCCAGCCCTCTCTCCACCACAAAGGCTTGCAGGGGCTTCGGGATCTCGCTTTTGTTCTCCGCAGCCACCCTTTGTGATGTGGCCTGGGAAAACCCTTAATGAGCCCAGCCCGAGCTGCAGAAGGTCTAGTGAGATAGGGCAGCCCCTCCTTCTACATGGCAGAGCTCACAGAGGAAACAACTGCCCACAGCTACTCACACCCCCTGAAACAATGTCCAATTTAACCTCCTAGGTGATGGGAAATCTGGAGAAAGCAAGATACCACAAAAGAAGAATTTGATGCAAGAAAAAAGATGTTGAAAAAGCCAAGTAGAGAGTCCATCCAAAATAGCATGGCTGGAGATCATGAAAAGATGCAGAAAAGGCCCACGCAGGCAGCAAGTGGAGGCGCTCCAGGACAGGCATTCCGTGTTCGCTGCCTTTCTGCTGAACCCTTGCTGAATGATGGAGTTAATTTCAAAACCCTGAATCACTGCGGGTTAGCCAGCTACAATGATGAAAGCAATAAAATCATTAAAACTTACAAGGAGGCAGACACATTCAGAAACACGAAATCCCTCTGTGAGATAAATGTGGAAATGTCACACACGGGCCTTGGACACACCGATAAATAATAAAATGTGGCTGTAGAGGCAAAAATTGGAAACAAATTTTGAGAAGGGTAAAAAGTTCAGTATTCACTGGGTTCCTTTTGGAGGTTGTTAAATTGTTGAAATTCAAATAAAAATAACTGAGCCACCGTGTCCATCAGCCTGTAACCCACCCCTGGGCTGCCCAAGGTCCCCTCTGCTCATGTTTTGTGTTGTCACTTCCTACTCAGAGGCAAGATCCACCCTGCGTGTCTATGTTCCCTCCTGAAAATCTCTGCTTCAAAGTGCACAGCCGCTCTAGACACACAAGACAGACGTTGGAAAACAAGTCATGCTTTGAATTAGCAAGGCTTTGTGGTACAAGCTGAAGGAATTCTCTCCTGCCTGGATGGATCCTCTGCTTCTGGCATGGGGTGAGTAGCAGGAGGGGCGGGAGAAGCCTGGCATTCCAGGGCAAGGGAAGCCACAGCGAATGAAACCCATAAGCGGCTTGGGGAAGGTAGAGCACACTAGTTGGGCCTCTGACCTGTTTAGAGCAGGGATGACATGAAGAGGGCCAGGTCAGCAGTGATGTAACTGAGGAAATATATCAGTGCTGTGTGTTTGAAGAGCCTCAGATATTTTTACTACACTGGTTGATAATCTAATCCAAAATACAGCTTCCCACAGCCTTGGGAGGGTTTGAGGTTTTCAAACCATCTATAACTGTCTTGCTAAACTGTAAGCACTGCAAGGACAAACTGCATCCATACTGCTTGCCACTGTTCACCCAGGTAATAAAAAGTAAACCTTCCATTAATAGCAGTCCTCTTTTAAAAAAACAAAAAAAGCTAGGATGCTTCTGTGTCCTGGGACTCCTGGATTCTGCTCCCTTCCAGCTGTTCAGAAGAAACCACACTTCTGACCCACACTCTGCCTTCTTATTAGCTCACAGTAGTATTTTTTGAATGAATACATATTCTAGTCTAAACCAACATGCAGACTTGGCATCAAATGTGCCTCAAGTGAAGATGGGGAGAAGATAGTCTTGGATCACCAGGGACTCCAACGAGTGTTACGAATGCTGTACTGTATCAGTTTGTTCTTTTAAGCCTAGCGTTCTGCCCTCAGTGTCACAATCAGAAATGACAAGTCGTGTCTTTTGATACACACTTGAGCAGCCCGGTGACCACCAGATGGATTCCAGTTACCACTGCGGGTGGGTCATAAATCTACTGCTAATGACAAGTTTATCTCAATCCTTGCTGAACCTGTTGAAGGATTCAGCTTTGCAATTACATGGCTTTTCCCTGGAGTACAAATGACAATAAGAGAGTCCATAGGCTGGACATAGTGGTGCATGCTTGTAATACTAGCACTCTGGGAGGCTGAGACAGGAGGATGGTAAGTTTGAACTCAGCCCTTCCAATTTAATCACTTACTGGGAAGCTTTCTCGAAATTTTTAAACAATTAAAATACTGGGATTGTAGCTCAATGCAAAGGCCCCGGGTTCAATCCCCAATACTAAAAAAAAAGAAAGAAAGAAAGAAAGAAAGAAAGAAAGAAAGAAAGAAAGAAAGAAAGAAAGAAAAGAAAAGAAAAGAAAAGAAAAGAGGTCTACTTCTTATAGAAAGTATATTTTAAGGGGTAGGAGGATCTTCTCTGTCTGTCTCAGTCCTGTCTCATAGCTCCCACCTTCCCTGAGAGTGTAGATGTATCTGTCCCATGTGCATATAGAAGATCATTTTCCCTGAGTGGCTGCTGTTTTCCCAGGTGTCTTCAGCATGAGCGGCCCTTTCTCCTCCCAGAGCTCTTGCTGCTGTCCCTCCCTCCCTGGGCATAACCTGGCCTCTGAGCTCCTGTGCAGTGAGGTATCTGACCAGATCCATTACTGGCCATGCCCTTCCTGGACCCAGAGGTTCACATGGTAGAACAGTGGCAGCTCTAGCACCAGAACTTTGCACAGAGCCTGGAGCAGAGGAAGAACTAGTTATAGTTGTTGAGGGTCCATGTGTCTGTGGGTAGGTTTTGCTTAGTTTTGCTGTCTATGGTGCTCACCTACACAATTCCGGCTGGACCTGTGCCCACTGTTTTGAGTTTGGTATGTCCCACTGGGTGTGATAGGAGGTGTCAGAATGCCCTGGGCCCTGCATTGTGTTGTGCTTCACCATCTCTCTAGCTAATAGCTGTGCCGTGCCACCCTACATATACCACCCTTCACGTGCCCTCTGCCCCCCTGCAGCCCCTTTGAAGACCAAGCACACACACTTTCACTGTGGAGGGCTCCTTTTTCCTCCTGCAAACTCCATCCCAGACAGATCAGATATATCTATGGGCAAATGTTATGTTTCTCAGTGTCTGGTGTCAGCAATGTAGCTCATCTGCTGTGGACCACGTACAGTCAGGGTGTGGGGAAGGTGGGAGCCCTGACAATGGAAATGTTGGAGTTGGGAGAGTCCCCATCCTGTCAACCCCTTCCCTCCTCAGGTCCCCAGAGCAGAGCCCCACCTGAGTGGGACCACCCCTCCCAGGGGAAGGTGCATGCTTGTCACATTCTGGGCTCTGGGCACAGCCCGGGCTGTGGCTTCAGAGACTCTGCCAGGTAGGGTGGGATGGTGGGGTGAGGGAAGAGGGCAGAGCCCTCCAGTGAGGATGGTGGCAGAAGGATGCATTGTTGGATGGACTTTTCACTCCAAATGAGGCTGGAAGCCTGGCTTTGGCCACACCTAGTCAGTTCCTTGACTCGGAGAGTGGACTATGTAGAACTGAAGCTTGGGCGGTGCGGGAAGGACAATGAGACTTCCTGGCCATGCTTCTGAGGCCTGAGTTTTACCCCCTTATGAAAAGATTAGGATGATCTGGGAGTCATATGTACCTGAAAGGCTTTATAAACTAACCACAACTAAAAGAAATGGACAGTTCAAAGCATGCATATATCCAGCCCAAGGGTATTTAAGATAGATTACATAATGACAATATTGTTATTGATAAGAAGGGACAAAAATTCTATAAGAGAAAAATGTTAGTAAACCTGAGTAAGCAAACATATGTGTGTATAAGCACACACATAAATATTCATGTCACCCTATATAGGTTCATGCATATTATTCTTGTAAATATACAGACACATACATACTCATGTTGGGATGCACTGCACACACAAATCCATGTATGTGTGCACAAACATACGTATTTGTGTAAGCATATGTATGCGCACACTTACACACACATAAACACCCATACATGTGCTACTATACATTCCCAGAAGAAAAGAGCATCCCTGAACATAAGGCCCCAAGACCTGCTAACTCACAGCCCAGATGGAGTGCCACATGTTCTCACGTGTTCCAGTAGAAACACAGTCATGGCTCTGTGACAGATAATACTGTGCATTGGCTCCTCCACCAAGCATTTCCACAAGCTTGTCAGGAAAACACCCAATGCGCCTGCGTGTGCTTCTTCAGGGGACCGAAAGGAGAATTAATCTAGGGCTATCCCGGAGCCCCTGGTCCTTCAGGAACACTGCACCCAGCTCCTCCAGAAAGTTGACACAGAGCCTGTTGGGCAGGCAGGAGGCCTCCATGCCTCCTCATGGGGCTGGGGCAACCCACAGTGCACTTCCTCCCTGCATAGTGAGAGCTCGCAGCAGAGCCAGATGTATAAGCAAAGCGGAACCAAGCCTCTTCCATGCATGCGCAGGACCGGGGGAGGTGGCCATCTCCATCACCCAGGCCATAGGGCGGGCACGTAGGACCCTAAGGTCCTGGGTGGAGGTCCTACCAGCTCTGAACTCCTCCGTGGGAAGTGTGCCTTTACTCAGCCTTGCCGTCAGTTGCCCATTCTCAAACAGCAACATGGAAGAGCAGTATGTGGTTGTGACCGGTTTCTTTCTAGGCCAACACAACAGCTCTTCAGGAGGCTTCCAGGAGCCTTTCCCAGAGGGAGGGAAGAGCAAGTTCTTTATGGAGCAGGCTAGAAAAGAGGGGCACCATCAGGGACAAGGGATGGTGGGCACCTTGTGTACAACACCACTTGAGTGAGTACTTGCAAGTCAGGGTCCCAGAGAAACTATCCCTGGCAATGTGACCGTAGGGCAGTTACATCCCCAGTGACATGGGTTCCTCCACCACCTGCCACTGAGTCACCCTGCTTGAGAGATTTTGGAGTCTTAGGTCCTGTAAGCAGCTTGTTGATGTGTCCACCACTTCCGAGGCCACCAGGGGGCAGCACCAGCCGCCACTTCTGCCACCTGAGCCTTTGTGTGGAAGCCCTGAGTTCAGCCTCCAGAAGTTGGCCCCAGGGCTCAGCATCAACTTCAGGTCTGCTTGCCTAGGCCTTCTCTTCTGAGAGCTGTGAGTGCTTGATGCCAAGGTTGGAAAAACTCCCCTCCTCCACAAGGTCCTCCCGGTACCCAGAGGCTCATAGACCCACATACACGCTGCTTCCTCCTGGTGTCATTTCTCACAGGTGCAGACAGGACCTCCTGAAGCCAAGACACCCATCTCCAGGGCAGCCCAAACTACAACCTCATTCAAGTTGTCCCAAGCACCTCAGGGACCCTTACCAAGCCTCCAGACAAGCACCCATGACAACAGGTCAGAGCAGCCGGGCTGGACTTCAGGTACCACCAGGACACACACTGCCAGGTCATCTCCCTGCTATGGGCACTAGAGCAAAAGGGCAGCAGAGGCCATGTCAAGGGCATTGATAGTTACAAATGCACACATGGAGAAGGAAAATGTTATGAGTTGCCCTAGTGGAATGTCTTACAGCTCCCAAAGTGCTTTCATAGGTAGATCTGCCTGACAGGTGTTATGTCACTACCTTGGGAGGTGAACTTTACCCTCCACATTGGGCAAATGGGAAACTGGGGGCAAGGTGCTCTTTGACAGAATCACCAGCCATCAGCATGGCTGGGAAGTGCTAATGCCATGACCAGGGAGGGCTCTTTGATCCCAAGTAACAGAATAGACCCCTGCTACCCCAACCAAGAGGTAGTGTGGTCCCACGGAAGCAAGGAAAGGTGAAGAACTGATCCAGAAAGAGCAAGAACCCAGCCTTGTCCAGGACTGGGTAAAGAACTTGGGATATGGAAATACTGATAATTGTCCTCCATTTTTGACCCAAATTCCAGGGCAAGGCATGTGCTGGCCTCTCCTGGCTCAGATGAGCCAGTGTTTTGATTGACATCCATCAAAATACATTTGTAACTGTTGTGTATAAAACCAAAATTTGGGGAGCAGACTTCCAGTTTCTCGTAAAATTGAAGCTGTGGTGCCACACTTTTCCTATTCACCTGGAGGAAATTTTGACAAGTCACAAGATTTTTCTGGCCACTCTCAGATCTCAAAGTTAGCCTGCTTAGTTATTAACATGCACAGCCCACTGAAAGAGCCAAACTTCTGCTTTGATATAAAGCTGGATCATGACTCTCCTGAGCTCAGGCTGTAGTGTTAGGAAGTCTCCATGGTGAAAGGGGAGAGCCAGGGATTTAGCTCGGTGGTTCTGGCACCTGCCTAGCAAGCACAAGGTCCCGAGTTCGATCCCTGGTACCAAAAAAAAGAGAGAAAGGGGGGATGTTTGCCTTTCACACCTCACAGAGCTTCCATTCCTCCCTGTCATACAGGCTAGGGCCTCCAGTGCCCTGCAGATATAGCAAAGTCCTCCCTGCAGTGTGATAGTCAGCTGTGTCACCCATGGGCTTGGCTACCTCATTCTCCCATGATGCACGCATGGGTGTCTTGGATGGTGGGGACCTTTCACCCACACACCACTCAGCCCTAGACATTAGTAACAGGTTGAATCATGCTCCCTCAAAAGCCATTGCCAAGCAATAACCCTTAGGAATGTGTCCTCTTTTAGAATTATGGTCTTTTCAGGTGCATTTATGTTAAGGATCTTTGAGGTCATCCTACATGAGGGTAGACCCTAAATCCAATGACAGGTATCCTGATAAATAATGAAGGAGGGAAATTTGAGCCTCACGGACAGGGAGAAGAATGCATGTAAAGACAGAAGCAGCAACTGGAACCAAGGAACACCAAGGAGTGCCAGTGTTAAACCAAAATTCTAGAGACCTTGGAAAAAGAGAGTTTGCTGAGCCTTTTCAGTTGTAGCCGAAAGAGGACCAGGTCCTGGGACAGCTCCCACCATCAGCTGCAGCTGGGCTGGGTAATAGAGGAAAAATCCCTGCCATTTCTAAAAAACCATAGTACTTTTTGATGAAGATTTGGGGAACACAAAGCATAAATAGTTTACATTGGACCTAAGATAACTACAGATGAGAGGTCAGAACAGTACAAATCTGAGCAGAGTTTAGGATGGGCAGGACAGAAAACAGCGCACTGTGTTCTGATGATGGACCTCCTGGGTTTCTAGCCTGGAGTTTCCGTAGGTCTTTGGGGATGTGGAGCAGTTTATTTTGTTTGCTCTGAAGCTTTTAGCTTTTCTTATCTCACTTCTTCTCAGTCTTTAGGCGTCCGAGTAAATTTAGGACATCTCAGAATTTTTCTCTTATCACTGGCAACCACCAGAAACTGGAAGAGGCCAGGAAGGATTCTCCTGTGGCACCTTCGGAAGCGTGTGCCCCTGTGGCTACCTACATCTCAGATCCCTAAGCAAAGAGCACTGCTGTTTGAGCTGCTTACTCTGTGGTGCTTTTGCTTCAGCAGCCCTGGGAGTCTGAACCTCCTCTTGGATGGGCCTCAGCTCTGGTGCATGCTTCTTCCTCATCTACCTCCCTGTGCTTTGCAGCAGCAGGGGTGAGCTTCCATGATCATTGCAAATTTACACAAACAGCTCCTTAACCACCCCCAGCCCCAGACCCAGCATTATGAGGGCTTTTAGCCCCTGTTCCTGCTAACCTTGGAAGGTGGGCTGCTGATAGAAACTCTTCTTTCCTTCCTCAGTGAGGCCACTCAGCCTATTCCCTTTCTTGAAAATTCCTGGATGGAGTCAGATGCAAGTTCTCAGGAAGCTGTCATGGCAGGAAACTTGCAAAACTACCTATGGCTTCTCTTTGAAGCCTCTCATCCTCAGCCAGGAGGAAGAGGAAAATGTCATTCCTATTTCCCGGAGGCCACTTTTTATTGTAGTGTCTCAATTTACTTTGGGGTGTGGCATCTTTGATTCTTGGTAACAATCTAAATTCCTCTTTTAACAACTTTTTGGTACTAGGGAAAGGGTGAACCCTTGTAGCAAGGAAGGATGGGCACAGGGCAGACAAGACAGAAGTGACTAGGAGCAGAGAAAAGCCCCTGGTCTTGCTCCGCTCTCTGCATCTCCACAGAGGCGCCTCTTCTTACTTGTAATTGGAACTGCAAATCAGTGTTTGCAAAGACCTAGCCTAATATTCCCTGGTCTGACAAGTCCAGGCCTCGTTCCATGGCCAAAGCCTGTACAGGAAGTCTGAACTTTAGAAGGTGGGTAAGAGAAGAAGGGCTGCTAACCAGACATGAAAGAATGAAGGCCAAGTTCACTCCCTGCCGCCCAGTGCACATTCTGTTCATGCTTGAAATATTCCAAAATTGTATGCCCTTGTAAAGCTATTTTCCCCGTTGTGAAAATAATTGTTCTTAAAAGAACTAGGGTATCTCAAGAGACCATCAGCTCATGCCTTAAGGCCCAACAAGGAGGGGAAGATAGCTTTAGAGAGAGCTGAAGTTTCAGGACTTATAGCTGAGGGAAGGTTTCCATGAATACACATGGATAAGCTACTTAAGTCCCTAAGAAAAGTGACTGGAGCCAATACAATCATCTTCAAAAACAAGAGATTTGCAAGTCACTAAATGATGTACATGGCTAATGTCTGCACTTTAATTCGGGATTGGAGCTATAATAAGTAGAGCTAAAATGAAATGAAAACCTTTCATCAAACATATTTCCAAAACAAGTGTGGAAGATGATTAACAGATCACCATCAGCGAGACAGGTGTCTTCATAGTGAATGGGGTGTTAGCAGAAGGACTTACAGGGAAGGCTGAGCTCTTGGTTCCTCCATCCCCCAACTCCTTGGGCATCAGAGCTATCCAGTGACCTTTGAAGTGGTAGGTACATTGAAAAAGGAGGCCAAGCAAAGAAGGGAGGAAAATAGGTTGTCGTCCTAAATTATTGCATGCTTGAGGGGAGGGGAGCTATGGTTCAGGAACTCTGAACTCCACCTAAGTAGAAGAACTATTTCCCAGCATGGAATGAAATTCCTATTGGCATAGGCTGAGTTCTCCCAGTACCCCTCTAGAAGCCAGGCTGGCTTGAACTAGCCCTGGAAGTTTGGGACAATCTATGCATAGTCTGCCTGGATAAGCAATGGGAAAGGTAGGGACAAAGAGCATGGGCAGCTTTTTGGACCCAGAGGTTTGGGGTTCTGCTTCTTTTTTTCTCATTAGCTGTGCTGGAGATAGAATTTGGAGCCTTGTGGATGCTGGATAAGTGCTCTACCACTGAACTACATTCCCAGTCCTGTGATCTTTGTCCTAAACAATGGTGACAGCCCAGAGGTGTCTATCAGGCCAAGAGCACAGTTGCAGGTGAGGTGATGTCCATCACAGAAGCTCAGCCTCACTCTCCTGTCCTTTCCTTTCTGTGCCTCTCCTTGTCTCTGGCACCAGCACCTCTCCAGGTCTCAAGGAATCTGAGATAAGTGAGCAGACAATCTGGGTTCTGGAGAGAGAAGGCCTGGGCTCAGGTGCCCACCTAACACTAACTCCCACATGACCTGGGGCACATGATCTCTCTGAACAGACAAGACAGAAAGCAACTCTCCTCAAGGGATAGGAAGACCGGATGGGCTGCTGCTCACGCTTTCTTAACCTACGTGCATCCTACTCACTTGATTTCACTATGGTGTAAGTGTGTAAGAGTACATGGGGCTGGGCCAGGGATTTAGCTCAGTGGTTCTGCTGCCTGCCCCGTAAGCGCAAGGACCAAAGTTCGATCCCCAGTGCCAAAAAAAAAAAAAGAGTATGTGGGGTTGCTGAAACTAAATACCACAGACTGGGGGCTTAAGCAACAGAGACGGATTGCTTGCAGTTCTGGCCCATGGAGGGCCAAGACCAAGTGTCCCCAGGTAGGCTTCTCCTGAGGCCTCTCTCCTTGGCTTACAGATGGCCTCTGTGATACTTCTCATCGTCTTCCTCTGGAGCTGCTTGTGTCCAAGTTTCACCTTTGTATAAGGACATTAGAGCCCATTCTAAGGACCTCATAACTTGATTACCTCTATTTAAAAAACCTACTTTAAAATAAGGGTTCTAAGGACTGGGACTTTACTACACCAATACAGGGGGCACAATTCCTCATGCAACAGAATGACTGTCCTTGTGTTTATTCTCCTAGCAATGTGCATGTTAATCTTCACTCTGACCACAAAGCCAGAAGTTCCTGCCTCACTTTGCTGTGGTGTCACCGTCTGGAGACTATTAGAACCATTCAGGGAGATTTTTTAAAATATTTTCAAAACATCGTGATGCCTAGGCTACACCAGATCAGTGGACTGGGGCCAGGTATGGGTTTACATTAAAGCTCCCTAAGCACCAAATTTGAGAACCAGTGTCTTAAAAGGTCTCCAGGGACAGGGGTGATTAAATGTTGATGGGATCAAAACTCCTCTCCTAAGGATTCCCACTTTTCTTTTGGGAATTTAGGGTTCCTCAAATTTTGATCAGCCAAAAAGTTGTACTACAGGCTAGAAAATTGACGCCTTAATTAAGCAAACAAAACTATTGCATGCTCAGTGGTGGCATCAGCCTGGGAAAACAGACCCTCACACAGGCGTCCTCCACCAAGGAGGCAATGGGGAATCCCAGCAGACCCTGGACTCAGAGTCCCTCAGCAAATGCAGCCCTTTAGGGACTCTTGAGATGATGCTGCCTGTAACAAGATGACAAAAGTCCTCAGCAATATGCTGATGCAGATGTGTGGCCTTTGGGTCCAGGGTGAGACTGTATCAATAGGGCATGTGAAAGAGGGGGCACAAAGATCCTGGAGGTTTGAAACGCATGTGCTTAGTTGTTTTCTAGCACTTGGCACTTAGCTGTTCCTTAATTTTCAGCAATTCTTGCAGAAAGGTGTTTGGATTTTGTCTGTCTCATGGGGAAAAAGAGGAGTTTTGCCCACCTTTGGACAGGGGCCTCAAAGGTAAGCTTTGCACTATAGGAACCTATAGGGTGGCTGCCGACCCATGAGATAGTCCCTGTTGAAGGTAAACTTAGAGGACAAATGTGGGGATACTTGGCTAACCACTCCTCCTCTGGAACAATCGTTTCCTCATTCATTCTTTTGTTCATTCATTCCTATGCTCCTCTCTTCACTCACTCAACTCTAATCTTGCAGAACATTCAGTATCCCAAGCAGTGCACTTTACCCATAGGTCAGGAAGGAGCAGCACTGACTAAATTCTTGCCTTCTGGGAATTAGTATTTTACTGGGACAGACATTACAGTAGTGCATCAGCTAACACATCAATACACAGTAATTTCAAGTGGTAAGAGGTACTGGGAAGAAAAGCAGAATTAGGTGAATGGACAGAGCAGGGGTACGTGGGAGCTGGAAGTTCCATTGCCTGTGAAAAGTCAGGGAAGACCTGAGTAACAAGGCAATTTAGACAAAGCATGTTGTTTAGGTTTTATTCTTTCTCACAGATTGTTGGTATTTCCCGACCTTTGTAGCTGGTCCACTGCCTAAGTTCATAACGACAATGACCAGGGACATGAGAAGAGCAGATGTTAGACTCAGGCACCACATGACAAAGTTTTGGTCATGACAGGCCCCATATACAATAGTGGTCCCATAAATTTACATCGAAGAGTGGGCTTGTAGCCATCTTTGTGTAAGCACATGTTATGGTGTTTGTACAACATCACCTTATGACACCTTCTCAACACATACCCCTGTGGTTAAATGATGTGCAGCTGTATTCCTACTTTACACATAATGGTGTTTATACACACTGATAATATATGGAGGTGTGACTCATGCCTGGGCTGTGTATGCCCCAACCTCTCACATTTTATCCAACCTTGACTTCTGTGTCCCCTTAAGGAAGACCAAATGGAAGTGAGAAGAAAACAGTCTGCTGCAGTGACTGTGCCTCAGAGTGATCTGTCCATCTATAAAAAAATCACTTCCATTGTTTCTTCTTTTAGCATTTATCAGATAATGTTCAGAGGATCACAGAATTCTCCAAATAGCTAAGTGATTTCTGTGCCCTTTTGAAGATCTATAAACTCCTTAACCTTCCATTAAGTTCTGGCCTTGTTGGACACAATACCAAAAAAACACCTGAGACTAGTTAAATTTGTCCAAGTTTATTTGAGCATGAAAAAGATGCTAGAACTGGATGGGATCTCAGAAAAGCACTGGTTCAGAATACCCCAAGAACAAGGTGAGCTGTATTTACAACCAGAAACAAGTAGTGCCATATAGCTTACTTGACTACTGGGGCTCCCCTTTTGCCTTATTTGGACGTAATTTGGCAGCTTCCAGCCTGAGATTGGCTGAAGATTTCGTTGCTGCAATTGGCTGAAGCTCAGTTGCTAGGTTACCAGTGTGTACATTTAGGTTTGGTTATAACTTGCTTGCACATCAAGCTAGATTTCAGTTCACTATGTATGGAAGCTGCTTTGGGCCAAATTTTATCACTCAAGTACAGGAGGCTGAATATAACAGTTTCAATTTGTTTTATTTTGTTTCTCATATATTTTTAGTGGATTTCAAGTTCACGTAATTGAATGAATCATTATCCTCAATTCATGACAGACTGTCTTCCTTGCTCTGTACTTGATCATCTTACCCTCTTGTATTTCATTAATTTTATTAATTTGTTCATTTATTTGTTTCTAGTAATATAATGAAAATCCACGACTCACAACCCAAGCACTACAATGTGGTAGCTATTGTCTGTGAACTCTTCCTGTGCCAGCTGCCCTACCCTTCTCCTCTTGAGGCAATCACCTACCAGACAAGTGGCCATCCTGAATCCTGTTTTCAGTGTTCTTATGATATTTTATTTTATTATGTATATGTGTTTGTTACAGTGTATACGTCTAAGCAATATGTTCTTTAGATTTGTTAGCTTTTGTCCTTTATTTTAAAAACTGTTCTTCAAGACAGTAGTTATCAAAGTTTAGTCTCCATACAGCAGAAATGTGAAAATGTGAAATGGACATGTGAAACTCATTACAAATGCAAATTCCTGAGTCCCACTCTGGACCTACTGAATCAGAAAGTAATTTGCATTTCTCTGGTTACTAATGAGGCTAACAACCTCTTAATTTCTCTCCTGATTACTAGTGCCTCCTCTTCTCTGAAATGCCTGACAGATTTTTAGCCAAATTTTTCACAGAGTGGTTTATAATTTTTTTATTGATTTTAGGAGTTCTTAAAGTATTCTTTTTTTTTTTGGTACCGGGGATCGAACTCGGGACTTTGCACTTGCAAGGCAGGCACCGGAACCACTGAGCTAAATCCCCAGCCTTCTTAATGTATTCTTGATGCAAATTCTTTCAGGTTAAATGCATTGAGGATATTTTCTCCCAGGTTATAGTTGATGTTTTCATTTTCTTCATGCTGTCTTGCAAAGAACAGAATTTCTCCTTGGAATATAATCAGATATATTACTCTTTTATAGTGGTTAGCACCTTGAGTTTTATTTGAGAATCCCTTCCTTATTCCAAGGACAGAAAAAATCACACTTATATTTTCTACGGAAAGGTTTTTAACAGTTTGCTTTCGACATATGAGTTCTAAGACCTTGGAGAAATGCTTTATGTATAATGTAAAGTAGGGGTGCCCACTTGTCATTTTCCAAATAGGTGATCCTTTTTCTGGCTCCACTGAGAAATTTCTTTTCCCTCTGATGAGCTGTGATCTCAGCCAAGCCCCAGCAATGTGTGAGCCTGTCTCTGTTCTTTCTACTCAGACACTGGCTAACTTGTGAATTTTTATACCATCAATAACTGCCTTAATTACAATTGCTTCATAATAAATATGTTCTTTCACCCTGTGTGTACACACTGTTCCTATTGGAGTTTTCGTTCAGATTGTATTGATCCATTGGTGGATCAGTGTGGGGACAACTGCCACTTCCAGCATCATCTCCTGAGACTTCCTGCACAAACACCATGGTCCTATTCAGTGACCCATTCTGCTTTCTGGAATTTGTTCACATTCTAACTAAGCCCACCCCACCCCCATCCACAGTTTGCAACACTACTCTCCTCTCTGTTTTCACACTTCAAGCCCAGCTCTGCCTCCAGCATGAAGGTCATCTGAGAGATTAACCCACACCAGCCCTTCATCCTCTAAGAGGGGGCAGTGACTGGAAGGTTCTGTTAAATGTCAGCTCTTATATTTTCCCCATTTACGTTGAGAATTTTTAAAAGACAATTTATGTCCTTTTACCTCAAACAGCTCCTAAAAACCATTGTAATTCTTTAAATTGTCTCTTGTTTTCTGAAGCCATGGGAGAGAGGAGGAGCCGGGACTTTGCCAGGGATCTGCAGTGTGACGTCCGTTTCCCAGCCAGTCCCCTGTCTTAGGGGCCACTGGCCACTTCTCATGTGCCAGCATGTCCCAGGAAATGGCTTTCTCCAGTCACCATCTGGGGAGACGTAGAATGTCTTTGACGTAAAAATCTGGTCCACATATAACTTGTCTTTTTAAAACTGAATTTTCTCTACCTATGATATATAAAACACCAGAAGAGGGAATCAGCAGTAAACAGTTTCACTGGTCTGTTTAGCTGGATTAAATATGCCTCTTTCAAAATATATTGACCTTGGTTTTCATATTTTTTGTTTCTGTTTTTGTCACTCAAAATCAGAAAATTGGCTACTCTACATGATTGATTTTCTTTCCAAATACACCTGTACCTTGTGATTGTCATATAAATAACCTAACCAAAATTATCTGAATAGTTAACTTTTAAAGCACCAAAAGGCTTATGAAGCTGAACTTGGCACTAGTCTGTGCTTTCGAGATGGATTTATTGAGATATAATTGAAGTACCAGTGTCTTTTCATTTTCTTTAATTTAGAAATAAATTATTTTGGGGAAGAGAGAGTTGTGGATTAAAGATCATTACTGATACCTTATGACTTGGATTTTCATAATTCATGTAATAAAATTTTTAGAAAATCCTCTGATTTGGATCTAAAGTAAGTATCACTGGACCAGAATTACTATTAATAAGAGTCATTTTTGTACTACAGAGACCACTAATTGTTGATTGATTAAAATTCATTAAATACTGTAGATCTAATAACAAACTAATTTCAATCTCATGGAAATTTATTGTTTGGAAGCTACATCATATTCTCAAAAATGCAATTCAGTTTAATAAACCTTCTGAGGGCTTATGTCCAACTTAGCACTAAGCTCTGAAGACACTTGAATGAACCACAGATAGGAGCTTCTCTCAGCCTATGAAGCATATTGTCTCTGGGACATGATTATTCACAACAATTATTATTGTTCAGTAGTTTTTAAAAAGTCCTGTAATTTCTTTCTGCTGGTGTGGATTTGACATCAACTGCACTGTTGAGTAGAAAGAACTCCTGAAGTACTACTCAGCCATAAAAAATGAGAAATTAGAGACATTTATAGCTAAGTGGATGCACATTGAGGCGATACTCTTAAGGGAAATAAATAGGACACACATGTATAAATACCGAATAGTTTCTCTGGTGTGAGAGACTGAAAGTGTAAATAAGGACTGAAATGTATAATAGGTAATGTGAAATAGGAAGAAAAGGGGCAAAGGGGAAGGAAGTGGGAGGGCTAGGGGAAAGGATAGAAGGGAATGGGATTAATATGAGAAAATGGAAAAATAGGAACAAAATCTTTGTAAATAGGGAGGACTGGAGGGGTTGAAGGAAGGGCTGGGCAAGAGTGAAAAATGAGGACCAAGAGAGACTATGTAAAGGTGCAGATTTCCAATGATGAATGTCATTATATTGTATACCTAAAATGTACCAATGATTAGAATGAATAATCGATAATGCAAAATAGGAATAAAAGGTCCAAAGGGGTAGGGGTAGTGGGAGGGGCAGGGGAAAGGAAAGAGGGGAAAGGAAAAATGCTGAGAAATGGAAAAAATGGAAATAAAGTCTTTGTAAATAGGGAAGGGTGGAGGGGGTAAAGGGAGGGCTAGGAATGGGGAAAAAAATAAAAACCAAGATGTATTATGTAAAGGTACAATTCCCAATGAGAAATGTAATTGTGTTGTATACCTACAATGTACCAATAAAAGAATTTAATTTTAAAAAAAGAAAAGAAAAGAAAGAACTTCTGATCTTAGAGACACTGATTGGAAAGGACTCTCCCGACCTCAGAGACCCTGCCTATCTTGGTCATGCTTCTGATGTTTATCTAAGAGAGGAGAGTAATAGCTCTGCCCTGGGGAAGTTGATACTGGAGACTGCAAAGCAATTTCCTAATCTCTTAAAAAATGTGCAGATACCACAGCTCTGACTGGATGGGCCATCAGTCCTTGATGAGCTGCAGTCTAATGAACTGGTCAGCAAACACAGACCTCCCTCTGCAGAGGCGATGGATCCAGCTGGACCACAGAAGTCAGAAGACAAGGAGAATGGAAGCTGTAGCTTAGAGGAATGTCTATTAAAATACCTTGTTTGCATACTGTTTGGTCATAAGAACTTTATATTCCACTCCAAAAACCTCAGCGTGTGAGTAGAAATTTAACGGGATAGTGGAGCTTACTCAGTCCCAGCTGTGCAGTCCTCACTGCACTGAAGTGACAAATGCTCTACCATGACTGTGATGATCACCAGAGGGACAACAGGGGCTGCTGTGTTAGTGCAGGCGTTGTCTCAGGTTTCCAGGATTTTAAATCTTTTGCTTGTTTTCAGACCAGTCCTCAGACATGTCAATCTTGTGGTTTGGACACAAAGCTCAAAACACGTCAGTTGTAGATTCTTCAGTTGCTCCGCAGTAGCATTTGAAGATGGAAATGTAGGAAGAAACAGTCCAACAGAGTTATGCCCCTGTTTTAAAAAATAGGCATCAAAGGGCATCACTGGTGAAGTAAATGTTGATGATTAAATTCATATTTTTAAAAAGTATTTGTCCTTTAAAAGAATCCTTTGAGGATTCTTTTGGGAGGACTTTATTGCATTGGAAATACTCAATTAAAAAATTTGGAAATGGAAGGTGGGACCTGTATCTGCAGAACAAGGCCCTCCTGTCACATGGATTACAGCTCGTGTGGGGCTAGACCTTCAGCTCTGTGTGAGTTTACTGAGATTCTAGGTTTGTTTTTCAGAATGATGGAAACCAGAGTAACATCAACAACTATTAGGAAAAACGAAATAAAGGTGGCTGTTAACAATTTTAAAATGTTTAAATAAGAACTTTGATTCATTAAATGGGAGTGAAGAAATACAAGTCAGATGGACATTATAATCAAAGGATGTATGAAAACAATTATTTTGTGAGGAGAGAGATGAGACCATTTAAATTCATCCTGTAAAAAGGGCATATAATCAGTTTTAAAATAGTACTAGGAATGGTGCTTATTTCTTTATAGTTGACATGTTCATTATGAATCCCAAAAGAAGCTGTTGGAGTGACATGGCCACTAAATTACATAATTCTAAGGCCTTTTTTTCACTTGTAAGTCAATATTCACAGTGTCTGATCTCCTATTTAGAAAAAATCAGGTAACAGTTTGATCTCATTGCAGTCATATGAACATACCCAAGCAGTATAGCTGGCCAGGGGACAGGTGAGTTAACTGCCATCTGGACAAATAATCACGAGCAACCTACTGTGATTTCTTAATATCCTAACTACAACTTCTTCTTTAGAAATTGGCCTTCTGATGCATAAACTCATCATACTTTTTTGTGCCACAAGAAAGGAGAAATACACGGCCAATTAAACTATTACACACTGAATTCTTTTGATGTAGAATTGTATATTTACTAAAAATTCTTTTATTTAGTCATAATATTTACTATGTTTTTCTTTGTGAGTGGAAATGAGAAGGAAAATATGGGGGTTATGATCCCTTCACAACTTCTCCAAATTCATTACCTAGCTGTCTCACACCCCATCCACTCACCCATCTGGTATGTGCCTTCTCCCAGGGCCAGCCTCTGAGCCAGGACAAGGTGGTAGGGAAGCATCTCTTGGAAATGGGCACCACTGCTATCTCCCGATGTGTCTGCAAGCTGCTAAGACCCATTCTGTAAATTTTGATGCTGATTTTGTAATGTGTATTCGTTCACGTGTGCTGGGCATAATGATTACACTCATTGTAGAGAGTTGGGATACCATATATGTACATCACACATCTTAATTCTCTTTGCTTCTTCTCCTGTCCTCTTCCTCCATCTCTAGATCCCCTTCCTCTTTATAAAAGTTATATCTCCCTATTTTGTATTATCCATCTTTCATTGTGCTCTTTAAATTACACATTAGTTTTCTCATATACTAGAAACTATGTAATACTTATGCTTGTGGCAGATTTATTTCTCTTAACATTGTGGTCTCAGGGTGTGATACTGGTGTTTTAGGCTTAATAGAGGTGCAAGTAAGGGTTCCAGAGAACAACTAAACCCATCAGTCCCTCAAATGGTCCAAGTTATTGGGTGAGTAGAAGGCAAGGATTATGGAGATCTAGCCATGGAGCTGGGTAACAAGTCCCTGTACTGTCTATCCAGCTTCTTCTGTTTTTCTTTTGTTCTTTTTTAAATTGGTGCATAAAAATTGTACATATTCATGGGATTCCATGTGATGTTTTTATATGTGTATAAATTGGATAATATTCAGATCAGGGTTATGTCTATCTCAAATGTTTATCCTCTCTTTGTACTGAAAACATCTAAAATCCTTTCTTCCAGATTTTTTGAAATATACAGTACATTATTGTTTTCTATGATCACCCTACTATCCTGAGTAGCACAGAAAACTCTTTTCTGCCATCTAACTGCACCTTAGTACCCACTGACTAATCTCTTCCCGTCCTTTTCTCTCTCCCCTATTCTCCCAGCTTCTGGTAACCACCACTCTAGTCTCAATTGCTAGGAGGTCAACATTTTTAGAGTCTGTGTTATGAGTAAGATTGTTGCAGTTTAGATCCAGAATGTCCCCCAAAAGTTTCACGTGTTTAGAGGTGAGACTTTTGGAAGGTGATTGGATCATGAGGTCACTATACCTCTCAGTGGATTAATCTATTGATGAGTTCATAACTGAATGTGCTGTTAGGAGGAAAAGTTGTGTCTCTGGGGCATGACCTGGAAGAGTATGTCTCCCTTCCTGGCTCCTTTGTTTCTCTGATTCCTGGCTGCTACGAGCTGATCAGCTTCCCTCCACATGCCCTTCCACCAGACCATTTCTGCCTTGGACCCAGCCAAACACTGTTCTGAATTGTAAGCCAAAATAAATCTCTTCTCTTTAAGTTGTAGGTATCCAGTATTGTGTCCCAGTGATAGCAAAGTGATTAATACAGAGATTATATGGTACTTGTTCTCCTGTGCCTGGTTTACTTTACTTAACATAATGATCTCCAGGATCATCCATATGGTCAAAAATGACAGATTTTATACTTTTTCTGGCCAAATAGTATTATACAGTATATGGTATTGCATGTTCTTTTCCATTCATCAGTTGATGGACACTTAGATTGATTCTATTTCTTGACTATTGTTATTGGTGTAGCAATCAACAGGGATGTGTAGTTTTCTCTTTGATATACAGATTTCATTTCCCTTGGGTAGACCCAGTAGTAGGATTGCTGGGTCATACAGCAGTTCTATTTTTAATTTTGGAGGAATCTCCATACTGTTTTCTGATAGCTATCCTAGTTTACATTCCTATGAGCAGTGTACAAAAGTTTCTATTTTTCCATATTCTTGCCAGCACTGGTATTTTGATAAGGATTGTGTTATCTGTAGTCTTTTTAATAATAATCATTTTGCCAGGAGTGACACCCCAGGCCTGTAATCCCAGCATGTGAGAGGTTGAGGCAGGGAGACTGCCATGAGTTTGAGACCAGCCTGGGCTACATAGTGAGTTAAAGGCCAGCTTGAACTACATAGCAAGAGCTTCTCTCCAAAAACCAAATAATCATCATCATCATCATCATCATCATCATCATCATCATCATCATTCTAAATGGAATGAAATGATGTCTCATTGTGGTTTCTATTTTACATTTCCCTGGTAAATGTTATTGAGCATTTTTTCATGTACCTGTTGCAGTTGACCATTCATATGTGTTTGAGAAATGTCCATTTACATCTCTGGTTTATTTTTAATCAGTTTTTTTTCTTGCTATTGAGTTTCTTGAATTCTTTACATGTTCTGGATATTAACTCCTTATTAAATGTAGAGTTTATAAATATTTTCTTACCTTATATAAGTTGTTTCTACACTCTTTTGTTTTGTTACTGTGCAGAAACTTTTTGGTTTGATGTAATCCTAATTGTCTACTTTTGCTTTTGTTTCTTGTACTTTTGAGATCTTAACCAAAAAGTCAGCCTATTCCAATGTCCCAAAACATTTTCCCTGTTTTCCTCTAGAAGTTTCATAGCTTCAGGTTTTACATTTTTTTTTTTATCCATTTTGTGTTGCCTTTTGTAACTGGTGAGAGATAAGGGTATAGTTTCATCTTTCTGTGTGTGGTACCCACTTCTCCCAGAATCATTTAATGAAGAGACTGTCCTCTCTCCCAAGTGTGTTCTTAGCCCCTTTGGCAAAGATCATTTGACTGTACCTGCATAGGTTTACATCTGGATTCTCTATTCTGTTCCATTAATCTATGCATCTGTTTTTATGCCAATACCATTAGGCATTGGTTACAATAACATTGTAGTATATCTTGAAGTCAAGTGATGAGATGTCTTCTGCTCTGCTTCCCTCCACCTACCCAAGATCACTTTGGCTGTTTGGATTTTGTTTTATTTTATGATTCCAAAAGAATTTCAGGATAAAGGTGGCTGTAGTGGTACACATCTATAATCTCAGCTCTCCAGAAGCTTGAGGAAAGAGGATCTCAAATTCAAACCCAGACTGTGCAATTTGTTGACCTACCAAGACCCTGTCTCAAACTAAAAATTAAAAAAAATACTATGACTGTAACTCAATGCAAAGGCCTCTGTGTTCAATTCAGAGTACTGAAAATACTTAGGGTTATCTTCTTCTGGTTCTGTAAAAAATCTCATTGGTATTTTGATAAGGATTGCATTGAATTTGCAAGTAACTTTGGAAAGTATGGACATTTTAACAATACTGATTCTGTCAGCCTATGAACATGGGGGTCTTTTTATGGGTGGGGTCTTTTCAGTTTCTTGTATTTTAATTTCTTCTTCTTTATTTTTTTGGTACTGGGGATCGAACTTGGGACCTTGCCCTTGCGAGGCAAGTAGTGGAACCACTGAACTAAATCCCAGGCCCTTCAATTTCTTAATGTAAAGATCTTTCACATCTTCAGATAAATTTATTCCTAGAGAATTTTCTTTCGGTAGATATTATAAGTGAGATTGCTTTATTGATTTCTTATCCAGATAATTTGCTACTGCAATATAGAAATGCTATTGATTTTAATATGTTGATTTTATGTCCTAGGACTCTGATGATTGTATTAGTTTTCTTAGTTTTGTGAGAAAGCCTTTTAGGGTGTTCCAGATACAAGATCATGTCACTCTCAAACAATAATAGTACTTCCATTTTTCCTATTTGGATGCCCTTTATTTCCAAAACTACAGAGTGCTTCATAAATTTGCTTGTCATCCTTGCACAGGGGCTGTGCTGATTTTCTAAGTGTCCTTTCAGCTTTAGTAAGCCTACTGCTGAAACTGGCACCACCTAGCTAATTCTCAACTTCATTATTATGTAGATTCCTGAATGCGCTGCCAAAACCGGGTCACAATCTTAGACCAACCACAATTGTAACTGATTGTAAGACGCATCAATATACTAAAGATGCTAAACTGTGAAAAAGAAAAGTAGCACTCATGGTGGATGAATCGTCTAGAATTGCCTGTTGTGGTCCTTTGTCAGCTGTTTCCCAGCTGTCCTGGTCTGTGAAAGCCACCAAGGTACACATCCCTGTTAGAAAATGCAGTGTTCCCAGGCCTTGTGAGAAGTCAGCTGGCTGCCTCAATGAAAGGCAGTAATGCTGAAAGCAATTGTGATGGAAGCAAAGAATGACAAAGAACAATGCAAATGACAGAGGCATAAACACATCTCACTGCAGGAGTTTTTAATAGTGATTTTAAAGTCCCTAACAAATATGTTTTCTAGGCAAGAAATAGAAAGAATCACATCAAGATTTTGATTCTAGTCTTTTATCTTGGTAACCTTGGGCAATTTCAATTATCTTTCTGGCTCCAGTTATTTTGTGTTTATTCAAGATTCCACATTCTACTTTTAATTTTCAGAAAAAAATTTTATTGTCCCTTGCACTTGGATGTCTTGCTCAGTGGGTCACTAATACTCTTTGCTTAGCAGCTTGTACCAAAGTGACTACACATGAGGCATGTGTATAAATCATTGTGGCACCGAAGCCCTCTTGCCTGTGCCGCTCTGAGATCTGGGGTTGCTTTTTGAAATACTGCTATGAAATTTCAGAGTTTCTGTAGCTCCTCCCTTACAAAGCTTCAGCTTCTCCTCCAGTATTGGGCTTTTATTAAATATTCCTTCAGGAAGGGCTGGGGATTTAGCTCAGTGGTTCCACTGCCTGCCTCAAAAGGGCAAGGTCCCAAGTTCGATCCCGACACACACACACACAAAAAACCCAACAATATTCCCTTGGGAATGCACTCCTGTTTCAGCAAGGCAGCCAGATCAATCAGGGTTCAAATAGCCTGAAATTCTTTCTTGCCTGGTCACAGAAAACAACAAACAGAATAGAAATTCCAGGAACAGATCCAATCCAGGAGGAGTTTGCAGAGAATTTGCAAACAAGAGGATACAGATAGAGAACACCCAGAAATCAGTAAGTCAGCAAATAATAAAGTGGAAAATGGCAAACAATATGCACAGAGAATTTGCTATAAAGATAATGTTGTGAATTCTCAACTATATCAGCATATACTCAAGCTGATGTAAAGTAAGAAAAATGGAAATTTAAACTACCGCAAAGAAGTATTTTCAACTATATCAGCTTAGTAAGCATAGAGCAACACTACTGCTGTTTTTCAAGAGGAAATGAGTGTCTTTTCCAATGGTAATGGGAACATTTCTGATAGAACTAATGGGAAAAGAAATTTGACAACATTTATCAAAATATAAATTCACATCACCTCTACCATTGTCAATCATGGCAGCAACTCTCTAATTTCCTGGTTTCAGGGCCACTTTACACCCTAAAAATTACTGAGGATCCCCAAAGAGTTTTGTCTTTCTATCGACTGATATTTGCAGTGTTAGAAATTACAATGGAGAAATTTAAAATACATTTACTATATTGTAATAAGAATAAAAATAAGATCATTCAATGATAGCATGAAAAGTACATAAAATTATATTGCCAAAAAATTAGTGAAAAGAATGTAATATTTTGCTTTTACAAATTGTCTTATAGCCTGGCCTAAGTGAACACCTAAGAGATGAGTACCCTCATTCTGGGGTGGACCTGAGAACAGAAGGCTTGCCCACGGCCTTGGGAGCTGCAGGACCCGTTTTGCAAAGCTGGCCAACTCACATGCGTGAAATCATGTATTCTCCATTGAGGTATGGTTTTAGAAGCAGAGGACTGGCAACAGTCCAAGAGCCCTTTATTATATAAATGAGTCAGAATAAATTATGGCTCATTTCTATAAGGAAATTCTATGCAATCATTAAAGTAAATGAAGTAGGTCCATATGTCCAGACATGGACCAGTCTCCAAGTTATAAAGTACTATTTGGTACAGATGAAAAACATATCATTAAGTACAAAGTAGAAAATATGATCAGAGTCTGTTAGCATTTATATGCATTTCTCATAACATATTATATCTGGAAAGACGTGCATTAAAGCATTACTAGCAGCTGCTGTCCAAGAGGGGAAGAAGGGGCACAACGGTATTCCCATACTTGCTCATTGAAATTACCTTTGTGCTTTTCAAATATAGTCATGTCCATATGTAATCCAGTAAAAAAGTTAATTAATTAAATAATACAATGCAAATTTTAACCTATTTTGCAAGATTATTCTGTTGGGGAAATGAATGAACACATGGGAAAATGACTGAACCGCTGAACATAATAAATGCTGCTATAATAATTATCATTATTATTGACTAATAGAATAACTCTAGCTTCTGTTGTTCAGTTTCCAGAGCCTCCCCTCCTCAAGGCACCCTTATAAGTACTTCAGCCCTAACCTCTTTCCTTGAAAGTGATTCTGGGTTTTGTCTGAACAGCACAATGCAACAAATTAGCTCCATATACCTGTTAAGCTTTTATTTTCAAGTGTTAGACATTTTATGTAAATACATTTTTGCTCTTCAAATCATTCTTGAAACAGCATCTTTTCTTTTGTCTTTAAGTTTGTGAACCCCGATTAGAGAGAGCCTTCCAAAAATCCCCGGTCTCCTGTGTGCTTGGCCAGAAAAATGAGGTACATAATTGACATTCTGTGCTTGCTTACATTGGGTGTGTCCCTCTTCTCCAAGGATTCATTTCCATCTTGAGTTCTTTACACTTCCTACACATGCTTCCTAGATTTGTGCTTACAATCCAGCCCATTGATAAATAGTGTTGCTTGGTGCACAATAATTCATTATTCTGCTGCACTTGGTCTTAGACTTATGAGATTTCAGGCAACACTAATATTTCTTCCTTCATGTTACTCAGTAACCACATCTAAATTTAAGATTCAGTCTGTTTAAGGAAAAATGTTACACCCACAAGGAACTCAGAATTACTTCATTCCACATTTCAAACAGCTAAAGTAAAAATAACCCTTTGACACCCACACCATGGGCAGATAAGTATCCGACTACCATGGCCCAAACCACCAAGACCCAGCCTGTCAGATACCCCTTAAGACTGCTCAGTTTTGAAGTTTGTATGGTAATTACTATATCTCCTTCTCCAAAATGTTGAAATAGGGTTAAATGCAAAAGCCTATCCATATTGCCTTGTTAGAGTGACCCACTCTGTTGATCTTGTTTCTGTGTAATGCTGGCTGAGATTTCTAGTCTGTCCCTTGGAGAATACCGGACCATCACTCATTCATTCAGTCCTAATCTACTGGTACTCACAGCATAAGGCCTGGGGTATAATGATGGTGGGCCAGACATCTCCTAAGGCAAACTCAAAAACCATTATATTTCCCCATAATAAATGCCACCTCTCTGGGCTCAAATAAACAGATAATTGTCCTATAGCTTTTTCCAACCTATGTCTCTTCTTTGATATCATAAGTCACATATGATCTTAAGTTTAAAATAAATACTGTTATCAAAGCCACATACAAGTGAAGGTATTTCTAGAAGAACAATTATCTTGATTTTGAAAGATATATATGATTTACTTCAAAGATAGAATCAGTGTGAGGATTGATTTCACTTTCTTGCCATCATTTGCTTCTGAACTCAATTTCCCATGTGAATCTGCTAGGCTGGCCTGACTCCATCCGCTCCAGGAGGTGTGAGCCAGCCTGGCTGGACAGGTCACAGCCCTGGGAGGGCCGTGCACCACATCAGATGGAACAGGTCAGGAAAGAGGGGACCTGCCAGTAAAATGTCAAAACAAATGGGAGGTTCTTTTATCTGTACACAGAAGCAGAATTTGATATTCTTGTCAGAATTCCCAGTAATGATTAACTACTAAGCATTGGAGAAAGTATTTGGAACTCAAAGAGAGAAGGCCAGGGAGCTGTTGGAAAGATTCCTTCTGTAAATGTCAATTATAACTTTATAGAACTTTGCCTGTGAGACTTTGAAATTGTTCACCCTGAACATGGGATGTGAGGTTGCCTTGTCTACTTGCAAAATAATTTCCCTTTTAATCTATTGAAATTAGATTTAGGGAGCATTAATTATATTTTATGAAATATAATCATTGCCCAATACTATAATCGTATATTAACCCATTAAGCTCCTTAAACAAAACAAATTTTCAAACCCTGGATTTGTAACTTTGGGGAATATATCGATTACCTAAAACAAAATGTCATGCAGCCATAAAGAAATGTTTTGGGGCCAGGCAGAAACTTCCCTGGGAAGAGCTTGTGAAGGCCGCTGTTCAGGTTGTTGCTTGAAGACCTTGGCTAAGAACACTCCTGAGGGAAGCACAGTGCTTCTCACTTCTCACGGGTGCAAAGGGCTCAACACATCCACTTGCCGTGCTTCTGCAGCACTGGGTGGTAGAGGGTATGCACTTAGGGAAGCAGTGAATCCTCGGAGAAGTCATCGGAGCCCCATGCTCCTGGCACAGAAATGAGAAAATTGCTTTTTCCCAGGAGTTCAAAACAGAGGTATCGTGGAAGAGCCAGCAACTGGAAGTAACTGGATATTTTCTCTGTTGTTAGTATCTGCCAGCAGGAGAATACCATCAGTTCTTAGCCGATGGGGTCTTCTTTTCTCTCAAGCATGCCAGAACTGTGGCCAGCATCTACTAAGGGGATCTGGTGTTACAGCAGGGCTGGCTTTTCCAGGGCACATCCAGAGGACAGGTAGGGCGAAGCTGCCCGATGATGGAGAGCTGCATTGGCTCCCTGGGAATGCACCTGCACTTTCTCTTAAAACTTCCAGGTACCCCTGCAATGCTCCATGCATCAGGCACTCTGCTCTGCCCTGGAAATGTAGCCATCTTTGTGTCATCTCTCTTCCATAAAGCTGGTTACCATTTTTAGGAATTTCCCACTTTCCTGAGCAAGGCACCACCTGGCGGGTTAGACACAGACAGCCTCCAGCTTCAGATTTTCTTGGACTTTCCAAATTGAAGAAATAGTTTTATTCCACAAGGGCAAAATTCCTGAGCAGAGGTCCACAGGCTACTGGTGAGCAAAGGGAGACAGGGCCCTGCACACCATCCAGGCTCAAATAGACTCCAGGCCATGGGACAAAGAGATTGAGGGCCCCAAGCCATGGGGTGGGGGCCACCATCCCTGCAGGTGTATGTGTGTGTGAGTGTGTGTGTCAGGCCAGGCAGCCATGAGTACATGGGGATGCTGTAGCAAAAAGAACTGTGACTCTTGGGGCTCAAGCCTTCCTACGGGGACTCACCCTGCTGAGCACCAGGCTGAAAGCAAGCACACCCTTTCCCTTCTGCAGGGACACAGCAGACCTCTGGCCAGCTCACACCATCACCCATTAACAACCAGGAGGGTCAAAAAAGTCTCACCTGACCTCATCACCTTCTCTCCCATTCTAGTCCAGCCACTGTGCTCCTCATTCTCTCCACTTTGCTAACCCCAGGGCCATTATACTTACCGCCCACTCTTTCTGGAGCACCAAGCACATGCTTTCCTTCTCATGGCTGTCCCTTCTTGATATTTGGGTCTCAGCTCAAATATCGCCCCCTCCAATTGCCCTTGCCTGGCTCACTTTCTTCCATAGCTCTCTTCCTCTAGCTGACAGTCATCTCTGCCACTTTGTTTTCTTTTCTTTCAGTTTCATCATTAAGTGAAATGATTTTGTCCACTTATTTACTTGTTTAGAGAACTTTGCTTCTGTTAGAAAGATAGTTTCCAGGAGAACAGGGACCTCACCTGTCTCTCTCACCCTGGGTATAAAGCACTACCTCACAGTGGACACCCAACTCATCCCTGTTGGTGGAGAAGGGCAAAGGGGCCAGGCCCATGGTACTGGGAGGAGGCAGTGGTCAGAAATGTATCCTGGTGACCTCAGAAATACCTCAAAGTATATGCACTTCGTGAAGGAACCTGAACTCCAACCTGACTGATGTCTTAATCCACAGCTCTAGGCCAGCACTTGGAGCACAGCCTGCCTTCCCACAGGACACTTCTATCCTCGCTGTGCTCTGTGGGCCCTGTCACTGAACACCTACCTTCTGTACTGACTCCACAGACATCTGCCGAGCATGAGCCGTATGGCTGTCGCCCAGCTGAGTGAGTTTCCTTCATCGATTGCTCTATTTGTTAACTAAAGAGCATTTTTGTCCCCACATTGAAGGTGGAGCAGTAGAAACTTAGCAAACTTTCCCCTTCTAGTTGCAGGGCGGCATCTCTTCAAGGCAGCAGGCAAGAATCCTCTCTGCTTGTCTGTGGAGCTTTGCCTTGGTGTCACATGACCCCTCCCCAAGTCATCTCCTCTTCTGTGCCCCCAATCCTGGTGGGCTGCGGACCCCACTTCAGTACAGCTTACCGTGCCCTTGCAACTCCAGTACTCTGCTCCCACAGAAGGCCCAGCAGACAGGGCTCCTCCCGGGTATCGATTTGGGGCACATTCAGCCCTGCCCAGCTCCTCACTTCCCATGATACTCCACTGCTCACTTCTCAAACACATCCCTCTTGGCAGCTTTTCTCCATCCTCCTCTTTCCCTGTGGGATTCTATGTCACATAGATCAACTTAGTCTATTTCTTCTCCTCCTTCTTCTTTCTTGATCACTGGAATTTTCCATAGCTCAATAGCCCAGGAGGGGATCCAGGAGGGGCAAGTCTTCTCTGAGGCAGGACTCTCCTTGGAAACCTATGTGGTTTGGGCAAAAGGGGAAGTTGATGGATTGGGGGTGAAGATGAGAGAGGAAATGAATGGGGTGAGCCAAGTGGATGCCCTAGGAGGACTCAGGCCTCTGGTGAGTGTGCTTCTTCTTGTATTGCTGCTGTATGGAGGGAAGACCATCTCTATTTTCTGACTCCTGGGAGAGGAGGCTGTGTATGAAGGTGGTGGGTGATGTCCCTGGGATCTGAACACAGTGACTGCTGCCTGACTCTGGGCCCTGGAGAGTTGCTGGATCTGCCAGTGTCTACCATGCGATGGCAGAGAACAGACACATTTGATAGATTCAGGTAGATTTATTTCTCGCTTGGTTGCTCTTCCTGTGAGAACAGTAAAATAGGAGGATGTGGCAGTGCTGTCTAGGGACTTATTTTGCTTTTATTTCATACCTTTCCTCCCTGCACCATGAGTGCTGGTCACGCAGCAGACCCGAGTCTGAAGGTACCCTGTAGGTATGGGAAATGCAGACCCTATCACAAGATTTGCCACCCTGCTGTTCCTGAGCCCCAAATGCCCTTTTCCTTTTGGGAGCAACCTGGGTCTGGAGGCCTTATCTTTGGCAGCCTGACTCCATGCCAGCCTAGGACAGGCAAGTGCACAGACCAGCATCTGTCCAAACAGCAGACACTCCCAGGAGGGAACTGAAAAAGCCCAGAATCTCAGGTTGTCTTTCTCCAAAACCAAGCACCTTCTCAGCCTGCAGCATAGGATCAGCCTTACTCCTGTGCTTCATGTGAAGATCCCCCTCTGTCCTATGTTGACTGAGCCTTGGTCCTCACCCCAGGCAGAGGAGCCTGCTAAGGGGTGTTTGCCTAACTCTGTGCCAGGAGTGAAGGGTGCCAAAGCAGGACAGTCACATGACAGCACCAGCATCCCTCACACCATGCCCCGGCCAGGTACCGATGCTGGCATTTAAACATTAATGTCTAGAATCCTTATGGTTGCTTTTATAATCCTAAACACATATTAGTTTATTTTTCTTCCAAGGTCATTTTGGTTTTATTTTGCTTTGAGATGCTTGGGATAGAACCCAGGGCATTGTACATGCTAAGTAAGTTCTCTACTGTTGAGCTACACTCCCCCAAACATGTTTCAAATGCAGTATTTATAAACATCTCAAAAAGAAAGGGTGTACGTTTATAAAAGCAGAGTATGAAACACATATCATTTTACAATGGTCCTATTAAGAGACAAGATTTTTAAAATAGGATTTAGAAATATGCCAAATACTACACAAAATGGAGAATCTGTGATTAATAACAAATCGTCGTGAAATATTATTATGTGTGTTTCTAACAGTGTGATCTTAAAAACCAAAGTGTACCTGGATGATACTGTTGTGACATGAGCACACATTTGGGCACATCTTTCCCAACCTCAGAAGAGCTCTCCCTCCGTGGTCTCCGGCCAGACATCTGCAATTCCCTCCATCATCCCATTTCCACTGTGTACAGTAGACAGCAAAGCAGGTGACACCAGGCTAACATTCTGCTTTTCAGACCTGTCTTGAACTGGAGTGAGGATTGTGCTTATAACCAATACTTCGCTGTGCCCATCACCTCTCTTTTCTCCTCTTGAGGGTTTGTGCAGCATGGAAGCTTACATTGTGGATAATGGCTCTTGGTTTGATTGGAAATCTGAAGCAGTCTTCAATATCATGGGGTGACTCAATGATACCTCAGTACATACAGCTCAGGGTGATAGCCTCTGAGTTTAACCCTTCATTCCGAGCGAGCAGCAACTGCCTAGAATGAAGGTCACCTTTCTGACATTGCTGCACTATGCCCACTGTCACCAAAGGATCCAAAGCTAAGTGAGCTGACCCCTGGCATGACTATTACTGACATGTGCAGGCTGGGAACATTGGCAAGATACCCTTCCTCCTGGAAGGCCGCCTGCCGTCTGTGCCTCAGCCTGACTGGCCCAGGAAGTCAGCGGATTATCTCCCTCTGCTCTCTACTCCTACAGCTCTGTGTCTCTCCTGTATTCTGGCATTTATCACTTTACTCTGAAGCTACATTCTGTCTGTCAATTTCTTCTTGCTTTTATTCTATTAAATTATCATCCCCTTGAAAATAGAGATAATATTTTCATTTGAATCCTAGGTAGCTAACACAATACCTAGAACACTGAAAAACACCACAAAAATGTTCATGTTGTATTTCAGAAAGATTCCAGGAAGACATTTTTCAGAGAATTTAGAACACCTGTTAAAAAAAAAAAAAGGAAAGTGAAAAATAGAATTTCTATTATTTACTGAATCTGTGCTTCATTGCTACTTGAATCACCATAACTAAAATAAAGAACACGGAATCTATGATATCCTGACTTCCAAAATAAAACAAAACCTTCCAGTGGGGTGGGGTGGGTGGTTATTTTTACTCCTGCTCATAGACTTCAGAGCATACCAGAAAAATTATTTTCATAAGGATGAATCTTCCAAATTGTCAAACATTTCCTGACTCCTAAGGTTATGCTACATTACCAGTGTGAATAAAAGTCACATACATGTGTGTGTATGTGTGTATCTATACATGTATGATTTTTTAAAATCTCTAACATTTTTACCTTAGAGAGATGTAAGTATAATTGGCTAAAAAATAACTAGACACCAAATGCTACTGTTGCAGAAAAAAATCTTAACAACCAGAAGACATAACATATACCTCTCAGATGGGCACATGCCTGCTGTGGGGCATGACCAGGAGCAGAGCCAAGGAAGCATCTTCTCTAGATGCCTGGCAGACTTGGTTTAACCCCTGAAGTTCTGTACCAAAGCACCAAGTGGGTACTGCAGTTCTCTCCTCCATCCCTGCTGCCCTAAGAGAGCAGCACCTGTGACCAGGGCTGCTGGTTGCCACAAGCTCTTCCTAGCTTAATTGACTTTCACAGAAAGAGTAAGATGTCTCAGTTCCTGTGACTGAGTCTGAGTAGACTTGGGTCTAGCAGCTCAGGTGATGTCCCAGGAATAGGTTGACTCCTCAGCTCTAAGTCTGTCTTGCTGTCTTCTTAAGCAGATTATCTCCTTTCCTCAGAAGCTCTGGGCTCCTATTCCCTTAGCTCCAGAGCAGCAGAAAAGGAACATCTTTTCAGGTTGCCCCAGCATGAGTTCCAGGCTGACTGAGCCTGCCCATGGCCTGACCACTTCCAAAGAAGGCTCTGTGCCTGGGGGATGGAATGTATTCATAGCAAGTCTAGGCCACGTGCCCACTCCCGGACCTGGGAGGATGTAGTTCCTCTACCCCAAATCATACACAAAAAGGGGATACCCCAAAGAAAAGAAAATTAGGATGGTTAATGAGATGATAGGACAATTGATACCATATGCCCAGCACATAGGTTTGAGAGCCTCATGAGCTGTGGCGAGGGTGCTGCATGGAAATGAGAAGCTTTAGGTCAGTGTTATTTCTGTCACCTCTTACCTTCCAGTAGTTGTCTTCTCTATTGTTAGGGAAGCTTTGCTTCTTGAAATGTGAAGAACTGCACAGAACACCAGCTGCATGGGAAGGATGTCACTCCAGGAGCCTCCTAAGGTGCTCAAGCAGTGCCTGGAACAGAGTAGACACTGGATGCCTACATCCTGGATGAAAAACTGCATTTCCCCAATGCTATCAGTGCATAAACTTAAAAATTTTCCTCAACTTACTGACCAGGCTAAACACACAGGAACACACTCTCGACTATACTCACACACTGACCTCAACACAGAGCATTTTTCCCAGGAAGAATTGCAGCAGTCTTCTGTTTGGGCAGGTCAGCTGCTGTTTCTGTGGCCAGCCAGCATCCTCCAATGCCACTCTGCTGTGTGTGCTGCTACTGTACTGTCGCTGCCCTCCATCCCCACCGCCCCTCCTGTGACCCACTGGACTCTCTCCCCTCTCCTCCCTTCTCCCTTCCTGACTCCTCTGCAGACCTCCAGTTCCCTTCCTGGCCCCACTTGCAGTCATGTCTGCCTTCCTCTCTGAGCCTCTGAACCTTCTCATCATCTTTGGTTCAATCAGCTTCCTACACGAAAGATCTCAAGTGTGTGCCATGGGCCAATACCACACTCAACAGAGTATGAGGGTGATTGATGCCTCTGATCCACTCAGAAGGAAGGAGCCTCGGCTCGCATTCTCACACCTGCCCTGCAGGTGTACACGTGTGTGATGTGTGTGTGTAGTGTGTGCATGTGCTACTGTGCATGGTGTGCACCTATGTGTGTGGTACATGCAGTGAGTGTGCATGTTAGGTATACACATCTGCATTGCGGTGTCCATGTGTATTGATATGCACTCCAGTGCTGGTCCATGCAATCCACTTGCCTCATCCCATCAGTCAGGAGTGGGTTTGCCCCATGGAGACCCAAGAACACAGGAAGCCTCCCTGGGATCTCACAGTGCCATGGCTGCTGGATGGGAACTGGGGCTACTCTGGAGAAGGGCCTGCCTCCACATGCCCTCCAGACACAAGGAAAGAGACAGAGTCAGACCTCAAGAACGTCCTTGTGTGGGGCAGGCCATCGCCATACCCTGTGTCAGAGAGGCTGGGAAGCCCTGACTCAGGGTGAGCAGGGAAGGTAAGGGCCACTGGGCTCACCATGCTCCTACAGTTCATTTGTCTCCCTGGTGTCCCCACCAAGGGACAGTCTTGTGCTGCCCTCTCCTCTCCTTACCTCAGGCCTTCAGGAATGACCATGGGTAGATGTCCCTCCCCTCTCATGGTGAACACAGACCCACACTGACAGTAGCTAGGGTTTCATCAGTGAGCTTTTAACACATCCTCTTCTTGCTCCAGGTAGCATTTTTAAATTTGTTATTTTGTAACTAATTATAGATTCAAAGGAAGTTGCAAGAAACACAGAGGGTCCAAATGTAAGACTGAACAACAGTTACTCCATCTTTGTAATAGGGCCCCAACTTTCTGCTTCTGTTACGGATCACCAGGTAGACATCAAGTTCCGGGGACGTGCTTGTTGTTGTGCCAGGAAGGTCTGTTGTGTGCATAGTGTTCTGTCATGCTTGCCCAACTCCATATCTGAATATGTTATCTTAAGGACAATCTGTAAAAGGTCTGTTTTATCTCTCTCCTCTACTTTTGTATTTCTGCTTGCCAACTTCCCCTGAGACCTCCTATAAAAACAGCTTCGGACTCTGAGCCAGTTGCCTCTCTAAGCTACTTGGCTTTGGGAGTGCCGTCTGGCCAGACTAATAAAGGTCTGTTTTACCTTCCATCTTGTCCGGTGTGTTCCTTCCCGGGTGTCCTTCACTGCAGTCAGCTCCTCGGAGCATTTGGTAAGGCCCTCGGTCTTACACAAACATGTGCCCTGGTCCAGTCTCACCCACGGCATCATTTGCATGACTAGGACATCACACAGAGGAAATCAAGGTAGGCCCAGGACTGGGGTTTATCAAGATTTCCCTAATGTTAGACACACTGTGAGTGTGTGTGTGTCTGTGTGTAGTTCTGTGCAACTTCATCACATGTGTAGATTCATGTGCCATTACATTGAGACACTCAACTGTTCTGCCATCACAGGGCTCTTTTGCTGGTCCCTTACAGCCATCCCCAACCTTAACCCTGGCAACCACTAATCTGTCTTCCCTTTCTATGACTTTATTATTTCAAGAATGTTAAATAAATAGGATCATACAGGATTAAACCCTCTGAGATTTTTTTCATGTCTCATAATTTCTTAGCCTCTACCAAGTTATTTGCCTGTATAAAGAATTCATTCTGTTTAACCAGGGGCTAGTTTTCCATGGTGTCGATGCATCACTGTTTGCTCAATCACTCATCTGTTGGAGGGCCCTGGGTTCTTTCCAGCTTAAGTTATTAGCAATAAAGTAGTTTTGAATATAGATTTCTCTGAGATAAATGCCCAGGAATGCAATTGTTGGGTCATATGTTAAGTTCATGCCTAGTTCTTTAAAGAAACCACCAGACCATTTTCCAGAGTACCATTGCTTTCTAATCTCCACTGGTGATGTACAGTGATGTGATTTCCCCACATCTTGGTCAGGTTTTGGCATTATCACTTCTTTTTTCTTACTTTAGTGATTCTGGTAAGTTTGTAGTGATGTTTTGTTATGGTTGTAATTTGCATTAACCTAATTTGCATTTGCATTACCCTTTTCATGTGCTTGTTTGCCATCTCTACATCTTTTCAGGAAGATGTTCATACCTCTTGCCCATTTTCTAATTGGATTCTCTGTGCTTTGTGTGTGTGTGTGTGTGTTTTAACTATTGACTTTTGAGAGTTCTTTACATACTTGCTGGATGTGGAACTGGTTAATCTTCCCATATCTTCCTAGAGTGCAGCTTGTCTTTGCAAGTCTTCACAGGGTCTTTTGCAGAATAAAGTTTAAAGCTTGATGAGGTCCCATTTATCAATTTGTCCTTTTATAGCTTGTATTTGTGGTTTCTATTCTAAAAGTTTGGGCTGTCCCTAGATCTTGGAAGTTCTCTCTGTTTTATTCTAAAAGATTTGTAATTTTGTACTTAGCATTTATATCCATGACCATTTTCACTTTTCCTTTTCTAAGTCATTAAGTTTATGTCTAGGTTCATTTCCCCCAGGTTCACTTTTATTCTAAAAATTTTATAAGTTTACACTTAGCATTTACATCCATATCAATTTTCAGATTTCTTTTGTGTAATTTCTGAAGTTTATTTCCAGGTTTATTTTCCCCCTTTAGCTGTCCAGTTATTGTTCCTGTGTAAGTTTATTTCTGAGTTCTCTAATGTCCTAATCAAATACCACAACATAGTTACTATATCATAGCCTCTAACATCAGGCCAGTGTCTATGCTTATTCCTCTTTTTAGAGATTTTTTAACTGTTCTAGGTTCTTCACCTTTCCATATAATCTGTAGACTGAATAAACGTCTATGGAAACAAATTTGCAGGAATTGTGCTAAATCTATGAATCCCATTGAGAACTGATGTCTTTTCTATGCTGACTCTTTCAATCCATGAACATGGTAAGCCTCCCCAGTTATTAGGTCTTCTGACTTTCATCAACATTTTGTAGTGTTCAACATATAATTATTGCATATATTTGGATAAACTGTAACCTAAATATACATTTTCTGTGATACAATTATACCTGAAACAAATACTATTTTTGTGTTATTTAAATTTTTTATTAGTGCCTGATGCAGTACACAATGATTACATTCCTTATGAGGAATGTACATAACACATGTAGTACATGAACATAACAGATCTCTATTCTTTTTTCCATCCCCTTTCCCTCCCTCTCCCTTCCTCCATGATATATGTAAATGTGATTGATTTTTACGTGTTGGCCTTACAACCTATGACTTTGCTGCATTCACTAACAAATTCCAGAAGTTATTTTGTAGATCCCTTGGGATTTTTCTAGACAGTCATTTCACCTATAAATAAGGACAGTTTTATGTCTTCTTTCTTTACCTATATGCTTTTTCTTCTTTTTGCCTTATTTCCCTAGCTATAACTTCCAGTAATGCATTGAATATCAAGATAAGGGAGACTATTGCTTTCTTTCCAACCTCAAGGGGAACCATTCAGATCTTCACTGTTAAGCATGATGTTAGCTATAGATGCCACACAATAATTTGCACATCATATTAATTTCTCATTGTTGTTGGAACAAATTTCCACAAACTTAGTGGCTTAAAACAACACAAATTTATGCCTTTATAGTTCTGGAGATAAAAAGTCTGAATCAAGACGTTAGCAGGGTTGCATTCTTTGTGGAGGTTCTAGAGGAGAATACATACCCTCATTTTTTTTCTAGCTCCTAGGAGCTCCACACATTCTTTGATTCTTAGATCTTTCCTTACCCCTTCCAGCCTCCTGCTTTATCATCACTGCTTTCCCTTCCTTCCTCTTATAATGTCACTTGAGATTACACTGGGCCTACCCAGATAATGGTGGACAATCTCTCCAACTCAAGATCCTCAATTTAATCTCACTTATAGAGTTCCTTTCACCACATCAAGTAACTTCATCACAGGGTCAGGTATTAGGGTGCAGAAGTCTTCAGGGGACTTCTCTTGGACTGAGCATACACAGTGTATCACAATTATCTGTGCACCTATCTGTCATCACTCCACGTGATGCTCCCAGCATCTAACAGAGAGACTGATACACAGATAGGCCTGATAATAACTGCTGACCCACTGAGCACACAGCTGAGAACACATTCCCTGCTCATCAGCCCAAACTGAAAAATGGTGACAACTGGACTGAGGTACACTAGTGGATTTACAAGAATCCTGGTACAGAAGGTTTGAATTTGGGGCTTAGAAAACCTGAAGTGTGGGATCCACAGACTTAACCATGCAGCCAAAACTCAAAACCCTCCAAATGCTCCCTCCTGACTCACAATGGGACACACTGACCAGGTAGGAGAAGACAGGAGCCCCACCCTCGTCCTATGACTCAGGTTTCCTGAGCTTCAGAAGTGCTCCACATGGTACATGCATGTGCCAGCAGGTCATCCTCTATGTAAATAACACCCATCTTTGCCAAACCTACTTGTCCCTAAGCACTAGCTGAGCAGGTGGCCCACATTACCCTTCTCATGATGGCTTCCCACACCCATTCTTAAACACAGGCCACAAAGACAGCTTGGTGGCAAGGAAACAGTTTCATCAGCTCTTCTAGGATTAGTTCTCACAGTTGGCCGTGTTGTATGATTAAGACACATGTGTGGGCAGCTCTAATGGAGGGATGGTGAGCTGAGGTTTTGTTTCCTGGGTGGATCTCTCATGGGCAGCCAGCATGTGGTGGGTCTGACCCCACCAGCTGGAGGTGAAGGTGGGGGCAGGCAAGATTGGGGACTTAAAACTCCAAGACCCACCCATGAGTCTGGGGACTTACTGCAATGTCAGAACTTTGGCATAATGAAAACACAGAACAGTTTGGCTTTTGTTTTTCTTTGTTTTTCTTAAATGGAAAAACTATTGGTTTTCATTAGGAGCTTAATGGGTGTTGTTGGCAAGACAAACTTCATCTTGTAGGTCCATCCCCATGTTACTGGATGCTTGGTCTCCCTGGGGGCTGTGCAATCTTGTCCATAGTCCTCAGCCATTGTAAAACGCAAACTCCAGGAGTTTCCAAATGTCCCAGCACACACAAACACACATATACATGTCACACACACATACTACACATGTGCATGTGCACAGGGAGCATGTTATGCATATATCCAAAGTGACCCTTGAAGTCACAAGAGAAACCAGGGACTGAGTCAAAACTGTGGTTTCCTCCTACTGCTGTTTCCAACACTCTACACACCAGTGCTATAGGATTTCAAAGATCAGAATTCAGCCTCCAAAATTCTCATCTGCACATCTGCCCAGATGGTGAAGGTAGCTTCAGAAGAAAGTGTCCTTACCCTTTCAAATCATTGCTTCTACCAAGTGAAGAGGCCCTGCTAACACTGTGAATAGTTGTGTGCTTCCAGGACGTTCGCCTTCTGTAGTTCAAGTAAGGATGATGCTTTCTCCTCCTTCTCTTTAAACTTTATGTCCTTCTCACTGTCCAGAATTCAGAAGTGTCCACGGGTGAGCAGAGTCCTTGGCAGACCCCCTGCTGTCACTCTCTCTGCCTGCCTACCCCACCTACTTCCCAATCTCCTGCTTGAAGCCACTAGCGAATTGGAAAAGATGTGTTTAGCACTTAGTAACTATGCTCACACTGGTAACTGTGCCACACCAGACGTTTCATCTGAAGCCTGTGTGTCCCAGATTGATTCACAAGCTCCATATCACTTTCAGCTTTCTGCCGTTTCCTTGGTGCTTACAGAGTGAGTCAGATTTCTATACCACCAAGACACATGGGAAAGGCCTTTCCTGCTCCAGCCACTCATGCTGTCCTGGCCACAGCCTTGGCCAGCCTCTCTTCTCTCTCTGGACTCATCTTTGCACACTCACAGCTCTGTGTCATCAATATGATTCTTTTTAGCTGATCTCTTGGGCCTCGCCTCCCAGTTAGGACCTGCCTCAATGCTCTGCCCCGGGTGCAAAGCGTAAAACCCATATCACCTAATCACACATCTTGGTTTCCTCAGGGTCAAATCCACTTTTCTGGTACACTAGTTTGGACATATCATAAAGTCACTTTTTTGAAAGAGTCTCATCCAACTGATATAGGGGGTGAGGAGAAGTGCTCTGCATTGACCCAGGTGCTTGTTTTCCCTTCCTTTAGAAGGTGAGCAGCATGGCAGTGCCAGATCTTGGACACATAGAAGCAGAATCCAGGACAATCCTGACCACAGGACGCTGTGGAGGAGAGAAGTAGGGATACTGTACTGTGCTTGAGTCTTAGATGGTGAGGTGCCTCAGCATCCAAACATGGTGCACTGCAGTGGGTGACTGGGGACTGCTCATCCCAGTGGCCTGAGAACAAGTAAGGGGAACCAGGAGGAGAAAGGTCAGGAGGGGGCTTAAAGCAGCCAGGACATTGTTGAGATCATAGCTAAATAAAGACTGGATGAACTGGAGAGCATACCAAGATAAAAAGTAGAGAGGAGGAAAAGAACAAATGGAGGCCTTGAGCTGAGGCCATGGGGCAGGGCTCTGCTTAGCCAGTGTCATGGCCCCTGGCATCTTGCTGACCAGGGCTGTCATGGGGCTGAGTGTAATGGCAGCAAGACAGGGTGAGTCTCCACTTCTGTGGGATGTACAGGCCATGCCACAGATAATGGCAGAGCTGTAATTTCATCACAGGGCAGAAGCAAGCACTTGGAGATAGTCATCCAGACTACCATCACTGAGGTGCCTACGTGTTCAAGGAGAAAAGCGGATTGTTGGTATGGGAACCTGCAGCTGAAGAGAGGAAACCAAATCCCACCCCATGGTTTCTGATGTCATAGGTCTGGAGGGGGCCCAGGGATGTGCAGTCCTAGCAAGTTCGAGGTGACACTAATGGGGCTGATACAGGGGATACAGCTGGGGATCACAGAATGGGAGGGTGTGACTCAGAGATGTGAGCTTCAGTAGGGAATGAGGATCTGGAGGGCCAGGCATGGGCACTGAGTTCCAGAGCTCCGTAAGGGAAGGCAGGGCTCAGTCTAACACAGAACCATGTATTCTGCTAGGTAGAAGACCTGGGACCTTGCAGGATGACCAGAAAAACTCTTGTCGGCCCCAGCTAACTAAAGGCAGTGAGGCCACCTCAGGTCCCCAAGTGAGCCTAGGATAGGTCCCAGTCTCATGGGGCCAGAGGCATGTGGGGGCCCCACAGCTAAAGAGGCATCAGGGTGCTGCTTGGAGGGTGGTGGTCAATACCTTGGGCTGGTTTAGCTGGACTCAAGCCATCAGCACCTGAGTCCCTCCATGAATTGGAGATCGGCCTAGTGATCTCTCAAGACATCTAGGGGAAGACACCAGCATCTGGCTTTCTCAGCTGCTCCTGCAGCTCTATGAGATGAACAAATTGGAAAGGCCTGACACCACCTCTGCTGCTCTCTGCACATGGGCCTCTGCACCACGCCACACTATCTGAACACTGCTCAGCAGCGCATGCAGCCTTGGCACCCCTTGCCCTCGGGTCATTGCTCTCCACTCATGGGTCAGTTCACAGGCTGAGCAGCTGCAGCCACCCAAGACAGGCCCCTTCCTCCTCCTGGTTCTCAAGGCACTGTTCTGGGGTCAGGGAGCTCTCCAGCGCGTCAAGAGGCATGGACCAAGTCTCACCCATCCTATGGCCCCATGTCAGCAGGAAGCTCAAGACTCGAGGGCAGCACTGCACAACAGCTGTGTGGCACCAGCCTGATCTCACGGGCCCACTATGCTGTGTCTCTCTTCTGCCTGGTCCTGGGGCTGCTGCACAGGAAGCACAGACTATGGTGTCTCAGCCGCATCTCCTCTCCCAGAACTGGTATCAGGAGATACAAGCAGGACCAGCTCAGCTGGGCATTTGTCAGAGTCGGACACAGTGTCAGATCTTCAGAAAGCTCCAGAACAGTCAGGCCCCACTGCTCATGACCTTGTGACCTGCCTGGTGTGGACACAGAGCAGTGACCCTGCTGACCAAAGACCAGTCTCCAGATGCAGGGAGCCCATCCCACTTACCTGAGCCCTCTGTCTGTGAGATTCAGCATTTTCTTTATTCTTCCTGTAGTCTCACTCTCTTTGCTACATAGCTTGGGCAGCCCCAAGGTGACAGAAGATGCTGTGTATGTGCCTGGCATCAACTAGCCTTTGATTCAGCAGGGCCCTTTGACTAACAAGAGGCCATGGTAGGATTCAAGCCGAGATCCTAGCAATAGTTGGCTGTTGGAGACCAGCACTCAGGCTTCCTCCAGTCCTGTTAGATGCTGGGGACCTGGTTCTTTGGGCTTGTCTGTGTGTCACATGCAGCTACCTCAAGACCCCACCCTTCTCTTTTAGACTCCCCACCACTGGGAAAAGAAAGGCCACCCAGGAAACAGGGCACTGTGCCCCAGCCAAGAGTCTGGGATCCTGGCTGTGGCCATCTCGCCTGGCAGGCACACGCCTGGGGAACAGGGTCCTGCGGAAACTTGGAGCTGCTTCTGGCCCTGCACTTGCATGGCTAGACTGAAATGGGTCACATGGAGAGCAGTCAACAGTAGTGGTGGTGACACCATGGCCCTGTGCTCTTCAAACAGAGGGTAAATAAAGGCATTTCCTTGACTGAGTCCTGCCAGTAAACAAGCCTGTGTTTACTTCCTCCATTTTCATCTAAGCCTTTACATCCCAGGAGTTCAAAGCATTTCTTCCCAGCCCCTGCTTGGGCTGAAGGGGGAGGAAGAGTATTCCAAGGTGCAAGGCATATTTGTTTCTTATGTTCTGATTTGTCGCTCCACCCCTTCCACCATTAAACTTCGTCTCTTCATGGCCTCTGCTGAAGTCACTGAGGACTCACCTCAAACTCCCTTATGTGCATCATGATTATTTGTTCTCTGAGAGGTTGAACTCAACAGTAAAGAATATAGGATCTCTGAAGAAAGCCACCCCCTCCCTTCCTCTCCTGCAACAGTCACATAAGTCCCCGTTGTCCACAGAACTACACCTAGAAGTTCAAAAATAAATTAACTAAAAATAGATAAATAAAGAAACACTACACTGGGCCAAGCAGGTTTCTTGTGTTCTGTTTTTTCTCTGACACACAGAACAAGAAGCAAGTGCATCCTGTAAAATGAACCAGGTGTCACTGTCCTGCCTCACCCCATCCGCCAATATCACAGAGATCCAGGCATGGCTAGGATATAGGCAACTCCTAGCCCTGCCACCAATGCATCCCATACACCCTCTTCCTCGAGTCCTCCTCCTACACTACTGCAGCCAAGGGTGAGAGGTAGGGTTAGGGGGCAGACCCCACGCCCATGAACCAGCAGAGGCCTTCAAGGTGGCCGGTGGATGTGTTGCTGTCCCCCTTGGTAAATCCAAGGTGCTCACAGCTGTTGTGAGAGCCACTTGTGCCTGCAAAACTACCTGGCTTTTCTGGAGGTTCAGTGGCCTCTGTCACAGCTCTTTATTTTGGATGATATTGACATCCAGCTGATGTGCTCCTCACAGAGCCTACAACTTCTTCCATGGCCACCACCTGGGTCCCTGCCACAGGGGATATGCTTGTCCTGGGCCACCACTGTGGTGATGACCTGAACCCACCTTTGCCTGGCTCACTGGGCCCAAGTCTCTCCTAAGAACTTCTTACCAGGTCTGAGGAGGGAGGTGCCTGTTTGCAAGGAGGGTTTGACAGTTTTGATGGCCCTGTTTCTTCCTGGTTGGAGTCAGGAGCCTGTGAGATGAGGACAGAACCCCAACAGACCCTCAAAAGAGGCAGAGAGGAGAAGTGAGAAGGGGTCTGACAGCTTGGAAGCCCCCAGTGTGTCTCTTACTTACTCTTGCCCTAATTTTTGTTCCCTGATAAGTTTCCTTTTCCTGTTGAGCCTCTGTTGGTGGCACGGCCACCAGTGAATGTCTATGGCCAGCTGCACAGTCCTGTGTGGACTGTCAGCTACACTCCATGGGGCTCAGTTGGAGGCGCAGCTGAGGGTAGACTGGAGAGAGAGACCCATGTCCGCCTGCAAGTACCGGGTACTTGATGGCTACCTCCCCAAGGAAGAAAGGATCTGGAAAGAATGAGAGTCAGGAATGGTGGAGATAAGTGTGAGTCCCTTGGGAAAGATTTAAGCTGACATTAGAGGACAAGGTTGTGGAATATAAGAGAGGAGACAGTAGTGAATAAAATGGTTTATGGAATTCAGTTTGCCTGAACCCGGGTCACCTTCCCCAGCTTCCTTCCTGGAGAAAGCTGGTCCCCCCTTACCATTCCTCCTTGGTGGTCACCATCTATTTGGCACCTCCTGCCTGAGCAGCACCCTTATAGCCCTGGTGCACAAGGTCCTCAACAAATATTCAAATGAAGGACTGCTCCCAGACAGGAGGAACCAGGGACTTCTACTCCAATTCCTTGATAATTATCTTACCAAGCACTGAACGGGCCATGAGCAAGGGAGCATCGATCAGAGGGCTTGTGGGACTGGGAGTCCAGACAGGAACTGAAAGACCACCCAGAGGCACCAAGTGTTCCCACCTTTTTTTTTTTTTTTCCTTTTTTCCCCCATTAAGTTTATTGGTACATTTTCGGTATAAAATACAGTTACATTCATCATTGGGATCTTGTACCGTTACATGAGTATCTTCGTTCTTATTTTTTTCCCCTTCCCCTGCCCTCCCTTCACCCCCTCCACCTTTCCCTATTTGCAAAGATTTTGTTTCCATTTTTTTCCTTTTCTCATAATTTTTTCTTTTCCCTTCTTTCCTTTCCCCTACCCCTCCCACTTCCCCTACTCCTTTAGACCTGTTCTTCCTATTACACAATATCAATTATACATATTTAAAATTACAATATCAAGATCTAGGAGACATTACCACAGATTTTACAGAATTTAAAAGGATATAGAAAGCATATTACAAAACTCTTTTTTGAAATAAATTTGACAACTTCTAAGAAGTACCTTGGAAGACAAATTAATGAAACTAACTCTGGAGGAAATATAAAATTTGAATAGCACCTATTAAAGAAAGTATACTCCTAGCTTAAAAACCTACCTAGGGCCAGGGATTTAGCTCAGTGGTTCCCCCGCCTGCCTCCCAAGTGGAAGGACCCGAGTTCCATCCCTGGTACCAAAAAAAAGAGAAAGAAAACCTACCTGTATGACAACAACAGACTTGTATACATTTTAACTGATAAATTATATCAAACATTTAAAGCTGAAAAAAAAAGGAACACTTCTCCCCTCATTTTAGGAAATCAACATTGTGCTAATACTTAAACTGGATAAAGATAATAGAAGAAAAAGGTATGAACATAGATAGAAATTTGTTTAACAAAACAAACTATTAGAAGTCAGATCTGGCAGGATGTAGAAAGTGGTTTTGTTATAAGGATGGCAGTGTTGGTTCAGCATTGGAAGATCCACCCCCAAAAGTCATCATTTTAACGGAGGAGAGGAAAAAGCCATATGATCCTGCCACTAGTTGGAGAAAAAGTATTGGACTAAATTCTACAGCTGTTCATGGTAAAAGCTATCAGGAGACTAGGAGTAGAACAGAACCTTCTCAACAGATTAAAGACATGTACTCCATACTTCCAGTGAGAATGCCTTATATGAATGGAGAAGATACAATGCTTTCTCCCTAAGGTGGGGAACAAGGGCAGATATGCCTACTCTTCATCTGTCCATTAAACTTTGAAACATAGGCCCAAACCAAATAGTCTGGCAATAAAATGAACTAATTAGGTTAGGATTGGCAAGGTAGAAGTAAAATCTTTATATGTAGATGAAATGATCATCTACAGAAAAAATGATAAGAAATCTCTAGGAGCCCCTAGAACTTGTATTTGAATTTAGCAGGATTAGAAAACACAAGGTATATATAAAAATTCAGGTCTATGTATACTTGCTATAAATGAAGAACTGGATATTGAAATTTAAAAGTTATGTAGGAGTACAAGGGACCCAGAAACATAAAAAGAAAAAGAAAAAAAAAACAGTGTTGGAAGACATTTAGTACCTAATTTTAAGACTTCCTCTAAAGCAGCAGTAATCAAGGCAGTATTGGTGTAAAGAAAGACATACAGATCATTGGAATAAAACAGAGAATCGAGAAATAGAACCACATATATATGGTCCACTAATTTTTGAAAGATTATTTAACATTAACATTTTAGAGAATATAAACTCAATTCAAGAGCAGAGGAAAAGATAGTGTTTTCAGCAAATGGCACTAGAACACCTGGTATCCGTACATAAAAAATTAACCTCAACCATTTATTTCCACACATAAAAATAACTTGAAAGGATCTATGAACTCAAATATGAAAGACTAAAACTATATAACTTTAAAAAGAGATTATAAGGGAAAATGTTCAAGTGTTTCCACCTTTGTGAAGGAGCAAGCTTTGTTCAAGACCCAGCATAGATTCTCCATCAAGACTAGTTTACAGGAGGTCGGATGTTGCAATGCACCCAGGTACACTGCAAGGGCCAGGCTAGACCAGTCTGGTGGGGGCAGAGGTGGTTGCCTCATGCACATGCATATCCTGTCTGTGGTTGTGCTGTGGGATGGCACAGGTGCCCCAAGCAGGCACCAGCTCTGTCCTGTGGTGTCATCATGCCATACAACCCATGGGGCCAGGTCTAGACATGTTCCTGAGTATCCTCAGTACTCTCCACCTCCTCTTTAGAACCCCTCAACATTCTGCCCCTCCCTGACACATCTGCCACAATCTTGCTTAGCTGGAGAAAAATAAAAGGCTTTCTTTTGCCACAAATTCTTGGGGGTGATGAACAAAAGAGGCAGAGAGCTGATGTTGGTCACTGTAGGTTTAGAGGATTCTACTTGAGGGGAGGTGGAAAGAACACACAGAACCCTGTCCCTGGAGGTTATAGCAAAGCTGGCAAGGGATGTGAAAGAACTTCAAAAGGAGGAGCTGAGGCTGTCAGAGCCCGGGTCGTAGGAGTGAGTTATGGAGAGGAGGTTGGAGCAGGCAGTGACCATGGCAGGGCACAGCAGGGCAGGCTGTGGTGAGCAGGGTGCAAATATCTGGATTACTCCAGACATGCAATCACTCCTGCTGGAAGATGCTTCAGACAGACAGAAGCAAGATATAAAAGAGAGGACCAGGCCACCTAGGAGGTGGGGAGTCCCTAATTTCCCCTATGCTTCCGCTCTGCATATTCGCTTGGTGGTGAAGAAGGTCCTGTTCCCATCCCCATTTTGCAGGTGTGCAAGTGAGGTACAGAGAGGAGTTGTGACAGCCTGGTCACGAGGCCAGGACAGAAGGCCCAGACTACCACACAGCCATGGTCCACTCAGGACCCAGGCCTCTCCATTTTGTGGGCTCCTGGCTCCCACCCAAGCTTGGGAATCAGCAGGTCTATGGGGCCTGAAGGAAGGTATTGCTAATAAGCAGCCCCCAGGCACACAAAATGGCAGAACTGGTAACTGCTGTGAGGCCGCAGCACACACACACAGAGAAATACACACACACATTGTACGTGCACATGCACAAACTCTCATCATCTATCTATGAGACACACAAATGCACAAGCACACACACTCCCATATACAACACACAGCATATACAATTCTCACTCACACACAGTGTGCACCCCTACTGTCTCCAAGTTGATTGTGACCATCAGCGGGCACCGAGGGCTTCATTCAGTGTCCAAATATCTGTGGGATTTGCCTGCCCAGGGACATTGTCCAAGGGTCTGTACGGGGTGGAGTTCGCCCCCTCCAACCTGGGCTCTGTCAGTTACTTGAGAAGATCAGTGTGGAGGGAAAGCTGCAGATGGCGAGGTTGCTGTGGCTGGTTTAAGAAGAGAGAGACCAGTCACTCTCCAGGAGCATTCCTAGAAAGAACCACACTGCTCTCCTGCTTGGCAGGATCTTCCACAGCTGGGTTGGGCCTTGTAGGAAGGGGAGCTCCCAGGATCCTTGTGCAGGGCTGCAGGGTGTGGCTGGGAGGGGGAGGGGGTCCCCAGACACCACAATCAGAACAGAGATAGGCAAACGGTAGGCCCCTCTCCCCACTCATCCCCAGCCCTCAGCCCTCCTCTTACATTCAGCTTTGGGACCTTGAACACGCCCAGCAGGTGGGAGAACAACAAAAGGAAAAGACCTCTGGTCAGGGAGGGCACCCTGGAGACCCCACCTTGCAGGGTGCAGGGCCTCCACCTGAGCCTGGCAAAGGAATTCAGCTCCCTAGCCTGAAGGTTAACAGAAAGTGACAACCAGTCATGGATGGGTGTGTCCCTTGATTTTCACCAAATGTGGGAGAAGCACCTTTGCACAGACTGGTCTTCCCCACCCTCCATGAAAGAGAAAATGCTTTTATTTTAAGCCCTTTCCCCTCAAATGATCTTCCTATTTCTTCTTTTTTTTTTTTTAACTTTATATATCCTTTTATCGCTACATTTTTGGTATACAATATAATGACATTCATCATTGGAAATTTGTACCTTTACATAGTCTCTCTTGGTTCTTATATTTTCCCCCTTCCCCTCTCCTCCCTTCAACCCCTCCATCCCTCCCTATTTACAGAGACTGTTTCCTTTTCTTCCTTCTTCCTAGTTCTTTAACACCACACTAATCACAGCAAAAGTGCACCTTGTAGCCTCTCTTCAGGCCTTTCATTTGTAGTGAGATAAGAGTCATTTGGTGCAAATACATCAGGGAAGTGAAACCTGTGGCAAACAAAGGCTTCTTTCCTCCCCAGCAGCACAGCCTCCTGGGCAGAGCCCCTCCCACTTCCTGGGCTCCCTCTCTCCCCCTCCCTGTCTGCCCCGCACTGAAGGAGGCCTGGGAAGGTGAGGTCACACCGTCGTTATCCACAGGCAACAGAGGACAAAGGATGCCGCACTTCTGGGCCCTGGAGAAGCCCAGCTGCGCCCTGCCCGGTGGGACCCACAGCCTGGGGCTGGCAGCCAGACATCTCCAACCAACACAGTCACACTCACATTTCCCTAGGCTTCCCAGTACTGCAGGCTTGGAGGCCTTTCTTTCTCCCATTTTGTTTTCAAGGATTGGCAGTATATGACGTATATATTTACAAATGAAAAGATTATCTATCAATGTGCTGCAGTTTTTGGTTGGGAAAATACAATCGCTGTAACAACACGAATCACTCAGCCTTTTACTCCAGTATAGATTTAAAAAAAATAGTTTTATTAAGGCCTACTTTACATATATAGCTTACCCAAATTCATTATTTTTAAATAAATTTACCAAGTTGTGCAACCATCACCAGAAATTAGACATAACATTTTTATCCCACCAATAAATTACAGAGTTAATCCCTATCCCTCCCCATTCTCTACCCTGGGCAACCATAAATCTACTTTCTGTCCCTCGAGATTCAGCTTTTCTGGATATTTCATGTAAATACAACTCTACGATACATGATCTGGCTTCTAAGCATAGTTTTTAGAGATTTTATTTTAATGTCTGGAATATATTAGTACTTCATTCCTTTTAATTGCCGCATAATATTTCATTGCATGAATACAGCACATTTTGCTTATCCATTTCTCTTGATCCATTTCCTCAAGTAGATACCTAACAATGGAGTTGCTAAACCATGAGGTAAAGTTATATTTAACTTAAATGGATAGATAGATAGATAGATAGATAGATAGATGTATTTGGCAAAATATCTGCTCAAATTTTTGCCCTCTTTTAGATTGGGCTCTTTTTAAAATGTAAGATCTATTTGTATATTATGAATACAAATCTTTAGGAGACATGTGTTTTGCAAATATTCTTTCCCAGTCTGTTGTTTATATTTTTATTTTCTTAATGGTGTCTTTTGAGGTCCAAAAGATTTGAACCATTTTAAAGAAAACAGGAGTTTATCTTATTTTTTAAATAATTGTAGTAAAAACTACAGTGCATAAAATTTACCATTTTAACTATTTTTAAGTTTACATTCATCCTGTTGGGAAACCAATCTCTAGAACTCTTTTCCTCTTGCAAAACTGAAACTCCACATTCCTTAAATACCAGTTTCCTCTTCCCAGACCTTGGTAACCACCATTCTTGCTTTCTCTCGCTATGCATTTGCTGATTCTGAACACCTCAAATAAGTAGAATCCTATCATTTTTTTTCTTTCATTCCTGGCTTCTTTTGCTTAGCATAATGTCCTCAAAGTTTATCCATATTGTAACATATAAAAATTTTCTTCCTTTTTAGAGCTAATATTCCATTATAGGTGTACTGGAACAAATCTGTGTGTTTGTTTACTCATTCATCTGCTGACTCAATTTGCTTCCACCTTTTGACTATTATGAATAATGCTACTATAAAAGGTTTGAATTTTGATGAGGCCTAATATTTATTTTATAAATCATGATCTTGCTTTTGGTGTTATAGCTAAGAACTCTGCCTAAAAACACCTAGAAGATGTTCTCAAATGATAAATTCTAAAACTTTTATTGTTTTAACTCTTCTTTTTAAATTTATGATCATTTTGTATTCATTTTTGAGTATGGTGTGAAGTATAGGGTCCAAATCCATCTTTTTGCATATGAAAATTCAATTATTTCAGGATAATTTGCTAAAAAGACTCTCCTTTTCTCTATGAGTTGCCTTGGAACTTGCGTAAAAACTCATTTGACTATAAATAAGGATTTCTTTCTCACTTCTGTTCCACCAGGTAATAGGTTTGTCCTTACACAGAAACATACTGCTTTGACAACTATAGTTCTATAGAAGGTTTAGCATTGGGTGATACAAGCTCTTCAATTTTTCAAAATTATTTTGGCTGTCTTAATTCTTTTGCAACTTCACATAAATTTTAAATTCATTGTGTAGATTTGTGAAAAATATAGCCTGCTGGACTTTTGATAAGGATTGAATTGTATCTATAGATCAACATGGGGGGAACTGACATCTTAATAGTGTTAATTCTTCCAGTCCATGAATATGGAATGTCTCTCTGTTTATTTAGACCTTCTTTAATTTCCCTCTGCAATATTTCATTGTTCTCAGTGAACATATATTGTATTTCTTTTGTTAAATTTATTCTTAAGTGTTTTGTTTTTATACTATTGTACGAGAAATTGCATTCTTGATTTTATCTTTATGTTTTCTATTGCATGTATATACAAATATACTTGGCTTTTTTATTTTTGTCTTATATCCTGAGTCCTTTCTATACTTCTTCATTGTTCTAAATGTTTTATGTGTGTTCAGGATTTTCTATGTATAGAACTATGTCATTTTTAAGTGAACCAGTTTTATTTCTTCCTTTCCATTCTTGTTACTTTTTTGTTCTTGCCTGATTGCACTGGATAGAACCTGTAGGACAATGTCCAAAAGAAGTGGAGACAGCAGGCATCTGTTCCTTTGGCCCAATCTTAAGGGAAGCAGCCAGTCTTTCACCAGGCAGTGAAATGTTTGCTGCAGATTTTCTGTATCCCTTCAGGGATGACTACACTCCAGGCACTGTGGCAGGCTGGCAGGCTGTTCACCATTTGCACTCACTGCCTTCTTTACAGTTGAGAGAGCAGGGGTGCAGGTGAGTGAGTAACAAACCCAGAGTCAAACCAGCAATTGGCAAACTAGGGTTTGAACTCAAGGCTAGCAGATTCCAAACACCATAGTTCCAGGGCTGAACCCACTCCTATTCATGGAGTAGAAACACCCTACTGTACATTTCACTAGGTTCCCGGAGCCCTAAGTCAGGTGAGAATGGGTTCTAGGTCAGGTCTGCAACATTCAGCTCCAGGAAGAGCCTTGGCCTGGGGGATCTGAGATGGAACCAGCTGTTCCCTTACCAGGTTGTTGCAGTCTTCTTCCTTTCTGTGATCTCATGGTGCAAAATACTCCTTGTCATGGAGCAGTGTCACAGCATGGCCTTCTAGGAGACATCACCATTCCCAGCTGCAGGTCAGACTGAACTGGTGCAGGGGTGATGGAACAGCTGCAGGGAGTGGTCCCTCAGGTGGTAGCTGGTTATACTTCTCATCTTCCAGAGGCTTCAGCCTTTGGCCTGCACCTGTACATGGTTACCAGGGCTCAGAACAGATCCCAAGATGCCCAGCTTGCCTCTGGACAGAGTCAACAAGTGATTTGTGTTTTGTCTTAAAAGAACAAAAATGCCTTTACCACTGTATGTGTGTTATGACTGACTGTGATATCATTTCAAACGACCAAAATAAAATTGATAATTTTAACAGAGATCTGGGATGTCAGTTCTATCTAGTCAAATTCATAAATCAGGTACTTGCATTTGGGGAAATTATATTAGAGTGTATTTGAGTCAATGGCATGGTGAATTCTAGCTCCTAACACCTTTCAGGATGACATCCTGCCTCCAGGATCCCAATAGGAGGTGAAGTGGGAAGTTAGGAAATCAGAGGAAACAGTCAGGAGGCCCAAATCCACACGGAAGTGGGGAGAAGTGGGAAATGGCTCTGTACAGGGTTCCAGTCCTTACAGAAGGAGGGAGCTGGATAAAAGCCAGCTGAGCTCAGATATGGAGAATGAGAAACACAGATGAGACACGGGAGGTCCCAGGAGCACTCAAGATGGGGCAGAGGCACAGCAGGAGGACCCAGTGGCTCCTGAACTTCAGGCCACAGATAGCTCAGCAACTCCAGCCTGGGGTCAGAGTGGTTGGCCTGGGCCAGTGGAGATGGCACATGGCTCTCAGGCACCCATGGGGCAGAAGTAGAAAATAGCCAGGAAGAGGGGAGGATGGCCAAGAGACCCTGCCAAGGACTGCTTTGGTCCCTCTGTGGCTCTCATAATGGCCGGTGCTCCCACGCAGACTCAGCTATGACCTTTTCCTCAGAACGGCCCTTGGCCCTCCTTAGCAGCCCTGTGACTCCGGGCTCCTTGGCACCTGGGTTCCTGGCTCTGTTGGACAAACCTCTACAACTGACCCCATGGCACAAGTATGACTCTTCCATGAAGGCTGAGGACACTTTGTCCTTGGCCCCAAGTTCCAACAAGGGGATGGTGTTTGACCAATAGGATCTAGGAGCCTCATTTTCCTGGAACAAACAAAATTTGTCAGTGAGCAAATGGTCACTGCCCTGGGCCACCTTCCCCACCACATCATCTTTGTTACCCTTCAAGCTCCCTGGCACCCCTAGCCTTTCACTGCCCATCAGCCAAGATCACTGCTGGGCCTTGTAGGAGCCTGTGAACCTACTCTTGCCTGCCATTCTCTGAGTGTGTTAGTGACTGGCTGGTTAGTGACCAGGCAGTGCCATGGCTCAGCATTTAGATCCCCCACACCTAGGGCCCCAACTGTCTTGACTTCCCCAGGGCATGGAGCTGGGGTGGGGTGGTAGGAAGTGAACATATATGGCATGTAAGGTTGGTAGGCACATGTGAGGTGGCAGGGCACTGGCTATAGGGCTCTGGAAGTGACACTAGGTGGGTAGGAACCAAAAAATATCTTTAGGGTTACCTGATGTACGGGAAGTCTCTTTGTCTTTCCTTTCTTGCTTTATCACCACTGTACGTATGAGGTTTGTCTCAAAGAAAAGGTCGTTTTGTGACTCTTGGACCATCAGCAGATTTGGGCTATTGCCTGATGTAGGCAATAGTCTGAAAGCAAGCTCACTTTTGCTTTACAAGCCTAAGCTCTGAGAGCTGTGCTTTGAATATAAATGACAAATTCAGTGCAAGAAGTTGCAGCTCGAAGCACAGGCTGAAAGGGAAGCTGAAGTGGGGATGGCAGGTACCATAGGGCCTCGGAAGAGGGTAAGGTGAGCCTGGGTACCTGAGAAGCCTCCTTATGCTCCTTCCAGGACCACCAGCTGGCAAGTTGGGAGCCTCAGGGGGCTGAGCTCTTTTCTGGTCCCCCCAGTAGGCTGTGGAGAGTGTAACTTTGGAAAGAAACTGTGATGCAAATTGATCACTGAGCAGTGAAGACTAAGGGCACTTGACAGGAACAGGGGGAGCTGGCCCCCACCTCCCCTGTGAGGACCTCCAGAAGGTGGTAGTGGCTTGGTGCAGAGCTTCCCAAGGCCCTCATTTGGATGGGAGCAGATGATGGCAAGAACCAAGAAGGAGGCAGTGGCAGAAGTAGCCTCCCCATGGAGCATGCCATGAAGGAGGGTGGCTGGTGGTATGTCCTGGCCCAGTAAACTGATTCCCTGTGAATGAATTCTCTTATAGAACCCTACAAAGCCCCCTGAGCACTGTACAAGGTGAGTGGGTCCTACCCTGCACTGCCATGCAGACCCCTTGGTAGCCTGGACAAGTGCCAGCTCCCTGTGTCTCCTTCTGAGGTGGGTCCAAGGCCTTCTTCCCTTGCCTGTGTTGGGACTGGCTTAGATTTGTGCTGTGTTTTGCAATAATGAAACGTGCTAGACAACACCCAGTTCTCAAATTCCAGCCAGTTCCAGCCTTGCTTAGTTTTCTTTCCCATATTTTTAATAACTGGAGCCAAATTTCAGGACAGACAAATGATGACAAACATACTATCTAACAATTTGCTGTCCTTGTAAAATTGTTTCCACCCTCTTTATTTACTTTGACCCCAGATCTGGATGCATGCTGTGTTTTTCTGAGGTCCTCACTGCCCCAAACTCACTTCCTTTGTGTCTTAAGAAGAGAAATATTGTTCCAAGTTCTTTCATGATGGAAGAATCAGCATAGATTTCTTTTAGCTTCCTAGTTCAGAAATAACAGTGACAAGCATGGCTGCTGGGTAACTCCAGTAGGCAATCAATGTACGGCTATACCAGCTATCTGCTGCTGTGTAACAAGTTTCCCCAAAAGTGAAGAGTTTAAGAAAATGACAAATGTGTATTCTCTCAGCTCTTGTGGATCAGGACTCAGGAGCCAGTTAGTGTGGGGTTCTGCCTAGGGATCTTTCACAAGCTGAGATGTCAGCCAGGCTGTGATCGTCTGAAGGACTCCCTGGGACTAGAAGGCTCCTCCAGTGGCTCCTCTTATGGCTGGAGGCTGGTGCTGGCCATTGGCAGGAGCACTCTCCTCTCCAGCAGCCTCTCCCCCAGCTGCCCTAGCATCTACCTGCAGACAGCTGGCCTTGCCTGAGCTGCCCTAAGACCAAGGTTGGCTCCTCAGTATTCCTGTGACCTCCATCCACAATCTCACCCCAATCCCACTCCACTGGTCACAGGAACAATGCTGATTCAGGGTGGGAGGACACTAGACAGCATCTCAGTTCTGGAAGGCAGGAACTATTGGTTATTACTTTGAGATGCCATGCACTGCAAAAGATGTGTATACATAGCTATGGTTACTTTTTTTTATTAGTGCACTAGTTACACAAATTAATAGTTTTGTATTGGCAGAGTCACACAAGCATATAACATACTTTGATCTTTTCCACTCTGTTAACCCCCTCTTCCTTTCTCCCTTCTCCTCTCTCCTCCTTCTCTAATACTCTCCCTCTATGGTTCATGTCATCTCTCTCTGTTTTGGTTTGTTTGTTGTTTTCTTAGATTCCACAGTGCAGAGGAAATATGCGGTATTTGTGTTTCTGAGTCTGGCTCATTCAGCTATTATGACTTTTGGTTCACAACAGCCACATGGTCACACAAGTCCTGCTTTGCTGTCTTCATATCCATCTGCATAAGGCAGCAATACTGCTTCTCTTTATTGTTAAGACTAACTACACCAGGGAACAGAGGCTCTTGACAACCAGCTGGGGTTAGAGAAATTGACACCACCTTGTGTTATAGACACACATACTGACCCACAGAATGAAGGTGAAATCGGTTAGAGCCTGCAGAACAATGTGATATATAATAAACACCGGTAGAGGTTAGTTATGACAGTGTGTCACTGGTCACAAGCAGCCATCATTTATACGTAATCACTATATTTGTTCATTCTTTGTTGTACTAACAAAAGACCTCCAACTGGTGCTTTATACAGAAAAAGAGGTAGATGTCATGGTAGCAGGAACTTACATGAAAGAAATCACTTAGCAAAACAGGAAGCCAGGGGGACGGGGAGGAGCCAGGCTTGCTCTCTTATAACATCCCTCTTTCGGGAACTAGCCACAGTGCGTGAGAACCAGCTCCTACCAAGGGCTTGCCTTCCATGACCTAATGACTCCCCCTGGGCCCATTTCTTCAAGGTTCTGCCTAACTCCTCACCGCCACCACCCTGAGGCCCAGACTTCCAGCTCATGAACCCTTGGGGGACACATATCCAAACCAGAGTGGTCACTGCCAGAGATCCCAGGGCAGAAGTCTCGGGCCCAGGCAACTGTGTTTGACTGAACAGGAAGCAGGAGATATTTTGGAACCACATCTTTGAACAGAGTAAGAGGGTGATCATAGGATGATAGCATTAGAAAATACACATTGACCTTTTATTTCAATTACATCTCACCTTTGCACTGTCAACCGTGTTTGTCAGGTTTGGAGAGTCAAAAAAGAAGAGCACTGACTCTCAGCCAACTATTTAGATATTGACTTTAAATCTACTGCATCTAATAAAAATGTATTGATCATCTTCTATACAAAGAGGAGAACACACTCAACTTCTACCCTCAAGGAAAATAGCAAAAGAGGCAAACATAAAAAATAATAATAATAATAAATAAATAAATAAATAAATAAGGCAAACATTTCAATGACTAAAGTGTCACAGAGAGAAGGTGCAGTGCCACAGCCACTGCAGCACCTGGATAAAAGTGTGAGTTTATCAGCATGGGGATTCCTGGAAGAATGCACCAGAGGCAAGTTTAATCTAAGCCCTGAGGAATGATAAGAGCTGCTGATTATTGAAAAGTTGATGTCTGCTGTACAGACATCAAAGTCACTGTACTTTGGATTAATTTTCCAAACAATTTGCCTAAGCTCTGTGTACTTTCCCAGTTCTAAACTGAGAAACTGGGGGTTCTGGATACCATTTGCCTCAAGGTTAGCTACCAATTAATGATTTCTAGTATTCCATTCGAGAGACTTTAATATTCATTCTATGTGAAATAAATAAATTTTAAATGTTAAAAATTGACTTCTAGAATTAAAAACCTTAATTTAAGGTGAACAAAAGAAACCCATTTACATATAAATGTCTACTGGCCTGGTCTAAGACCTTCTGAGCTCCAAGGCTGGGAGCAGGTGGCTGCTGCTCCTTTCTTCCCTCCCAGCAATGCACACCGAGCTCTTTGCAGCCAGTTTCCAGAAAGGTGGAGGCAAGAAGGAGGCTCCTTGTGAGCTGGCAAGGGGCCAGGAGGATCTGAAGGTGACACCACTCCCACCTTGCCTGCTCTGCCCTTATTTATCCTTCACTCCAGCTTCCTCCATTCTTTACATTTGTATTTTTGTAAACCTCTTTACTTATTTCCTGGAACAACATGAAGTATTAACACATAAGAGCAGAATAACGGATCTTGTGATGCTTCCTGCTGAGGTTGCAGGTTCTCCCTGTATCCTTGCTTTCCTATCTGTGAAAGCAGGAGAGGGGACAGAGCAGTGAAGAGGAGGTGGCACAGCCTTGCTTTGTGCCCCTGGTACAAATTCACTAGGCAACCAGTGAATTCGAACATGATAAAGGTTGCACAACACAGGGAGAAAGAAACAGCCCTGGACTTCAGTTATATATCACTCCAAAACACATCACACATACCCTCGTGACTAGAGCAACAGCTAAACATTATTTCCCACCATTGGCTGCAGATTTTGTGGGTCCCCCTGACTCTCTGGTGTCACAATGTCCACTGGGGTAGTTGTCAGCCAAGGGGGCCATTCTCTCTCCTCAACCCTTCCTGCCAGGTTTTGTCACAGCAGCCTTAGGATTCCAACAGACCAGGACAAAGCTGCAAACCTCCTAAGGCCTTGGCTCCAGGACACACATGAACTCATTTTGCTGCATTCTGTGGAGAAGCAAACCATACCACCAGGCCAGCCTCACTCTGAATGGAGGAACAGGAAGCACTGGGGTCACAGGTCATGCCTGCTACCCATCCTGCAAGATGATGCCAGATGGTGGGTGAGAGCCAATTCAAAAGAAATTGAAAATGGACTATTCCATGCCAGTTCCTCCCCTTCACATTACCTTTTATACTACTGGTAAATAAATTCTTTTAGGAAAGAAAAACCTGCTATTCCCCTGGAATAGTGGATGAAGCTCCACATTTCTGGCAGCCCCTGTCAAGCAAAGAGCGGGGAGAGTGAAACCTCCTAGGGGCAGAGGTGAGCAGGGCTGGCTGAGCCCCAGAGCCACCTGTGGACTCAGGGGAAGGGGGGATCCCCCTGTGACTGGCTTAGCACAAAACCAACATGCCCTCCTTGAGGGAACCACACGCACACTGTGTTAACACAGAAGGCTTTGGAAGAGACTCAATTAACCAACAGTAGAAGACCCAATCAGGTAGCAGTTGTAGGACCCTCAAGGAGGCCTGCATATAGATGGGGTCAAAACAACAAGCAGTTACCCATCTGCCAGAAGGAGATCAAAATATGGTGGCCCATTCAGACTTCTTTAAAACAAACTCTCATTTTCAATCTCCTAATGGGTCACTCAATATAGATATGAATATCACCACAACTGGCCAAATCTATGATTATATTCAGAAATTCTGGTAATTTTGGATTGATAAAAAGGGAGGAGTTGAAGAAAAATAGGGCTATAGTGGGGGCATTAAGCAAAGGACAAATATCCTGTGCAAGATACATGCCATGCATAGTGGGAAACATAAAAATACACGTGTCAAAGGTGGTCTGTTTCTTTAAAGAACTAATTGGAAAAAACACTTATACTCCTAAAAACAGTAGAAGTCAAAATGGCGATCTACTCCCCCACCTGAAGGTCTTGCACAGATACGGACTGGGCCATCGTCACCATCGTCATCTCAACCATCAGCAACAGCGGCATCACAAACACCTCCTAAATTCCATTCACTGCTTTTTTAAGGTATACAATATGATGACATTCATCACTGGAAATTTGCACCTTTACATAGTCTCTCTTGGTTCTTATTTTTCCCCCTTCCCCTGCCCTCCCTTCAACCCCTCCAGTCCTCCCTATTTACAAA
>NW_004624785.1:11889265-11904477 GCF_000247695.1 Heterocephalus glaber | reverse complement strand
TCAAGGTGATGCTTGCTTCCAGGAATGAATTTGGGAGTATTGCTTCCCTTTCAATTTCATTGAAGAGTTTAAACAGTAGTGGCAGTAGTTTCTCTCTAAATGTCTTGTAGAATTCAGCAGTGAAGCCATCAGGACCCTGGCTTTTCTTAGTTGGTAAGTTTTTAATTACATTTTCAATTTCATTGATTGATATTGGGTTTTTAGAATTTTTAGGTCATCTTCATTCAACTTTGCTAATTCACACATATCTAGGTATCTGTCCATTTCTTCTGTATTTTCCATCTTATTGGTGTATAGGTTCTCGAATTAGGTATTGATGATCCTCTGGATTTCTGCTGGGCCTGTTGTAATTTCACCCTTTTCATTCCTAATTGCAGGGATTGGGCCTTTTCTTTCCTTTTTTGATGAGATTGTCTAAGGATTTGTCAGTTTTGTTTATTTTTTCGAAGAACCAACTCTTAGTCTCCATTGCACTGATTTCTGCTCTGATCTTTATAATTTCCTGCCTTGTATGAGCTTTGGGTTTGTCCTGCTCTTCTTTCTAGAAGCTGTGTAATTGAGCTCTCTCTGTTTCCCTAATGTGAGTATTCACTGATATGAATTTCCCTCATAAGACTGCTTTCATTCTATTCCATAGATTCCAATATGTTGTATTGTGATTGTCATTTAATTGAAGGAACTGTCTGATTTCTTCTTTAATTTCCTCCATGACCCATTGGTTATTCAGAAGTGTGTTGTTCAGTTTTCATGTGTTTATGAAATTCTTGTGGTTTCTTTTGCTACTGAGCTCCAATTTCATTGCACTATGGTCTGATAATATACAGGGGATATCTTCAATTCTTTTGCACTTTCTTAAACATGTTCTATGAGCAAGTATGTGGTCTACTTTAGAGAACGACCCATGTGCAGCTGAAAAGAATGTGTATTCTGATTTTGTGGGGTGGAGTACTCTGTAAACATCTGTTATGTTCATTTGTTCAAGAGTTTGATTGAGTTCTAGTATTTCATTGTTTATTTTTTGTCTAGTTGATCTATCTCTTTGTGACAGTGGGGTATTGAGGTCCCCCACTACTACTGTATTAGTGCTTATGTTATTTTTTATGTATGTTAGTTTTTGTTTTGTATACTTGGGCACACTAGTGTTTGGTGCATATATATTAATGATAGTCATCTCTTCCTCTTGGATTTTTCCCTTTACAAGGATGTAGTGTCCTTCTTTGTCTCTCTTAATCAGTATTGGTTTGAAATCCACTTGATCTGCAAAGAGGATAGCTACTCCTGCTTTTTGGGGGGTTCCTGTTGCATGGAGTATTGTTTTCCACCTTTTAACTTTCAGCCTATGAGTTTCTTTTTGAATTAAGTGTGTTTCTTGTATGCAGCATATTGTTGGATCTTACTTCTTGACCCATTCTACCAATCTATTTCTTTTGATTCGTGAATTGAGACCATTAACATCGATGGTTATAACTGAAATGTATTGACTTATCCTTCTCATGACTTTTTCTTTTTGTTGCATTCACCCCCTTTGTGTTTAATTTCTTGTCATGCCTGATGGATTCATTCTGCAGGGCCTCCTGGGGTTGTGATCCTCATCTTTTCATAGGATATTGTCTAAAATTTTTTGGAGTGCTTGTTTGGTATTCCCAAAGTTCCTAAGGTGCTCTTTGTCATGAAAGTACCTTATTTCTCCATCAATTTTGAAAGATAGTTTTGTAGGGTACATCAATTTGGGTTGGAGACTGTTTTCCTGTAAGGCTTGAAATACATCACTCCATGTTCTTCTTGCCTTGTGGGTTTGTGTTGAGTAGTCTGCTGTGATTCTGATGGGCTTTCCTTTGTATGCGATTTGTTTCTTTTCTCTTACTGCTTGTAGAATTTTTTTCTTCTGTTGGGTTTCTGGAATCTTAACTATTATATGCCTATATGTAGGGTTTTTTTGATCGAGCCTAGTTGGAGTCCTATATGCCTCAAATATCTGTATGTCAAGTTCTTTTCCCCTATTTGAGAAGTTTTCTGCCATTACCTCTGTGAACAGTTTATGTCATGTGCAGACTCTCCTGTTTCTTCATTGACTCTGATCAGTCAGATGCTATTCTTCTTTGCATCATCTAGCAGCTTCTGGATTGATTTCTTGTGGTCGCTTACTATTTTAAAGAAATTTTTCTTTTCCTGGTCACTAATTGCAATCCTATCCTTTACATCTGAAATTCTACCCTTGTGTTGGCTCATTCTGCTGCGTTAACTTTCAATGGAGTTTTTAATCTCCTGGAAATTTGTTTGCATCTGTTTTATGGATTCCACTTGTTTCCTATGTTGGGATTCCATCATGTTCCTCAGCTCCTCTATTTTTTTATCTGTGTCTGCTCTAGATTATTAATCCTGTCTTGTACTATGGGCACAATCTCTGCTGTTATCTGAGAAATTATTTCTGATTTCATTTTTTCCAGGTCCTCTTTTGTTGCCACTTTAGAGAGTTCAGGTGGCTGAGTATCAGATTGTTCCATCTCATTGCCCTTTGGGGTTGCCTTAGGTGATCTGGAAGTCTGGTTTTGAGATTTATTTACGTATCTTCTCATTTCAACAGATGCAGCCTGCTGTGCCTTTGTTGAGGTGACTTTCTGGTCACCCAGTGTTCTTGAATTCTCAGCATGCCACTGAGCAACCTTTAATCTGCTGCTCACCAGTAGACTAATTCCTGGATTCAGAGTGGTGGCCTTTTGGATCCCTGAGCTGACCTGTTGTCTGGGCAGGCTTCTGGCTGAGGCCTGTGCACAGTTGGGATGGGATCTAGGTGTGCCTCTTACTGGGGCCCCTATGTAGCTGTTGTCTGGGAGGGCCTTTGGCTGGGGTCTGTGCATCCCAGTTCTTGTTGTTTGCACAGGCTTTGGCTAGGGTCTCCACACACTTATCAATGGTATCAGGATGAGGCTCTGGGTATTGCTTGTATACCTGTGTAGCTCTTTTCCAGGCAGGTCCTTGGCTGTGGCCAATGGTATGGTGGGCCTCCAGCTGAAGCTTGTGCACCTGTGCAGTTCTTTTTTGGGCAGGCTTTTGGCTTGGATGGGTGTATAGGAGCCTCTGGGGTCAGGGCGGAGCCCTGGCTGGGATCCAGCTGCAACTGTGCCAGTCTGGACCTCATAGCTGCTCCCAGGGATGTGCATGCACTTACCAATGGAATGGCAGGGCTCTGGGTGAAGCTTGTGAGCCTGTGCAGCTCTTTTCTGGGTGGGACTCTGGCTTGGCCTGGTGTGCATGAGCCTCTGGGGTTGGGGCAGAGCCCTGGCTGGGATCTGCCTTCGGCCATGCCAGTCTGGGCCTCAGAGCTCCTCCCTGGGATCTGTGCACACTTACCAATGGAATGGCCGGCCTCTGGCTGACTCTGTGCACTGTTGAAACATTTGGGCTTCCCGAAAGCCCCAAGGCTTTTAACTGGCCCTTTACAGAAAAAGTAGTAAAGACTGAGGAAGTTAACTAACTGTACTAGGATCACCAGCTCACCCATGTTAAGTCTGGAACTTGAGCTAGGGTTAGACTAACTCCAAACCTGCATTCCTAACCATTATGCTTTCCTATTCTACAGCAAGAAGAAGGATCCAATGCTCAGAGCTGATAAATATGAAAGTAATAGTAGAAAGAATTTCCCCCACATATGTAAATATAGTATATATCTGTGGGGTTTTTTTTCATTCTACCAATTGTTTAATTTTTGGAAACCAACTCATTCACATCTAAGCTATTTATTTCTAAAAGTAAACCATCATCTATTCTTCTGATTTCATAAACAACACACACTAAGTTGAAACTAAAGTCAATGTAAAATGATTCATAAATATTTGAAAAAGATTAAAACAATCAGTACTTAGAAGTCTGGAATTCAAGATATATTTGTCTCAGTTGCCCCCCTAATACTAGGCTATATAAATCATACTTGTTTTCTGCCACCCTGAGTTTATCAGGAACTTGCCCTGTAATTCATCCTGAACACATCAGGATTTACCTTCAGAAAAGTAATTAGCCACTGCCCAACAAGGAAAGATAAAGACTTAGAATGCATTATACATGGAGATTAGAATGTAGACACAGAAATCTCAATTAACCTTCTAATCTGTAGGTCAGGAGGAGGGGCTCTGAGTTAGTAGGAAAATACAGTGCCAATTTCCTATGGACTCCAGCTGGTGACAGGATTCAGGTCACAGCAATTAGTTATAATAACAAGAAGAAAATAAAAGGTTGTGCAATTTATTTCTGAAAGGAGTGGTGACCAGCCAATGCTAAGATGAAATGCTGAGCATTAATTTAGGGCCGGAGACACCCTTTCTGACCAGTTGCAAAATATCTCTGTGTTTCCTAATAACCACTTTGTGGGTGGGAGGGGATTGAAGTGAGCTAGTATGATAAAACGAACAAGTCAAGGAGCTAGCTCCAGCGCAGATGATAGGTGTCACATGGGATCAGTTCATGTCCTGGTGTGGACCACTGGGGAATTCATCAGCCCAACTAGGCACAGGACCCAGAGGAGCCAGGGCAATAGATACAGTGTGGTCTCCCAACCTCTGAGATCTGTTTAGTGTGCAGCAAGGATCCTTAGGAGAGCTTCTGGAGGCAGCAGGGGAGATTCCCACTTAGCTGCCACCATCCACTCAAAGTTTTGACATTTCCTGATTTTCTAACAGGTCTGCTGTGCTGGCCAAAGGGACACTGGTATGTGTCCTGAACATACTTGCTCAGAAGTGCTCAGCAACAGCCTACATTTGCCTCAGTTGCTCTCACAGCCTCAGCCTGGGGTGGGAGGGTCTCCTCTTCTGAAACTGAGACCTGAGCTCCACTCCCATAATTTATGTCCTCCTTTCTGTTTCAGCCAGACCTTCAGAAAGCAGAACTTAATTTCCTAGTATGTTTGCACCCTTGGGTGAACTGCATACAGAGGTATTGGTTCTATAGTGTCCCTCCAAATTGTGTGTCATTCAATGTGACCTTATTTCGAAATAATGTGGCTAGAGATGTAATCAGTTAAGATGAGGTCACACTGGAGGAAGATGATCCTTAGCCGGCATAACCAGTGTCCTTAAAGAAGAGGAAAGACAGACAAACCCAAGAAGAAGGCCACATGATGACAGAGAGAATGGAGTAGTGTCTGAGCCACAGAATACCCAGGACTGGGCCAGGACCACAGCCTGGGAACAGATTCGCCTGCCAAGTTCCAGAAGGAATCAACCCAGCCACACCTTGATTTCAGACTTCTGACCTCCTGAATTGGGAGCAAATACATTTCTGTTGTTTTAAGCCACCTGGTTTATTTCACTTTGTAAGACCAGCCCTGGGAAGCAGTGACACAGCAACTGCAAGCCCCATGAGAGGGATCATCTCACAAGGAGCAGACCCACAGCAACCCAAGTGCAAGTCAAGGAGCCTACATTCTGCCACCCTCAGGTTGAGTACTGGTGTCAGAGCCCCCTGTTCCCACCAATAGAGTCCTTCCTCCATCCCCCACCATACACGGTGTCCTCTGTTCCAACCTCCTGCAGCTTGGCCTTGACCTTCTTCCTTTTGCTGAGAAGCATTTTTCACCACACCAGCTCCTTGCTGCTTCAAATCTGCCTCAAGTGTTTTATTTGTTGGTTGGTTTCTTTTCTTCTTTGTTTTGCAGAGCTTTAGCACTCAGCCACATTCTGGAGCTCCCTCCAAGGTGTGGAGAGCACTGCCTGACCATGTAAGTGTTATAGGGCTGAACGAATGGAGGAAAAACAAACAAACAAGTGAATGAGTGGAATAAAGCTCATTCATCGACTAGCTAAGTATCAACAGCCTGCGTCATCCAGAAGGGCTCCTTACCACTTTCTACTGTTGCTTTTCCTCTGCCACAACTTCCCACCAGCATGGCACATCCAGCTCCAGGGAGACTGCAGGGGCTGAAGGGAAAAGCAGAGTGGCAAGAAGGAAAAAGCACACAAGAAGGAAGCTTGTAGGGAGTTCCTCCTATCAGAGAAGATCAGCACCCCTCACCTCCACCTGGTGACCCTGTTCTGCCTCCATTTCCAAAGGGGACCAAGCCACATTCCAATGGGTAGAATTTCAAAGCCAAAGAGTCAGAAAGCAATCATAGGCCAGGGATTTAGCTCAGTGGCAGGGCGCCTGCCTTGCAAGCACAAGGTCCTGAGCTCGATCCTTGATACCAGAAAAAACAAAAAACAATCATGTTTCTTCTGCTCCAGTTACTGTTCTGTCTTAGTTCATGTTGTGTTGTCATAATAAACTACCTTAAGCTGGTTCATTTATAAAGCAAAGAGATTAATTGGGCTCATAATTCTGGTGGCTGACAGGTCCAAACAGCATGGCACCAGTGTGGAGAAACTGAAAGGGACCCAGCCATATGTAGAAGGGGTAGACACTTGGGTGGCCTCGCACTACAACAATCATCTCTCAAGATATCTACATGCTCCACTCTTACAAGACTCAACCCATTCTATGCAACTGTATCAATCTGTTCACAAGAGTGGAGACCCTTGACCTCATTTACCCCAACCAGACCCATATCCTGAAGCTCCCACCACACCTGAACATCACCACACTGGGGGCCAAGCTTCTTTGGGGAACTCACATTTAACCATGGCTTGTAACTTCCCATTTTGACAATGACCTCCACCCTGTCTTCAGGCGGTTTAACTGATTCTTGTTTGTCTTCTCTTCCCAAACTAACCATAAGCCCCTGTTTCTCTTTTTCTCTATCTAATACAATGTATCAAGAGCCCAGAAAGCAGAGACTAAACAGGATGTAAGAAGGCAACTACATTGAAGGAAGGAAGACACATGTCATCTCACCATACCATGCCACTTGGTGATAGTTCACTAATCATGGCATGGTAAGACATGAATTATTTCCCCCTTACAAAAGGATATGGGCATAATTTAACAGAATATGCACCATGATTTCTTTCACCACCAAATTATGACTGTCATTAAACACATGAGACTCAATACAGTTCTGCATGAATGCAGACATCTGCTCAAAGTCCTTTACAGGAGTGTGAGTCAGACAGAGATTCCATGTGTGAAGTGCACAGTATGTATCAATGCACACAGCTGGAGCCCAGGAATTTAAATAGCTCTGTACACATTTGAAGCAGGAAAATGGCATCTCCCAGGGTGAGTAGGTTTTAAATACCAAGCTACATCAGGTGCCTTATGGGGGCCAGAGATGTTTCGATTAGAGTTCTTTCCAGGGTTACCATGGCATTACACCTTATAGGCACACTCAACCAGTATTTATTGACTAATTTATATTGCAAGAATATATCTGTTAAACCTCAAGTAAGCCATTTCCCATGCTTATTATTTTGAAATATAATCTTTTCATATTCTCTTAAGTGAGCGTGACAGTATGCAATTAAATATAATATGACACAGTATGATGCTGATATTTCTGGGGAAAGTTTTTTAAATGCTATAAAAAGGAAACCTGTTCATTTGGCATAATATTGCAGGTCCATACTACACAGAACCTAACCTGGCTTCCAAAGGCAAGTCAACACACTTCACTGCAAGTTTCCTAAGGCCCAAAACAAGGCTGGAAGAATACTTCTGCAAAAAGCAAATCTTCCCAGGAAGCAGCAGAATCCCACAAAGCAAGCGTCAAGAAGACTTTCAGCCTCCTTTCATACAAAGGTGACTGTGCCTCACTGGTAGCATGGGAGAAATCAAAGTGGGTAAGTCCAAGGATGCAACCTATTCACAGTGTGCCTTCGTGAATTAATTTCTTGGAAGGTACTAACCCATCATGTACTTCAGATCAAATCCTCAGGTAGCTGTGGAAGGAATTGGTGAAGATTAGTGAGAAATCTAGGGAATGGGGAATGAATTTTATCAAGCAACTATAGGAAGAAAGAGATGTAAGTTTTGACAGCACAACTGTAGGACTGGACCAGCACACCCTTCCCCTCTGTTTGCCTTAATTTTTTTTATTCTACTGAAACATCTCTCAAATATTTCAGTGTTTGCTGAATTTGAGCAGAATTCTTCATGACGGTGAGCCCACATTTTCCACCTGGTTTACTGGGTGGGTAGAATGTTAATCCTGAAGTTGATGCTTGTTTCGCACTCCTTAATTCAACTTGGTCTCTATGGTCTGGAGCTCTCTGTGGGTTCCCTCCTGACTTCTGAGTGATGTTCACCTGTCAAATTCAGACTAATTATACCTGTTCCAGACTCTCATCATCAAGACATTTGCATGAGATTTAAACTAAACCTTCTGTTCAGTGATCACTGTGCCAGTGAGAACCAAAAGCAAGATTTTTATGTATATTTTCAACAAAGCCTCAAAAAATACTTTGACGCATTTGAAAAGAAAAAATGCTGCTTGATGGTATTGTAGTATTTCAAAGTATTTTTCAACAATCAACCTACTTTTTTTGTACATACTTACCAAAAACACTTAACTCTGAGTTATAAGGAACTATAGAAGTGGAAAAATTCACCTTTGCATGCATGAGCTCCCAACTGGTGCTGTAGCCCACATACAGCTGGGTACCATAGGTTCAGGAGAGCTGGGAAGAGCCCCAAAGAAGCCCTCCATGAAGAATCCCCCCTTGAAGAACCTTCTGTGATGAACTCTCCATGAGGAAACCTCCATGAAGTAACGTCTGTGAAGAACACTCTGTGAAGAATATTCTCTAAAGAATCCTCCATGAAAAAGCCCTCCATTAAGAATCCTCTGTGAAGAAGTCTCTCTGAAAAACCATGCATGAAGAACCATTCATGAAGCCCTCCATGAAGAAACCTCTGCAAAGAAGCTCTCAGTTTGTGAAGCACCCTTCATGAAGACCTTTTTGTGAAGAAACCTTCTATGAAGAACCCTCCATAAAGATGCCCTCCATGAAGAATATTCTCTACAGAAGCCCTCTATGAAGAATCTGAGAGAAATAAAATGAGCTGAAACACAAACATCCTAGGCAAGGCTTTTATTAAGGGACAGAGCTGCCGGGCTGTCCTGAACAATGGCCAGAGCAGCAACGAGGGGCTGGCTGGGTGAGGTTTATAAGGGCTGGGGGAGTGTGCTAGAGGCAGATGATTGGCTATGACTGGGGGCAAGGCAGGAAGAAGCAGGTCTTTGTTCTCTCTGGAATGACTCATTTCCTGCAGAAAGGGGCCATTTTAGGATACAGGGTTGTCAGGGCCATTTTATGTAGCAGAGAACTCTATCAGAATCCTCCATAAAGAAGCCCTCCATAAAGAACCCCACCATGAATCCCTCCATGGGAACTCATTTTAGGAGCAATCGTCCTTTGTGGTTCTGGGGAGTCTACTGAGGGTTTGGGGTGTTTTCTACGTTAGGACAAGGCTGCAGTGAGCACTGCAGCCTTGAGGAAGATTCTAATGCTATAGACTTGATCTAATCACAAAGATTTCATGTGAGACTTCTAGGTTTGACTTCACAATGAGTTCACAGTTGGAAAAGTTTTATATTTTTATAGAGCTTATGTTTTATTTTAAAGTGAAATTTTCCATTGCCATTCCCTTCCCCTGGCACATCTGATGTATGGCTGTGAACATCCCCCAATCACAGTGAGGACTGTCGAAGAGAGGAAAGCACAGGCACTCACAGCAATAGCAAGACTCTGTAGGAGTCCTTAGAAACACACAGAAAAGAGAAACCTGTATCGCAAAGCCCAGGGTGAGCCAGAAGTCTTTGGAGTTGGCACATACCTATCAGTACAATTGTTTGGTCAATTGTAACATCATCTGAGTGCATTATTTCTAACCCACTTTTGTCCATCTTGTCTTTAAGAGAACTGAATATCCAGCTGAACTCAAGATGCTGCTCAGGTTCTCCTCTGTTGGGCTTGCTCGACAGGATACATGGCTTTTTAATTTAAATGAGTCAATACTTGTATGTTTCTTTTCTAGAAATTCTGCAAACGTCCTTTGACATCTAAACTCAAATTGCCCCCAGGTAGATAGGCATCTTACTCATTTGCAGCTTCTACAGTGATGTTCATTCCCTTCTGGAAAGTCAGATGTCCGTCCCTTTCCTTTGTAGAGTCTTTCTCTTGTTCAAGATTGTACACAGGTTACCTCCCAGAGCTTTGCAATCTTGTTTCCAAGATCTATTAGGCTATCTGGGTCTGGCAGTTTTTCCTTTTTTGCAGAAAGTAGGTGTTCTCGTATTATTTTCTGCTCAAGATTCCAGTTCCCTCAAGTTTGCTCTGTTCTTTTGTTTTAACACCATTTTTACATAAAGGAGATGAAAAATAAAGTATAAATTGAGTCATTCTGGTTTCTTCTCCATCTGGTAACATTAAACCATCTGCCTCTTGCTTCTTGCAGGAAACGAAATGAATCAAAACTGAAAGCCTCAGATGCTTCTAGACTAAAGTATGTGGGCCTCAAAGCAGAGAAAAAGAATGTAGCTGAGGATTTTATAACTTCCTTAGGGTAAGATACAGACTAGGGTTGCTGGTTTGGACACCCTTGGGGCCCAGACACAGGGCTCTGCCTTTGCTCTCCAGCTCTGTCCAGAACTGCACCTCTCTGGTGCTCATGGGAGGGGTGGGTGGAGCAGAGGCCTGGAGAGCTGCAATGGGGCACCACCGGGACCCTACCCCATCCATGCCAGCCTCCACTAAGACATAGAAGCTGGCAGCTGCTCAGAGGGCAGGAGACCCTCCACAGCTTTCACACAAAGATCAAGGGTATCAGAGCCAGAACCGTCACTCTGAGCACTCCCTCTACTCTACCAGAGGGAAAACTGGAGAGCTGATGGGTCATGTACACAGAATTACAAAAACAGACTCAGTCTCAAGGCAGACAACAGGAATGTAAGGCAGATAGCACCCTTAAAAAGCATTCACAAGAGGTAGATTTAAACCCAGCCACATTAATCATTCTATAAAACGTAAATGATCCAGATGTTCCACTTACAAGGCAAAGGTTATCAGACAGATTAACAAGACCCCTCACCACAGGCTGCTAGGGAGACCCACCCCAAGCACTGCCTGGCTGCCTCCACAGTTAGAAGTCGTCCCCCCATCCACACAGGCTCCATTCCTGGACACTCCTCCAAGGGAAGTGAAAGCACACATCCATACAAATGTGTCCACCATTGTGTATATGGCTATTTGAAGCAGATCTTCCCACAATAACAACTATGAACAGCTCCGGTGCCCTCAGCTGGCATCAGGAGACAACCACACTACCATTGTCATTTTGTACCACTGAGCATAAAATGATAAGCCAAGGCATACAGCAACACAGGGACTTAGGATCGGCATGAGAGGAACTGCACGCAAAAGACTATATCCAACAGGGTCCTGGCCTGTGGGCTAGGGGTGCTGAAGGCAGGCAAAGGGCACCAAGGAATTTTGGAGAGATGGAAACTGTCAGGTAAAAGAGCTGAAAACCAAGACCAGACCAGCACCACAACAAGCCTTTATTAAGGAGAAGGGACAATCTGCTGGGCTGCCTCTGAACAAAGGAGTGCAGCAGCATGGCTGAGGTATGGAGAACTTTTATGGGAGCTAGGGTGGGGTTTGGGGGATGTGGTGGTTAGGCATTGGAGGCTTTGAAACATGCGTGACTGGGATTGGAGGGGCCTGTAACATCAGTAGTTGCTAGGAAGAGGGTAAGTATGAGGTTACTCTTTTGGCAAGAAGAGGGGCATGTTGGGAAGAAGAAGGTTGTCTTTTGGTGGGAGAAGCCATCTTGGGTTTTAGGCCAGATGCAGGGTATTAGAGGAAGGAGAAGGCAGCTATTATATGTAGTGGCCATTTTAAGGTGAGGGAAATCTATCAGAAACATCTGTCTTGATTACCTATCTGCACTCAAGTCTAGCTGAGCCATACAACAGAGAAGCATGAATTTTACTGTATATAAATTATGCCTCAGTAAGCCACAATAATGTTACTGTTTTAAAAGAAACAAAGCCTATCTACTGCTCTCACTCATGTTCAAGAAACACTCTCAAATGACTGGCTATGCGATGGTTCTCCAGGGCACCATCTCTACTGAGTGCGCCCATGTGTGGGGTTCTCCTTTACCTTCCCCTCAAAGCATCTCCCTGCAGAGTTAGCAAGAGTCCATGGGGCTGTAATCACCAAAAGGGAAACCAAGGATCTGAGCTACCCAAGGAATGGTCTCCTTGGAATGGAAAAGAAACAGTCTTTAATCATTAGTGCTGTGTTTCTACAGACTGTAGCTTTGTGGGATGACAGGCTCACTTTTCCCAGGCAAAAGTCCTCTTCATCCTTGGGTCCAGAGCTGCAGTTGCCAAGAGAGACCATGCTTGGAAACCCAGAGCTGAGGAATCCGGCTGCCAGTCATCTGAGCTGATCCCACATGACCTCTCAACATGCCAGGCCCCTCCTCTCCCACTAGGGACACTTCCTTTGCTTTCTCTCATCCTCTGCCATGTGACATGTCAACAGAAGAGACTTCCAACGTGAAGAGACAAACACAGGAACTCCAAGGAATCAGGAAGCAGCACCTGCCTCACCCACATCAGCTATTCCAGATCAAACCTGAACACGGGTCTTCTTCTTGTATACAAAATTTTAAAAAAATAGTACTGGAGATTGAATCCAAGGCCTTCACACTGATCTACACCCCAAATCTTTTTAATTTTTATTTTGATACCAGGTCTCATTAAGTTGCTAAATTGCCTAGGCTGGATTTGAACTTGGCATGCTCCTGCCCCAACCTCCCAGAATGCTAGGAATACAGGTGTGAGCCACCACACTCAGCTAAAGAGAGGCATTTTCTGAATGTCATCAGATTTTCAGGTCTCATATGCAATGAAGAAAGCTCAGTGCCTGCCTGAAGCTGTCACATAAAAGCAAGAAGCTGACAAAACATGCCATGTCATTTGAAGAAGAGTTCTCTGCAGTGAGGAGATCCTTCCAGATCAGGTGACAGTCCCTGTTTCCTTCTTTATACTAAAATTTTCTATTAACTCACCCCTCCTGCCCAAACCAGGCTTAGTTCCTTTATATAGCATTAATCAACCTCACATTATATTTACTTCATTTCTTGACATTATTTTCTAGGATGAAAAAGTCCTTAAACAAACCAGAGGAGAAATAGGTGCAGGTTAAATCTTCCCATTATCTGGATAGAAAAGTACCTTTATATTGTAGGCCAAGCACTTATTACAGATTCTAGCTCATTTCTTCCTCTCCCCAAGGGGAACCAGCTGAACAGCATCTTTTCTCTCCTTGCTACATCCAGAGCTCAGACAACAGAAACATCTGGCAGTTGGGCACTTTAATCTATGGGCATTCCCCTTGCAGTGAATCACCTCCAGAGCAGTGGCTCTGGCCACAGCTGGGAGAGAGGTGGCTGCTGAGGATGGTGTGAACACCAACAATGGCACTTATAGTTAGGCAGAAAGTTGGGTATTAAGAGACTTGGAGATGGAGGCTGGTAGCCACATGAAAAGAAAGGAGACATGTTTTCCTTCACTTTCTTCATCATTAGTTACAGATAAAATCCAGACAAGCTTATGGTTTCAAATTTTAACCCCCTCTGAGTGTGCTGATAAGGTCCAGGACCATATAAAGTCAAACCATGTGTGAGGGGTGGGAAAACCTCAAGGTCTCAGAACAAAGTAAACAGAAACACCCACCTAGGCAGTGTGAAGGCCCAGCTTCCTGGTGACACCTACCACCTTGTGGAACTTCCAGAAGACACCCCTCATCCAGAGCATTGGAAGACAGCAGGGACCTCCACTCCTAAGTCCAGATTCTTGAATCTTCCTGGTAAACTGAGGCATGTTACACATAGATATGTCCTCCTGAGCATAAGCTGCCCCTCACATAACTAGTCTGTTTTTCATGAAAAGTAGGTTTGCAACTTATGATGGTAGAAAAAACAATTTTGGAGCCGGGGATTTAGCACAGTGGTGCCATTCGTGCTTCTCAAGTGCAAGGTCCTGAGGTCCTGAGTTTGATCCCCAGTACTGCAAAAAGAAAAAGAAAAAGAAAAAGCAATTTAGTGCCTGCATAAGCATGGGTGAATTAGAGAGTATCTGATTTTGGCTTCCTAGCCTGCAAAACAGGGGTTACAAGGCTTCCTGGAGCTGTAGGAAGAGAAATCACCACATCTTCCATGCAGTGAGTGTTACATTTCAGTGTAGGTCAAAAAACAATCATTCATACATGCATTTATGTACACGTCTGTCACAGTGTAGCAGATTTAAGCAAAGTTTTGGGGATTTCACAGACCTGGCTATCCATCTGTGTTCCTAAGGAAGCAAACTGACTTTCATGTGCCTCATGTTCTTATTCATTTAGAGGAATCTTAACCCACCTAAGCAGGTTGTTGGTGAGGTTGAGAATAATCTCGAAAGGGAAGAATGAGAGACTTCTACCTGGAACCTGCCAAAGAATGAGAGCTTGAGAAATATACCCCACAATCACAGGGGGTCAGGAGGTCATCTCCTAGCAAATGGCGACATTAAATGAAAGGCCAGTATTACATGACAGACCTGGATCCAAGAAAGATGAGAGAATATAGGCCGTCTGATTCCTGAGTTACTCTGCACTCAAAAGCAATTAACTCAGTGCCTTAATGACAAAGAAAAATCGCTGACAAATCCAAATAGTGACTTCCATTTCCATCAATACTGTGGGTAAAACAAGCTGGACATCTATATCTTTAAGATTAGAAATACTGACTAGAATATGTCAGTCATCCTTTCAGATATGTATCATTGTTCATAAACAAGCGAGAAACACCCAACAAGGTCAGGAATTAGACACAGAGTGCCAGGGCCCTAGCAGCCACAGAGCAATGGAGATGGCCCATGGGTTTTGGTGTCAGTAACCCAGGGACTTGGAAGCATAAAGTTAGGTCCTTCAAAGGTTCCCCTTAGTGGATTTACTATAAAATCCCCTCATCAGCCAATCCCAGCACCCAGGAGGAAGCTCCCCCACTGCCATTCCAAGCTCCTAGGACAGAGAAGGTGAGCTAGTCTCAGTGCCCAGGAGAAGGCTCCCGTGCTGCCATTCCATGCTCTTAGGGCAGAGAAGGTGAGCCTCACAGGCACCAGAAGCACACCCACCCCCCACCGTGGAAATGAGAAGACACATAAACAAGCCTCAAAAACAGACTTCCAGATCACCTATAGCAACCCCAAAGAGAAACAAGATGGAACAATCTGATACTCAACCACCTGGACTCTCTGAACTGGCAACAAAAGAGGATCTGGAAAAAATGAAATCAGA
>NW_004624785.1:11785007-11865863 GCF_000247695.1 Heterocephalus glaber | reverse complement strand
TAAGAACCAAGATGCATCATGTACAGGTACAAGCACCCAATGATAAATGTAAATGTATTGTATACCTAAAATGTACCAATAAAAGAATTAAAAAATAAAAAACTTCAAGTTTCTTTCTGAAATTCTCAGGAATTTAAAAACTGCTTTCAGCTGGGTACAGTGGTGATACTGGCCCTCCAAATGAAATAGGGGAAATAATATAACTCCCAACCTGCTAGATGTCAGATATGCTGAGTTTGTGATTCCCAAAATCAAGGTATGAATTCTAAGGAACAACGGAGGCTAAGAGTAGGAAATATTTATTGAGAGGAGAGATTTTAGCTCCTGAGAGGCAGGAGAGGTCCCGAATGGGTTGCTCAGGACCCCACTTCACAGGGGAAGTTTTATAGAGCAAAATTAGGAGGTGGGTACAAAAATCATGAGGTGGGTACAGCATGGGACACAACCAATTAGATTACAAGTATAGCCACTTAGGTAATATTGATCCAGTGGAGAAGCTGATCACGTAGCAAGTGTATATAGAAAGAGCAAAGACCTTTCTAGGAAAGGATGGATTTGAAGGTCTTGGTCACCCACTGAGGTGACTGATGTCTATGTAGACTTTACTGGGGCAAGTGTTACCACTTATCCCTTGGGGAAGTGTGTAGGCCTGGTCATTTTGTCTTTATCTTGAGGCCTGGCCTCTAACAGATGCGACTCTGGCCACAGTTATATAATGTGTTTTCATCTTTTGTGCTGACTCTCTCAAGGGCCCAGCCCTATCTGACTGCCTATAATATTTCTACCAAACTTAGCTGTCTATATAGTGGCACACACCTGTAATCCCAGAACTCTAGGAGGCTGAGGCAGGAGATAAAAGTTTGAGCCCAGCCAGGGCAACGAAGCAACCTAGCAAGAACCTGACTCAAAATAAAAAATAAGGGCCAGGGATTTAGCTCAGTGGTTCTGGCAACTGCCTTGCAAGGGCAAGGTCCCGAATTCGATCCCTGGTACCAAAAAGATAAAAATTCAAAAAAATAAAAAGGGGCTGTGGATGTAGCTCAGTGCAAATGCCCTGGATTCAGCCCCCTCTCCGGGGGGGGGGGGGTGTGACTGCTGAAAAGCAGTGACTCTTCACTTGGGCCTACATGTGTCTAACAGGTAAATAAAAGAAGAGCAAAGATTGACCTTGATTTTGTATCTGTCTCCTTTATTATCTTGAAACTTTGGGTCACATCCCTTCTCACCTCTGCATATAGGCATATTAATCATTTAGGAAGCATCTGTCTAAAAGCTGGCAATACAAGGTTGACTAACCCCAAATTACATATCTCATCCCCCTTTGTTATGGTTTGTGTTTAGATGCCCCCCCAAAGCCACATGTGGATGAGGTGGGACTTTCTTTTTCAGAGGTAGTTGAATCTGGAATGTGTGATGCTTGGGTTAAAGGAGTATGATTACTAAACCACTACGTGTGAGCAATTAGTCTGGCACCACCCTAATCCCAGTAGTCTGAATATGATAAAAGGGGCAGAAAGATGCTGTGAAACTCTCTTGTTACCTCTACCATCTTGTGTGCACCATGTTGTTTCTCCTCTGCAATGCTTATTTGCCATCCCTGTCTTGGAGCCAGCTGATTATGGACTGAAACCTTTATGAACTGTAAGCCAAATAAACCCTTTCCCTTTTAACTTTGGGTGTCGGGTATTTTGTCTCAGCAATAAAAGAAAAGTAACTAACACACCCTTCAAGACTAAGAACATCAAGATAAGAGATTCACAGGAACATTCAGTTACCCATGAGCACCTAGAAATCTCCAATCGTTGCCCTAAACGTAAAATCATCTTGGACTCCAGCAGAACCTTCACAAGACTGAGACCATCCCCAGCAGGAAGTTACCTAATAGAATCCAAACTGTCCCTCAAAGTACTAAGAACTTCCCTGGAGCCATCCTGAAACCAGAATTGAGGAAATGATCAGCCAGACCATATCCTATCCCAGTTCCTTAAAATCTGGTCATGCTCCTTTGTTAATGGGTCAGTCTGGTCTTCTTCATCAGAGCTCTCAGGCTGAAGCTCCCTCCATTTTCTCTTAGTTCCTAACTTTGCCTAATAAATCAGCCTATGCCTCTCACTGATACATTCTGAAATGCTTTTCTGCAATGATGTCAAAACCTGCCCTGGGCAAGTCGAGCTCCCCATTTCTTCTTTGGAGGTGTCTCTTCAGACCCTGCCCAGTAACATCTTCATTCTGGTTGATTTTGTAACATGAATGTCCTGAGGTAGTTTACATTTTTTAAAGGTTGAGGGAAAATGAAAAAAGAAGAGCATTGTTTGCTGGGTAAAAATACATCAACTCAAAGGTCAGGGTCCAGAATAAAGTTTCCTTGGAGAAAGCCACTTTCCTTGGTCGCTTTCTGTGTTGATACAGTGTTTGTAGCAGGACACCTCTGTCCAGCAGTCACAACAGGGACCACAGGGCCACAAGCCTAACATCCCTTCTCTGGCCCATCTCAGAACATATTTCCTGACTGGCCTGGACCTCTCCTTGGAGGTTGCTTTTTGGGGTTCTCCTTGTCCTGTTACCTTTGTTACTGACTTTTGTTAAATTATTAGACTCTTTTTTTCATTGTAAAAGTAATATATTTGTTGTAACAAATTTATAAACTAAGAAATCTGTAAATCAACACTGTTCAGCACATCCTTCATAAACTCTTGCTGGCAGTCCATCACAAGAGAGGCACCTCCTCCCACTGAGCTCGCTGTATAGAACAGGCTCTGTTGTCACCACCCTTGTCACAACCATGCAGTTCACTGCACATGTCACCGGACAGCTTGTTCTGTGTCACTAGATTGTGGTTGTCTCTGCAGTCAATGTGGGGCCTCTGAATCACTGACCCCACAGCAGGATGTGAAGAGTTTACCCACTTTAGTCCCTGCTGATGACTGTTCAATTTTATTACCTTCCTGTGCCACTTTAATGCAGAAAATAGAAATATTGGCATACTAGTGTTTATACTGATGTTTGTACTCTGTAGGATGGAGTCCTAAAAATAGAAGTGGTAAGTCAAGGCAAATGGGCTTCCTAATCTTAGTACATAGCACATTACAAGATATTTTTCCCCTCAAAATGACTGTAGCATTTTCACACTGTGGATAGTCTCTTCTTGAATACATTTTAAAAATCTAATATTCTTCTTCTCCTTTCCTCCTACTCCTTCTTCTTTCTCTTTTTCTTTTTCTCCTCCTCCTTTTCTCTTTCTCCTCCTCCTCCTTCAACTTTCTTTTCTTATCTTCTTTCTGAGATAGACTCACATTTTGAGGTTTCATGACCTAAAGAGGGCAGAACAGGCCAAGGAGTCTGTCCATGTTTTTGTGAGAATGGCTCGAGGGGACCAGAGGGCACAGGATGGTGATCTCCTGGTGCCAGGGGCCCCTTCTGTCTTGCTGACTCACTGAGCACTCCCTTGGTTTAGCTGAGATAAGGGAGGGAGTGGCCTTTGCAGAGGTTTCAGGCATGGACGGTGGAGACACCTGTGTGTTTCCTGCCTGCTGTGGGGTACCAGGGTATGGTGAGGGGCCCTCACTGGCCATCACTCAGTTACATCAGACGTGGAGGGAACACACGCTAGGCATGTCTGAAATTCAGCAGCTGCTCTGAAAAAGAGAGAAATTCTCTGCATGGAACAGGATCTGTCTGCTCAAATAAAGTCCACATATTTATAGAGATTGGTCTCACATTCCTGTGAATGATAGGAATAACTAACTCTGTTTATTTTCTTTTTCTGTTCAAAAAAAATTAGTTACAGAAATCTTCACTGATTTCATTTCTCTTCAAAGAGGAAAGTGGCTTTGCAGGCAAACTCTGAGGTCAACTCTGAAGAAGGTCACACCCTGCCCAGGACCACAATCCAGACGCCCTTCCTCCCAGAGCTCTGTGCTCATTAAATCCTGGCCTGGCTCCAGCCTCTTCTCCACCAGGGAGCTGCCTAGCTGCCATGGCAATGGTGCCTAGGCACCATTGCAGCCTCAAGCCCAGAACCCCCACACTTCAGGGGAGCAAACAGGCCCCTCTGTCACCTCTTGAATGCAATGAACCCCTACCATGGCTCTTCAGACCCAGGCTCTTCAAGTGCACACTGATGCCAATTTATTATGCATGAGAAAATAGAGTGAATGTAGCTGCCTGGTACCATCCAACAGAAAGGCAGACTCATAAAAACATGATTGTGTGTCCTCATCCACCTTGTTCAATAGCTCTGTCATGGTGACTTCTAGCTCCTCCCCAAAGTAAAAAGGACCATGAAAGGCAAATATTTTGAACTGATTCAGGACGTCAAGGCAGCCACGGCAATCCAACTAAAAATATTCATGAAAGAGGACTTTCAGAACTGTTTCAGAAAGTGGCAAGAAGCTGGATATGGTGACCCACAGCTGTAATCCAAGCACTTGAGAGGCTGAGGCAGGAGGATTGCCACAAGTTCAAGGCCAGCTTGAACTACATAGCAAGAACTTGTCTCAAAAAAAAAACCCCAAAAAAGTGGCAAGAATGATGGGATAAGTGTGTTTGAAGCCAAGGGGAGTATTTTGAGGGGAAATTGATAGTATTGTTTATTTTATTGTAATAATTTTTAAAATGTAAATATTTATCATAGTTTTTAATTGCACCTGGTATAGTCCCAACAATAATATAGGAAAGTTCCTTTTTCTCCACATCCTCCAGTCCTTATCTTTTTCATTTTTGTTGTTTTATAATAGCCATTCCAACTGGAGTGAGATTGCATCTCATTGTGGTTTGGATTTGCACTTCCCTGATGACTGAACATATTGAGGATTTTGTCCATTTATTTGTTAGTCACTTGTATTCATTCTGTCGAGAAATATTTGTTCAGATCATTCGCCCATTTTTAATTGGATTACATTATTGTTGTGGTGGTTAAGTTTTTGAGTTTCTTAAATTCTAGCTCATGCATTTCACCATACCTTGTACATTCTGTTTTGTACTGAAGTTGGATACATACCCTTTGTTTTCTCAGCCCACAGACATGGTTAGAGTTCATTAAGATATCTGGTGCTGGTTTCAAACAAATTGACATGTCCAGTGTCCTAGAGAGGCCAAGGACATTTCAGGTGGCTTCATTAAATTTAACTTTTTAAATTTTTATTTTGCTTCTTTATGGCAAGAAATACTTGGTAATTAAAGAAACAAAAGGCTGTATCACTTAAATTAAAATTGTCTTTCAAATTTAATTCAGTCCCTAAATTTTTTTGTGACGAAAAATGAATGTGTGCATTTTTGAAGCCCCTGCAAATGTGGAGAAAGGGTATATGTGTGTGAGTGTGCATGGCAGCATCAGGCCTCTATGGGTTGGGTGTTCTGTGTCAGTCTACTCACGCCACCACAGGTAATGTATGTTCTCATTAGAGCTTTGAGATTTTCATGATGTTTCACAGTAGTTTGAAACACAAGACAGTAATATTCTTCTGGCACATGCTCATCCCTAGCTGCTGACATTTTCCACCAGCCCAAAGCACCCCCTTTATCACTCCCTGCAGACCACATCCTTGATGACACAGTGTGTATCTTCTTGACAACAAGCTTAATTAGCCTTGATCTGAAGATGTGGTTTTCACACGACATGGAGTTCTGGGTGGGAGCACTCTCCTTTTTCCCCCAGTATTGGACACAGTCTTTCCCTTGCCTTCTGCATATAACATTCTGAGAAGGCAAGGTGGTTCTGATCTCTGCTCCTCTACTCTCTGCTCTAATTTATTTTTTTCTTTGTCTGCCTTTACAGTATTTTTCTTTATCATTAGTTTTCTGCAATTTGGTGAAGTACACTGATATGGTTTTGCTTTTGTTTAGACTGTTCGTATATTTTGAGTTTATTGGACCCAAGGAGTTCTGATTTTGATCAATTTGGAAAATTTGGTGTCATTATTCCTTCAAAGTGTTTTCTGCCCTCTTTTGGAGACTTCACTTTCATATATACATATTGTTTATATTATCCTGATATCCTTAGGTCACTGAGACTTGGTTTATTTTTTGGAAATCCCTTTTCTATGTTTGACTTTGGATAGAGTCTGTCAGTATGCTTTCAAATCGAGTAATCTGTGCTTCTGTGGTATTTAATCTGCTGCCAAATTCAATTCAGATTATGTTTCAATAACTCTAGTTCTAATATATATATATATATATATTATTTTCTTCTCATATTCAATCTTTCTTTAAATCTTTAGTGGTATTTGAAACAGTGGCACTGTCTTCATTTTTGAGAGTGCACGTTGTTGACTAGCTCCTCTCCTGGGGATGAGTCACATTTTCCGGCTTCTCCATGTTTAGTAATTTTTTACTGAATGCTGAACAATACTGAGTTACACTGCTGAACATGGATTTTATTGTCCCCCTTTACAGATTGATGCACTGTGTTTTGAGAAACTAACTTATCTCTACCTGTTTCAGCCTTGTTTCTGAGATTGTAAGGGCAAGTTTAGAATGGCTTTTATTCTAGGGTTAACTTAGCTCCTCCCTTAAAGAGCAACCTTTACTGAACTTCTCAATTTTTTCTCATTTCTCTCCACTCGGGCTTGACAGGACTTGTCAAGATATTAGATATTTAAATATCTTGTCAGATATTTAGAAGTTCTGGCAAGTTTTCCATTTACTGCTTCCTGATAGTACTTTGTCTAGCATGGTGGACTTTCATCCTGTGCATAGTTAGTATTCAGCAACAGAATCAGCAGTCACTGTGTTTTTGTATAGATTTCTGGAAATTTATCTCATTACTCCCTCTCTTCTCCCATCCTCTCCAGATTCCCATCTCCATGTTCACAACTTAGGGAGACCCTGCATTCTGCTGGGTTCCTCCTGTCTGGGGTGCAGTCTAAAAACTCAGCAAGCCAGGGCACCCCAAGAATGCTGGCACCTCCTCCTCTGATTCTCTGTAGATCACAGCCCTGCACTATGTGCTGCTTAGTGTCTGAAGACAGCTATTTCCTATGTTCTTCTAAGCATCTTAGTTGACTTTGGGAGGGCAGGGCCGGTGCCAGCACTACCCCAATAAAATTGTTGTCTTGCAACCAGGGAAATCACAATACAGCAGCAATATGAGTATGTATACATGCAGAACCATCTATACATACATGAAGAACCATTGTTTCTCTCTTTTTCTTAAGCTCATCTGAAGGAATTGCTTTATCCCCTTTCCTCACTGAATATTACAGTTACAAAAAAATAGGATCTGTTTTGTCGTCTCCCTACATCCCACATCTTGAAGTCAGTTCTTCCTATGACACCTGAGGCCATTCCCTGTACAGTCTCTCCTTGACAGCACTCTCATAATCTACATGTGCCCTGGGTCCCTTGTGAACTAATTTCTACAATGTAAAGTTACTACTTTAAGAAAACATTACCTTACAGCTTTAACAACACTCATACAGCATTTTATTCCCAAAGAGTCACAAATCATCATGTGTTTTTGTGTAGATTTCTGGAAATCTATCTCTTCATTAGTCCCCCCTCTGGTGCCCATAAAATAAATGATATTTATTTTGCCCATAAATAAGTGATATTCTCTTTCATTTGCAAACCTCTTTAGTGATCTCCCCTTTATTTATAATTTCCCCCTTTAAATTGCACATTATCCAGCCTCCTGGACATAGAAACTAATAGGACATCTGCTCTCATCTGTCAGCTAAGCCAGACCACTATAAGAAGGGTGGAGGACCCATCAGCTCCACATTCCAACCTCCTGAATCCCACAAAAGAAAAGTATGGCAACACTCCTAGAATTGGAGTTTTTCTTTTATTCTAAATGCTTTACTTACAGAAAATTTTGAGTATCTCTTTTTACTAAAACTCTCCATCTCATTCCAGACAAGACATGCATTTAGAGTCATGGTTGGATATGAGAAAGAGCATCTTCCCATAGGAAGGCAGAATTTCAAGGGAAGTCTGGGTCATAAACAAACTTGGGTTTTACTATTTACTTGCAATATAACCTCAGGTATGTTATTTAATTTACCAGAACCTTTGATTTCTCATCTATAAAGTTCAAGTAATATTATCTAAGAGTAAGGTTACATTTAGATATTAAAGATTAAATGTAGATTCTAGCAAATAGTAGGCACTCTATAAGTATCAGCTTCCCTTTGGGGACAAGAAAATGAATTTGGGAGAAGGGTCATAATTTTCTTATTTTCAAAATGAAAATCATTCCTTACAGGTTACTGTGAAGAGTGAGGACATTTCTTTGTGGTGGGTTATAGTTGAGCATAGAGCAGGTAATGTAGACAGTATGCTCAAAGCACACCTGTTGCAAGATGGGACAGAGCCCAGCCTGCAGCCTCCTGCTGTCTGGTTAAGACTGTTCAGCAGGGCTCATGATTTCTTGCTCTGATTAACACTCAGACAAGTTCACAAATTCCCCGCTCACACTTCGGTAATGGGTGATCCTGCAATAGCTTTAAATCACAGCACTGTCTCAATTCAGAAATGTGAATGTCAGCCTAAGATATTCATCAAATCTAAACTTGATTTAACGTCCAGTGTCCTCGCCTCCCCTACTCCGTCTGGAGCCCAGAGGCCAACAGACAGCGCTTCCTAGATGTGTGTTATGTATATGTTTTCTTTTTATTTAATCAGCAGAATATTATTTTGCTGCGAATTTTAGTCAGGAAATTATAATATTAACATGGTCAACTATATCCTGGACTATTTCTCTATTTTTGTCTGGATTTTTGAGCTCACGTGTAACCCTGAAAGTCCCACAGAAACATTCATGAAGGAGTTGGTTGGTGGCTGCGAGAGTTAGTTGGGCCTCTGACCCAGGCTGTGCCCTGTTCTGTAGAATCCCTTCCCAGGAGATTGAGGTTCTTGATGTGGCCCTCGAATTAGAGCATCAGCCACTCCATACTCTCCTGTGACTTCACAGTGCTGGAGAACAGTGATCCAGAGCCCAGGAAGTAGTTGATTAGAAGTGGAGGGGCCCGACAACTCCTTCCTTTCAAGGATAGGCTGGCTGAGGTAACATTCCCTGAGAACCGAGGGAGCTGGAATAGAAGTTCACACTCACAAACAACTCCCATCAAGATGTCTAGTGGCCCCATGAGAGATTCCAGAGTGTTCATTCAGCTCTGTTTACTCACTATTTGAGCAGTTTTTAATATTTACAGGGCATTCTGCCAGGAATCCAGAGGTGAATAAGGAACTAATGATCATAACAGGTTGAGCAATGGTATAACATTTGAGGGAAACTCATTAAAATGCATCCTTAATTTGCAAAGGCCCAGGATAAATAACAGGATGAGAAGATAAAATCAACAGCAACACACAAGAAGACCGAGGGACTTCTGACTGCAGCACACCAGCCTCTTAGCTTGCATTGCCTGAAATAGGGCCAGAGAACAAGATGGGCCGCATCCCCCTCCTCCCCAATTGGTCACATGAGTCCAGACATTTTACCTTCCATACTGGAGCCAATTCTTTAAACCACTGACAAAGGGCAACCAGGGGACAACAATCAGGAGAGAGCATTGTGTTAGAAAGGACTGTCATGGGGACAGGAACTATCCTATCAAAGAAGAGGCTGAAGAGGACCTTGCAGTGCTCTTCCTGTTTTGGAAGCAGTAGCTGAGTGCAGAGCACATGCTCTGCATGGGCCCAAAGGTCACAACTGGAACTAGTATAGACACATGTAGGCTTCAATGCAACACTTCTCCCCAAAATTTTATTGTTATGTATATTAATAATGTCTTCACATATTACAAAACATTTTTAAATGTTATGATATAAAATATCCCATCAATCCCATTCCCCTCCCAGGAGACACAAATGTTAAGTGTCCTTACATCCATTCAGAGATAGAGAAAAGTTTCCAACAGGTGAAACTACAAAAGTGGGTGGGTCCCTTCAGGCAGACATGTGAGTCCCAGCCCTCACTGCTTAAGGTCCTCTCGACAGAGATGATGTCAAGGTCATTAGAGAAAGGCAGACAAAATGACCTCTAACTTCCTTCCCTTCCAAACCTGAGATTCTATGATATTAGTTCCTCACCCAACAGTGAGTGGTAAAGTCCAAAATTGTACAATACCACTGTCAGGAACCTCTGTGATCTACGCTGCTGTCTACTGAAAACCACAGTGTGTGTAGGAAGGATGGCTGTGTGCCATCCTCCCTTTTTCCCTCATCTTTGAGGCATTTTTCTTGCTTCCTGTCTGACCTTTCATTCAGATCCATGGCCCCTCAACAGCTTCCTCTGAGTGCCTTGGCATCTGCAGTTACCCTGCCTCCCAATCCTCTTATTTCCCCTTCACTATCTCCCAGCCCTTGGGGACCCTGTCATCTGCAGCCAGCTCCCTATAGGTAGGTTGGGTTTCAACTTCCTGAGTTCATGCTGCACTGCATCCTCTTATTGTCCATGTGTTATCATCAGACAGGATGGATCTGGGATGTGATGAGATAAGGAAGCCAGAAGATGTAGAGGACATTGACTCAGGAGACAGCATTTAACTAGCCATCTCAGCTTGTCCACAATGGCATCCAGTAAAACACTGAAGGACGACCAGAAGTAGCCTAGTATACTAATTAAACCACACTGACTTGTTGGGAACAGCTGCAGAGTTTTGAGTTCTGAGAAGGTAATTTTAATATAGCCTAGTTTAAAATTAAATTTTTCCAGAACCAAAATGTCCACCCAGTGGCCAGCAATTAAATGGACCTCAGTAGATAGCCCAGCCAAGCTTGTATCAGTGGCTGAGTGCTCCTGTGCCTGAGCCCCCTCCTCAAGCTGAGATACTTGTGCACACGGCCTGCTGAGTCTCTACCACAGGCCTGCACGAGGAGCCGTACCACAGTCCCCATTACGGGAAGGATGCAGAGACATAGGAAGGGGCAGCATCTTCCCTGGGGCAGTACAGGGCTAAGCGAACAGCCACCTTTCAACCCATTGTTGGCCACTTCCCAGCTGCTTTATGGCTGTCTGTGCACCGGTACAGAGAGAGGAAGGATAAACACAGCTGCCAACCAGACCAGGCTGTAGAAGACAGGAGACTGCCTGGCGTGGATCCAGGCTCCAGTGTTGCTAACTGTGGGATTGATGCCAAGCTCCTTCATCCTTTTGTGCCTTGATCTCATCCCCCATCAAATGGGTCAAAGTTACCTGCTCCCATGTTGTGAGGACTGAACAAGATGATGCGCCTTCTGCCAGAGCCGTGCCCAGCCACAGTGAGCGTCCTAGGGTACCAGCTGTGATTATTATACCATTGAATCCCATGACAGCTGTGCTCATCACTATCATCTCTTTCAGAGTCCACTGGGCTCTTATTTTCTGGGCCCAAGCATGAGAGTCAGGAGAACAAATGCATTGCAATCATCAAAGCCATTTGAGTTACTGTGCCTTTTCCCCAAGGCATAAAGCAGAGCATCAGAGGCACTTGACTTTCTGCTTGTCTTGGAGAAGTCTCTGCCTGAGGAACACAGTGGCAATCACTTTATTTAACTTTTAAACTTCATCCATATACAGTAAGGGGTAATGAACTAGGATGCAAGGAGGTTCAAAGTACCAGCTAGAAGCAGCAAAATGTGATTCCATACAGTCCTCCAATGGAGAAAACCCCCATGGAAGATTCAGGCAGAAGGGCACTGGGTAACAGCAGGGCCTAGCAGAATGCATAAAATTAAATGAATATGTGATGCTGTCTGAGCACTATCAGTGTATGAGGACCACTGCAATCACAGGTGTGGACAGTGACAGTCACCGTCTCAAAACCAGAGAGCTGAAACCTACTTGTCTTTCATCTCCTGCATTTACCACTGCATTCTGGGATGAACTCACTCATTCACTTATCCAAAACATTTCCCTTTCATCGTCATTTTGACTTTCAGAAAGACTCAATGGTCCCATGGTGCTAGGTCCAGTGAATAAGGTGGGTGAGGACCCACTATAATGTTTTTATTTGACACAAGTTGCCATAAACATTTTGCACCCATTCAGGACATGGAGAAACAGCCATGAGGAGAGACTCAAAAAAAGACTTCTAGAACTGCTTCAGAAAGTGGCAAGAATGACAGGATAAGTTTGTTCAAAATTGAGGATTATATTTTGAGGGGATTTAATGGTGATGTGACTTTTACTATAATAAAGTTTTTGTTGCTATTTAAGCATTCAGCATATTTTTTTTCACACCTCATACACATGTATGTGCACATAGGTACACATACACTCACATACTCCTCCACACTCTGCCTTCCTTGTTCAAATGGCTTTCTCCCTGTTGTGTAAGGCACACAGTGGTATTGACTGCTGTTTCTTCTACTGCTGCACTAAGAGGAAGATGTACCTTGGACATTCCCTGACCATAGCCACACTACTGCTCTCAGCTCTCTGAAGGACAAATGAGAAAAGTGGGTCCCCGGCTTGAGGCCTGAGCTTAGCTCTTGGATGGTGTGTGAGGAAATAGGAGAGTCTGTCAAGTCCACATCCAGACTGTTAAGGCAAGAGGCGCTAGACTCAGAAGAGCAAAGGGTTTTCCTCAGCAAAGCCTCAGGCTGCTGGCCAAGCTTCCAAAAAGGGCCATATGGACAATGGCACCAGATCCCTCTGGGCAGGCCAGGGGAGAGGTGGCAAGTCAGAAGATGCTCCACAGTGTGACAGTGACCTTGGTCAGCTCACTTGCAACAGAAATAACATGGGCTTGGGTGTTTAATGGCTGTTTGGGGATGAAAATGTCACATTTTGTCTACTGAACAATTAAAAAGGTCAAGAAAACTTCTGGTTCTGGGGTGGATGGTGCAGATCATGAGTCATTAAATGGTGCTACACTCTTGCAATTTTTTTGCTCCATTGGATAGAATATAACAAAAAAGCTATCTATCAGCAGCCAGAGTCAAGCAGTTCTCAGTAGGCAGCATCCATGTCATGACTGATAAAGCCCAGACAGGGACACCATCAGTTCAAACGAGCCACCTGCCATCTTAGAGAAATGTAGTTTTCATTTTACATAGGTCACAAGCAGTCCACTGAGGACACATCAGCAAGTCACAAGCCTGCTGTTTCTCCACTCCCCCCCAAAAAATCACCAAAAAACACTATTTTAAAAAATTCTCTACCCTATAAAGGACACCTTCTCTGTTCTGCTCTCACCTAATTGAATAACCCTAATTGAACTGGTGAGTTCTCGTCCCTTTTTTCCTGTTCAATGACTATGTGGTCTTCAGGATGGAGAATACTAGCCCGGTAAGTCCTGAAATGTTTGAGACATCTACCCTACACTGCTCTGTCACTGCAGGCAGTGGTCCAGGAGCAGCATCCCAGACACAGTAACCATTTTCCTACACCAATATTCTGCTGGAGAAAAATTCAAACTTAGGATAGACTGCATCTTGATTTTGCTTTAAAATATGGTCGACCTAACTCTGAGCCACATTCCAAGAACTGAAAGACATGTTTCCTGCCTACAGGAAGGCACAGTCTACTTGAAGAGGCCAAAAATAGGAAAAGAAATAATACTGTAAGAGGGAAATCAGAGGAATGTGTAGAATCTTCCAGGTGCAGAATGGTAAGGAAGCACATGCCAGGAAGAGGCAGCAGGAGCACAGCGGGGGACACTGGGCCACACAGTGGCTAGCGGCACAGCTGTGGACATGGAAGGGAGTCCATGCAAGGCTAGAAATGTTGCTGGGAACCTTGGATGCCAAGATTCTTGTTTGGATGTCATCCTGGAGGAAATATGGAATTGTCAAGGGATTGGAAGGAGAAAACGTGCCAGATCAGTCAGTGTGTGTAGGTTTTGTGTGTGTGTGTGTGTGTGTGTGTGTGTTCGTGCGTGTGTGGCAGCCTCTCTGTCTTTAGGATAAAAGCAATATCTGTCCCCATCTAGCCCCTGAATGGTCCTGGCCCCTTCTAACCCACCAGCATGGATCCCTGCCCAGCCCTAAGGGTACTTCCCACTCTCACCCAGGAAGGCCAAGGACCAGCTCTTCAGCTGTGGACAGGTGAAAGTTCTCCACTGGAGCTGCCAGATCCTACGCTGGCTCTCAGGGTCTTTGTTGCAGAAGGTTGAGTGTTAGACCAAAGGATCCATGGTCTCCCCACTGTTGAGTATTGGCGGGGAGATGGAAGGTCATGTGCTATAGCTGGCTGGGACTCCCACACTGGCCTTCAGAAGTAATTTCCATGCTGCTGTTTCCCAGGGAGTGCTTTAAGGAGAAGAGGAGCCCAAGAAGAGGAAGGACAGCATAGACTTGCTAGTGATCACCACTGCTGTCCTGACTGGTACCATCTGCACACCCAGAACCTCAGCCGAGCTGTCTCTATCCTCACCATGGCCCTAAAAGAAGGGTGCAATTACTCCCATTTTCCTGCTGGAAGCCAGCATTTTAAGAGCTAAGTCTGCATCTGAAGTTGGGGTGATATGTTCACACCAAGTGGAGAGTGGTGTCCCTGTCCATCTCATATCCTGCAAGCACCACTGGCACCATTTGGACCTGCGATGGTATGGAAAAGACCAGCACCCTGACCCAGTACTTGGACCTGACCTGACAAGCTCCCAGAAAACCCCTCACAGCTGCTGCCACTGCGGGAACCCCTCCACCTCCTTTTCTTCACAAACTACCTTTTATCCCGATGCACAGAAACTGTCCAAAAGTTCCCTAGAATGTGTCCCAGCACATTCGTGCCCCGCATGCACAGTGTCCTCGGCTCTGGCTGCAGAGTGTGTAGAGATCCCTTCAGAAACTTTGGAGGACTCTGAAGTGGGGCAACATTAGTTGCATTCCCTCTGCCCTGAGGGAGGCAGGCGCTGCCTGGCAAGGCTGGGCAGAGGTGCACTTGCCAGCACAGAGCATGGACATCGGATCCTGCATCATTTTACCCTCTGAGCGATCGCAGGCAGAAGATTCTCCCTCTCTGAGCTGCAATTGTGAAGTGAGAGTAACTATCCCCTCCTCCCTACATAGACTTTAAACTGCATCCACTGTGAGGACAGGGAAGAAAGTTCATTGCAGGTCCACCCTACCGGAGGACCTGGAGGGACACAAGGCAATGTGGAGAGGGCAGGCAGTGAGGAAGGGGAGCAGTGGTGGGGCCCCAGGACTCACTGGGAGTTAGGAGGAGTGAGGCCACAGGCAGACAGGCTGTGCCCCACATTCAAGCCTGAACCTCGCCAATAGCATGAGGGAGTCCTGAATGGGGAGTGGCATCCTGATGGTTGGTCACAAGGTAACCTAAAAAAATCCCGGGTCTCATGAGGCTCAGTCTGTCTTCATGCAGCATCCAAATAACAAAGTCCAGCTGCCAAAGGACACAAATAAGATTTTAAAATAATTGAAGTCTCGATTACTGTCTTCTCTACCTCCCACTCCCTCTTCCTCCCGCCAAGATACACAGGAACCTGGGCAGAAACACAGCAGTATTCCTCCAGCAATCCTTAGAATTCCTGCTTGACATCTCTGCCACTCCCCAAATTCCAAACTCATAGCTGCTGCTGAAAATCCTTTCTTCTTTCTGCTCTCAAACTCTGCACAGGGCTATGCTGTGGCCAGGACCCACTTTGCTTCACATCCTGCTGCCCTCAGACCCACCCACAGATTCTGGGACCTTCCAGTCCCAGCCACAGCTCCTTGGACACAGAGTGACCCTTCCCACCCAAGGATGGGCTGAAGCTGCCCCCAGACAAGCCTTCTTCTTCTGCTCCTTTCTCTGCCATGAGGAGGAGCTGACCCAGGCTTGAATGGCCCTGTAACTTACACAACTAGGGAAACCACTTTAAGAAAAAGAACACAAACTTGTGGACAAAAAGTGAAGTCTAAATAGGAAAAAATTATTGGGAATGAAAATCACAACAAATTATAACTATTCAAAAGCTGATGAACATAGTAAGCATAACAAAAAGGGGGAAAACACGTTTCCTAATGAAGTGCCTGATGGTGGTTAGCATTTTAAAATATTTCCTGTGGAGAGCAGAGAGATAATCAAGTCCTTCTGGCATGGGGATTTTAATTTTGTTTTTTATAATTGATGGTTCAGAAAATTTGCTTTCACTTCACAAATCTCAGTAGCCGGTTACTCCAGTGGGTGTGGGTGGGGTCCCCTGAGGCAGCGACCCGGTAAGTTTCTCTGTGGGGCCCCTCAGCCTGTCAACTCTGTGTATGCTGTGGTTTTAACCATCAGGTGATGCCCGGATGATCGGCAGAAGTCCAGGTGTCCCAGACTTGTCTTAACCCACAAGGCAGCATATTCACAGTTTAAACACTGAAAGCATCACAAGTGTGCAGGCCAGTGGCCCATAGAAGTGGAGGGGGCTTCCTAGAAGCTGAGAAGGACGATTTCTCCAGGCTCAGTGGGTGCACAAGAGACAGGCCAGGGCAAGAGAACCTTGTCCTTCTCACTATTCTGCACTACTGAGTCCAGACTTCTGCCTGGTTCCTGTTCCAGGTACTGAATGCTTTGCCCCTTTTCAGTGCATTTGTTCAGTCCACAGCAGCCATGTCAGCACTTCTACCCAGGAGAAGCAGAGGCCTGGGGGTGATTTGACCAGGAGAGAAGGAAAGACCTTTTTATGGCTTGTATCTAGATGTCCCCATTCGGTCATAGATGCGGCTTTTTGGAGGTGGCTGGATCTAGGGCGTGCACTGCTGGGATCAAGGATATGATCCTGGGATTGATTCATGGTGGGATGCTAGGATTAAGGCTGCCCCACTTTGGGTGTGAGTGCTACCCACCCTAAGGGTGGGTAACCTGGAGAGGATATATAGGACAGAAATAAAGGTCACTGCCTTTTGCTTGTCACTTGCTTCTTCTTCACTATTTCACTGGCTTCTGCCTGCCGTGTACTGTTTCTCCTCTGTGATGGCCCTCTGCTATGCCACCCTGCCTTGGAGCCAGCTGACTATGGTCTGAAACCTCTACAAATTGTGAGCCAAATAAACCTCTCCTTTTAACTTTGAGTGTAGGGTATTTTGTCTCAGCAATGAGAAAAGTAACAAAGACAGACCTGCCTTAAAATTAGCTTGCAATGCAAGCATGCTTTCATTTAGATTAACAGTAAAGGTCAACCTAGGTATTGATGTTTATTCATGTGTTGTTATCTAGAGCTGATAGAAAGCACCACAAACAGAGTGGCTGAAAACAGCACATTTCCACCCCACAGCTACGGAACCAGAGTCCAAGATCAAGGTGTCATAAGGGAACTGTAAGCCCATCTGCAGGACTGCTGTGGTCTGATTCACTATGTCCCCAAATTTCATATGTGGAAAACCCCTCACCACCACCCTCCAGGAGTGGCATGAGGAGGAGGGGCCTTTGATAGAGGATTAGGTCATGAGAACAGAGCTCCGTAAGTAGATTAGTGAGCTCATAAAAGAGACCCCAGAGAGCTGCTTCAAACACTTGACCATGCGAAGGTGCATCTATGAACCAGGAATTATCCCTCACCAGACATCAAATGTGATGGCAGCTTGCCCTGGGCCTGGTAGCCCCCAGAACAAGACTCAGTAGAGTTCTGTTATCTATGAGCCACCCAGTCTATGATGTTTTGCTAAAGCAGCCAGAGAGACTGAGGCAGAGGGCCAGATGGAAGCCCAGGGGGACCATGTGGGCACAGGAGGGCCTGTGGTTTGGCTCTTGGGGCTTGACTATGTTCACTCCATGATGGAAACATCAACTCTGTCCATGAGAACACAAAAAGAAAAGAACTAACACAGTAGTGATGGGTTTGTTCAGCGGAAGAACTAGGGAGACAGCATGATGGGGAATACCCCAAGAGGCTCCATTCAGGGATGCAGGTTTTCCTAGCCTCAGAATCACCAGGCCTGGGCTAAGAACAGACTCACTGGTTTCAAGAATGCCTGGGAGGGGTCTTGGTCACAGGAGAGGTACAAGGAAAACATATATTTAGGGCTCACAGAGCACAGAAAGCAGACAGTGTAGAATTCAGGGTCCACATAGTGACTCCTGAACTGTGGACAGACAAAAGCAGTCTCATGGGTACCAGCTGGGTGACCCTCACCCACCTCAGAAATGACTCACGAGGCACAGGCCCATGCCACTTTAGAGTCCTCTGCCTGGGAAGGATCTGGAAACCTCCTTGAATTGGTCTCCATCACTTCCCAACCTCAGCAGCATCCTTCCCCTTCCTCTGCCTTCCTCTCCCTCATGCAAAGCCCAGAGTCTCATGCTAATTTGTTCAGAGGCTTAACAGCTGGAAGCCCAGCCCTCCCTGAACATGTCATAAAGGCTCTAGGACTCCACACATACAGATAAACCATGCCATGGCTAGAGACATCAGCCTTCAAAATTCCTGAAGAATAATGTCTACCAGAAAAGGAGGGTCTCTGGGTAGGTTGAAGTTTTTCAGGCAGCTACAGTGTCTCAGTCAGTGTCCTCCCTAATGGAAAGGCCCTCACCTGCACAGAGAGGCTCTGCTGGCACAGAAATCAGGGGCCATTGGTGGGAACAGAGATGCAGCCAGAAGTGTGGCTGAGAATGCCTTCGCACTGCTCACTGCATAGCCCCCACAGCAGCATGGTCACAGGGAGCTCTTTCCCCCATCTCTCCCTCACTTTGGACATTTTTCTACCTGACCAGCTAAGCTACAGAGCCAAGAAGAGGTAGAATCCCTTCCATCACATGTCCTGGCCCTGCCTCACCCCAACTTGGAGCTATAAAAAAGGAGAACATTTTAGGGGCCAGGATTTGGCTCAATGGCACTGTGCCTGCCTTGAAAGCGCAAGGTCCTAAGTTCAATCCTCGGTACCAAAAAAGAAAAAAAGAAAGAAAAGAGAACATTTTGTTGGTGTGGAGGGTGAACAAAGGTCTGCAGAGAAGCAAATGGCCAGCTCCGTGCAGATGGGGGGGCAGGCTGTTATGTGTGGGTGTGAGTGCAGGTGTGAGCGCAGGTATAGTATACGAGCAGGTGTGAATACGCTGTGAGTATAGGTGCTTATGTGAATGTCAGCACAGGTATCTATGCGAGGGTGTGTGTGTCTATGTCTGTGTGTATGTGCTGAAGGCTCATTGTGTGTCAGTATTTAGAAGGGCGCTGTGTCCACTACACATCATCTGTGCTCACACCTTAGCCCTGCAAATAACCAGTTGTGCAACCTTACTCCACCCTTCTGAACCTTGTCTTTTCCTCTATTAAATGATAATAAAGGGTAGCCGGGAGAGGTGGTGCATGGCTGTAATCCCAGCACTCAGGAGGCAGAGGCAGGAGGATTACCTTGACTTTGAGGCTAGCTTGGGCTACAAATCGAGACCCTGTCTCAAAAAAAACCCCAACAACAAAAGGTAATAAAGGGTAAATAAGGACCAAAATGGAAGATTGATATTGGGAAGTAGGAAGAAAATGTTCAAATGGGAAGGGGAACAAGGGAAGAGGGAGGGAAGAAAAGAAATCGGGATTATAAAAAATGAAAAATAATGGAAAGGAAACCATAGAAACAAAATTTTGTTTTTGTTTTTGTTTTTGTTTTTTTGTTGGTTTTTTTTTGGTACCGAAGGAAGAGGTAAAGGATAGAGGGAAACAGAGAGGAATGGGAAAAACAAATTAAAATATGTACAGGTACAAATTCTCTATGATGAATATGATCATTATGTATATCAAAAGTGTACCAATAAAATTAATTTTTAGTAACTTGATAGAATTTTTGTGAATGTAAATTTTAAAAATACAAGAAAAGTACTTAGTACACTGTTAGCACACACTATATACTCGATAAAGTACCCAGTACTGTACAAGTGAGTGAGTTAATGTCAGATCTGGAGAAATTTCCCAGGATGGAAGTGCTACTCCAAAACAATTTTTTTCTTTTTAAATTCCAGCATTTAGAAATCTTTCCAGTACACACTGGGAGAAAGGCAAGCAGCAAGGCTGACTTCTGTGCTGTTAGTGTTTGGTAACAGGACAGAGTGGAAGAAAGCCAACAGAAACCCAGTCAACAGAGGGGGACTTTGGGCATTCGCATCCAGCCATCAGCAGCTGCGTCCTCAGAGCCAGACAAACAGGATCAGGTTCTCTGCCCCTGGAGCCCCAGAACTGTGGGAGCACAGAGCTCTCCTTCATCCCAAGCAGCTCTGCTAGAACACGGTCAGGGCGGGCACAGAGCTGGGCTCTCATCTGCATCCACCTGGAGGTGCAGGGCAGACGCCCACCCCCAGATGCTCATACAGAACCAGGTCCAACAGAGTTGAGCACAAGAAAGATGGCATGAAAATTCTCTAACTTGGGTTAGCAGGTGAGACCTGCCTAAGGCTGACATGGGAGGCTCGGGTGTGGGGGTGTGGTAGTGGAAAGCACTAAAGAGTTGGCAGGAAGGGGCCAGGGTTACCCCTCTCAGCCATTACCAGGACAACCTGACCCTAAAACCAAAAGGAGGACTGAGAAAGTGGGAAAGGCTATAAACCACTTGTCTCTCTGTTAAAAGTGACTATCACTGTGAAATAAATGCTAAAGGCCCAGGCTCTGTGAGACTGTCACTGGCTAGCACAGATTCTTAGCTACACATAGGGTGGAAATGAGACATGAGTTGCATTGTAGTCAGGGTTTCCAAGTGAATAGATTTAATACAGGATACATAATTTATAGAATTATTTTATAATATTCACCCAAAAAGTCAAATGCAGAGGAGTGCAAACAATCTGTCCATGCACTAGAGACCTGAAGAACCCAGCTGAAAGCCTCGATCCCACAGCAATGTCCCCCACGAATCCAGCAGGAGGCCTAGAGCCCATGGCAATGTCTCATGCAAGTCTACATTGAGGATCCGCACCAAGAAGACCCATGGGCCAGTGGTGGAAGCAAGAAAGTCTGTGTCACCAAGCTGAGGGGTCTGCACTGGAGCCCTCACAAGGTGAAGACCAGAGCTCCCCTGAGAACAGTAGCAGCCATCCCCAGGGACAGCAAGGACCCAAGCTTCTCTAACAATGAGAACAGCTGAGTTCATATCAAGCAAACCAGCTGTGGCAAACTTCTCCAGGAAAATCAACAGCATACAATCTTCTCCTCCACTTCTCCTTTTATGCTGTTGGCAACAATCCTCAGGTGGGTCTTCCATGCCCAGAACCACCCTGACTCAGTTCAGCTGGGCACTCCAAGTTGACCATTAGTTAATCCACCACAGGCTGGTTCTCAAACCTGCTGATGACCATCACTGTTGTCTGCTCTCTCCTCCAGGGCACTTCAAAGGAAAAGGGCTCCATATGTGCTACCAAGATGTTACCAATTGGCTGAGGCAGAAATTAAAAATTGACAAAGTGAAGCATTAGTGTTAAAGCCTGGACCTTTGAATGACAGTGGCCACCAATTCTTTTAGTGTTAACAGTGCTCCTCTTCTGACCCAGAGATGGTGGGTCTTGTGATTCTCCATTGCTCTTCCTCATTCTCTGCTGCTGTCTTCAGTGATACCAGCTCTGGCTGCTGGCCACTTTTTGGCATTTTTATGCTTCTACATGTAAAAAAACTTTGAATACTTTTACAGCAGCCAACTACTTTATCTTTTCAAAACAAAACATGTTAGGACTGTGGGGGGAGTTAATTAAATAATCTCCAAATCAAATACCTGCTGGCATGATGCACATTTTTTGCCCCCTCCTTCCTAAGCTAAATGTAGTAAATAGTGATTTTTTTTTCTTTTAGAAATTACTCTGGCAAAAAAGAAAAAGAAGATATTACTCTGTCAACTTAATCCCTCATTAAGGTTTTTTATACAATTAATTTATGGAAAGTTTCTTCAGCAAAATATTGTACTCCAGATGCAGGGAGAAGCTGAGAACTAGGTAACACACCACATTCAAAGCAGCATTGTGTTCAAAGCTGTAGTGCAGTAGTGCTGAAGGCTGTACTTACTCTGTCCTGTCTTCAGGGAGGTGGAGGACTTCCCCAGGCCCTTGAGAGAAGCCCAGCCCCTCCCCTGGGTCCACAACTGCAGGAGCATCTGAGAGGCCTCAGTTGTGTTCCGCAAACTTCAAACTAGGGGTCAGGGCACAGGGGAGACTTTGGGAAAAGCCCCAGAAATTCCCTGTACTAAACACCAGTCCCAGAGTTTCATATGTACGCTCCTGAGATACATCTGAAATCTTCCACATCCTGCTGGATGGGTTTTTAGCTTGTTTTGCAGTTTTATTTTCGCACTATGAAGCTTGAACCTAGGGGATCTCACATGTAGCAAGCGCTCCACCCCTGAGTTTCATCCCTACCCTTTTTGTTCACCACTGCTGGTTGTTTTGATTCTTCGCTCTAGTGGCTGCTCCCACACATGTGAATTAAATTCTGCACTTCTGCTTCACTTCTAGCGTCTATGGTCTCGTCTCTGGGTCTGGGCTTCACATCTATTTTACCACTCTCTGAAATGAAGTTAACAAGGATCAATTCAGACTTTTTCTTGTTCTAAAACTTGCTGCTAGCCCAGAGTGGTGGCGATGGCCTATAACTCCAGCCCTCAGGAGGCTGAGGTAGGACGATGGCTGCAAGTTCAAGGTCAGCTTGGGCTACATAGCCAGACCTTGTCTCAAAACAAAAAATGAAAAAAAAAAAAGAAAAATTGTTGCATAGAATGATAACATCTAAGAGACATTCTTTTGATTTCAAAAAGCACTTTCCTAGAAATGTCCTTGTTTAAAAAATTTGTGTGAGGGCTGGGGATTTAGCTCAGTGGTTCCACCACCTGCCTCAAAAGCACAAGGTCCAGAGTTCAATCCCCGGTACCAAAAAACAAAAAAACAAAAAAAACACAAAATCTGTATGCAGTGTCAATTGTGTGTGCTTCAGAGAACTTTGTGATCTTAGAGATAGGAACTAAGGAATGATGGCAGGAATTTGGAACAGAAAATGTTCAAATGACTGAGCAGGAAATCTTGAGGTGGAGTGTGAAACAATCCCACCACGGCCATCCTGATTAGAAACCCCTCTAAACTGCCCCCTCCTGGCACAGCTGTACCTGGGGACTCAGCATGGTCAGCCCTGCTATTGATAGCAGCCACTACTCTGCACTTTTCCAGGCCTCCTCCTTGGGCACCCATTACCGTTTGTGCTCTCTCAAGCCTCTTTGTGGCAGGTGGCCACAACCCCTTTTCATTGAACTCCCCCCTCCCCTTGACCCGACAAAAGACCCCATGGCCTATTGGAGAGTTACTGGTCTGGTCTCTGTCAGAGTGGTGACTCTCGCGTTTCATGTTTGTTCCGAAATAAACCTGTCCTGTTGAAAAACGGGGGGGTGGGGGGGGTGGAGAAATTAGCTCACAAAGACACTGAATCCTAAAAATCAAAACAAAACAAAACCTGTCAATGAATGAAGATTAGAGAATTAAAGACATGTTCTCCCAAGGTTAGTATTAAACAAGCCAGGGGTAAATTCCTGGACTGGATATATCTGGTAGCATCTGGGAAGGAAATTTGAAGAACGTTAACCTCATAGAGCAATTATGCTCCTCCCCAATGAATCACTAACTATGTTCTTCTATTTAAAATAACAGCAAAGATGTGCAAGCGCAAGGACCCGAGTTTGATCCCCAGTACCAAAATGTAATAATAATAATAATAATAAAAAAATAAATAAATAAAATAACAGCAAAGAGAAAGATTAAAATATCAAGTTAGAAAAAGCTGGGCAAACTGTCTGATGGTCTCTCTCTCCAGGGCAGCTTGGGGTAGATCGCCCACCTCTGTGCAAGGCAAGGAAAGGACACCAGGACTCAAGAATAGAAGTCAGCCAAGCCCACAGAAACCAGGCTTATATCTAGGAGTTTGCATGGTATGGGAAGAACTTTTTTAAAGACTATAAAATTAGGGATGGGAGTACAGCTGAGTGCCAGAGCATATTCCTAACAGGTACAAACAACAGGATTTGATTCCCAACTCTACAAAAAAAAAAAAAAAAAGCAAAAACTTAGTAAGATTTTTAAAAATAAAGTATAAGTGCTTAAAATTTGTGAGCCCAAGTTTGGTTTTAATTAAGTTTTAAAGGTTGTAGATATGAAATTTTATTTGTATTTAGCAGACACTGATTCTCTCCACATCTGACTGGCTTGTCGGCAGATGTCCTCTATTCTATAGGCAGAGACACCAGTTGACAAGTTTGATTAACAGTTCAGATCATTTGTCTGAAAGAAACAAGGGAGTTTATTTGTGTACTTGTTTTTCTCTAAGAAGAGTTTTCTTGACAAAGTGAGAATTCTGGCATGTTCCCCATGTGTCCCAGTCTTTGACAATGGGTACAGGTTGCGGGGAAATCCCCAAATGATAGCAAGATCCTGGGGTTCTCCTCACCCACAACAGACACAAGAAAGCTACAGCCTGATTCCTCTATTGCTGCTGAGGTGTCGCCTAGGATCCACATCACTCCAAACAGCCCTCCAACATGGGTTTACTTCTCAAATCCCAGGGACACACATATGCTAACTGGAGAGGAGACAGAAACCCCTGAACAGCATTCTATATCCTAGTTATCTTTGAACAGCATTCGATCCGAGTTGCCCCTGAAATATGATTTGAGAGTTGCCTGGAAACCCAATGCCTCCCTGGTCAAACTCTGTGAGTGTGAGTCTCTGCCTGGAGAGTGGGTTAGGCACTTGTCAGTGTGAGTACTCACATGACCCTGTCAAAGCCCACCAATTTAAGTAGACTAAATCCTAGCCTCAGCTAAACGCAAATAAAGGCTTAAATCTACAAATAACCTATAAAGGGCCTACATGAGACTTTATCCATGGGTCCCCTGCCTTGGATCTAATCCCTTCTCTCAAGCACTGGGGCTCTTTATGCAGACACCCAAGAAGAGCCTGTCTGGTATGGATTTCCTGGGTGTTTCTTCCCAGACCCCTGTGCCTTACATATGGCCTTAAACTTAGAAGTGTTACCTACACTCAATCAAAATTCTACTTGATGAATGGTCATCCCATTTTGGATGCAATGCTGAGCCACAAGAAGTGTTATCCAATTTCCCAAAGCTGCCAGTGATGGAGGCAAAGGTGGAGTGGCCAGGGCCTCTATGTGACACCAGGCTGCGTGGTCCTCTGGGTCCATGGACAGCACTTGGGCTTGGTGGGGAGGATCACCCTGAAGACTCACCATGGTGGTCAGGAGGCTAGGTCATGCCACTCCAGAGCTCCCCCCCAATTGGCTGTGACCTAGGAGGGAGCCAGGTCCCTGAGACCAGGCTGTTGCTGCTGCCAGTGCTGGTGCTCAGTTCAGGGCCATGAAGTCTGAATGGACCAACAGGGGATCAGAAGCTTCAGAGCAACAAATGTTTCCTGAAAACCCGTTTGCCAGGGTGAGTCCCAGGCCTGGGTACAAGAACCAGTGAGGCAAGCAGCAGCAGAGAGCGAGGAGCCTGACCTTACTCAGAAACACTCAACAAGGCCATGAGCCTCCATGAAGGAAGATCACTAAGGCACAGAAGGGATTCAAGACAACTAAACACTTCAGGGAGAGGAAGAAGAGGAGAGGGTGTTTCCATTAGAGGGTGGGGAGCATCCAGAGTCCCAGGTGTCACCTCTCTAAGCAGGTTGAGACCCATTTTTCTCACCTGTAAAATGAGGGGACCTGGAAGAGTGCACCCCTGTAGTCCCCCTTAGTTCCTAGATGTTTTCCCTAAGAATCAAAACCTCCTGGCCTGGCATGGTGGTGCACACGATAATCCCAGCACTCTGTGAGGTTGAGGCAAGAAGGTCCCATGTTTAACCCCAGCAACAGTGAGACCCTAGCTGGGGATTTAGTTCAGTGGTTCCAGTGCCTGCCTCACAAGCACAAGGTCCCAAGTTCTATCCCCAGTACCAAAAAAAAAATTACAATAGTGAGACCCTGCCCCAGTTTGTTGTGTTTTTTTTTTAAGTGTCACTCTATAATTTCCAGAGTCTCATAGTTACACCTTGCACTACTACACACATTCACATCAACACCCATGCCAATGCTGGCCTGGCGATGGAATTCAGCGACAATGAGCTTATGAGATGCAATCCCCACATTTCTGATGGATCATGGAGCTGGGGATGGGAGGGGTGCAAAATTAAATTGCTCCTTCATCTGATAATATAAAGTGAGTGTTTAATTGAAATTCTGATGATTATCCACTCTTCCTTTAGCATTTAATCAGCCAGCATTTCCAAAGAGCATCATTATATGCAATCATTTCCACTAGTTACTCATCCTCAATGTCCCTGCATATGGCATTGCTGCCAACTCTTTTCTCAGAGAAGCAGCCAGTACACGAAAGCTAATGATGTATGAGCCCTGGGCTTCCTGTTACTGTTTAAAGATATTCATGTCCTCTCACTGGGTCCCAAGGCTAAACAAGGATCTGGGAGTTTTAGATTCCGAAGTCCTTCCTGTCTGTGGGACATTACTACCCTGTCACTGAGTGAGGCATATGCACACATGTGAGGCACATAGTCACACATAAGTGCATACACGCAAACAAGCTGACACTACTCACCTCCTCAGAGCTCTTTGTCCTCTGAAGACAGCTCCAAAGCCACTGAGCAGCCAGGAAGGCAAGACAAGATCCGGAGCACTATTAGGAGTGCCCAGGTGAGGGTTATAGGGGACAGTGCTGGGGTCACCTCCCACTTATTCACTCTGAACTAGTTAACCACTTTGTTAAACACAGTTGTCCCCTCCATCATTCATGCAGCATTGACTGAGCTCTTCCCTCTATACTCTTGTCTTTACATTCATTCATTCAGCACCAACTGCTTCCAGTACATAACTTTCCTTTCCTTCATTCATCCAGCTTTGACTAAGTACTTTCCAGTATGTACTTCTTCTACAATTCACTCACTCACTCGCTGTATACACTTGTCCCTTTCAATCTTTCATTCAACATTGACTAAGCACTTTCTGTACACATTCATTCATTCATCATTGAGTAGTATTTCCTAGTACACTCTTCTCCTTCCATTCATTCATTTGGCCTTGACTAAGTGCTTCCCTGTACACTCTCATCCTTCTGTTTGTTTGCTACATAGTAAGTGCTCCTCTGCCCACGCTCTTCCCTTCTATTCATTCACTCATCACGGACCGATCCCTTCCCTTTTACTCTCTTGTCTTTCCATTCACGCAGTCCTCACTGAGTAGCACTTCCCTCACGTGTTCACCACTTAAGTTGGCCTTGGAGAAACAAATAATGAATCCATGATCCCCCATACTGAGAATCTCACAGAATATAGGAGAAATAAAAAATAAAGCTTTGAAATGTGCCATTTCCTATGCATGTCAGACTCTAAGAAGCAGCAGGTATAATAGAAGTGTAATGATGGTTTCTGTGACTGGAAGAAGTGACACCTACTGAGGAACCAAACCTGGGACATGAAGAACCATCTTTGCTGGCCAGACCCCTTTCACCTGGATTTTCAGATGCCATGGAGCTCTTGCAGGGGAATAAGGCTGTTCACATTTTTCAAGGAAATCATGCACACAGGGGACTCAGACTCCTACTGTGGCCTGTGCCCACAGCCTGCTCTTACAGGGACCTTGATTTTGAAAGGCTGTGCTTTAAATGGACGCAAGCACCATACTGTGGGAGGCTGGAGAATGCTATGAAGCTGGAGAGCATGATTGAGCAGCCCATGATACCTGCCCCAGGAAGTTAATATATCCCAATATACCTCATCAGGTGTGAGAAGCCAATACCGCAGCCCTTCTCTAGGATGCCCCATTGTGTTTGGCTCCAGGTGAGCTTCCCTGGATCATCAGTCACAATGATGGCAGAAACAAATCAGACACTCCAATCTGCAGACTGGGTTCTGATGGTCCTGACTTGCACACTGACTATATTAGCCACATAAACTTTTCACAAAAGATGTTTCCTTTTCTAGCAGGTGCTCAGAGTTTTGCCTCTGACTGAGGTGCACTCAGAAAGGCCATCCTCCCCCCATCAGAAGCACCATGCCACTAGGAAGGACTGTGGAACTTGCATGGCTATGAACAGGTTCAAATCTCTGCCATGTCCCTCATGCTCATCATTACCTGGCAGGTACCTTGGAAACTAGAACTTATCTCTCTAGGTGACTGAACTTAACTTCTGAATCTCCCTATATTTAAATTCTCAACACTACATAGTAAAATTGGTATGACTAGATCCCCATGATATGCTGTTGGGTGAGAAGCCAGTTATACAATAGCATGGAGTTGTCTGAACCCATTCATACGACCTTGAACACGTGTGTGCATGTGTGTTTGTGAACAGAGAACCTCACAGGCACCTTCAGGGCAGCCATTCAGTGATGTGATTGGGTGAGTGAGTGAGGGAGTTGTTCTGTGGTTGTGAAGCATATAGAATTGAGGATCAGAATAGGCAGAGTTCAAATCTGGGCTACTTAACTGACTGTCTTTGAAAGGCTCATGCTGTGACCTTCAATATTTTCAACTGTGAAATGGGAATGTGTTATAGTATCATCTGTGTATGCTTGTGTTGCAGTTAAATGCTGCAGTATCCAGCATAGAAATAAATACTCAATGAATGTTAGAATTGGACATTTTTCTATATTATTAAAGAGATATCTGCATGCATACAGAAGTGTTTGTTTGTTTGTTTGTTTGTTTTAGTCAGCCCCATTCAAGGATGAGACCCTTGTCCATTTCTCTCAAAGACAGTGGAACCTGCCTAATACAACATTTTTTTTCTTTTTTTATTAGCATATGTTTGCAGTAAATAATGATTACATTTTTGTGGAGAGCTGGCACATATACATAGCACATCTTAATTCTTTTTTTATTCCTCTCCCTTGTCCCTCCATCTCTTAGTCCTCTTTTCTTTTGTAGCACAGCATTTCTGATCTTAGGTTGAAGGAGAAAGCCACCAGTCACCAGAGTCCAAAATCACACAGATTGTTAATACTATTCTAGTCCATGCAAAGAGCAGGCAGGTACACCCAGGGCCAGTCCTCTTCCTCCAGCTTTTCTATCACATCTCCTGCCTTGATTTCCACTGCAGCACTGCTCAGACCTGCCTCCTCTCTGCACCCAGGTAGAAAGCTGCTTTGGACAATGCCTGGGCTCTTGCAAGCAGCTAGGGTGACTCTGAACAAGGACATTTGAGATGCATCCATCAAAGCCCAAACACTGGACAGTGGCTTGTTTCCAGTCCTCCAGGCTCAGGGGGGCTCTGCGCCACCTCTTCCAGCCTTTCCTCTCAGGAAACCTAGTTCTGTACAACCTTTTGTCCTCTAACCACACTCAGATGCTTCCACACTTAGCTTCTTGCAGATGTGTGTGGAGATTCCCACAGGCACACAGTGTCTCCAGGCATCATAGGAATGGAGCATTTTCCAGACTTAGAGACCACCTCTAAGATTAGAGACCACCTCTTGGATTCTTTCCGTAGGACCAGCCTGATCACCAGCCTTCTCCTTAGGAGCCTTACGGATTCCTGGACAAATAGAATACCACGTCTAAAAATTTTAAATTGCCCTACTGATCACTTGTTATAAATTGTTTACCCCCCCATGAACAAAGGGATTACACTGCTACTTGTAAAAACTGCCCTCTTTAGTAACACCTAAACTCAAGCACTGTTCATGCACTGCCAATTTTTTATTTAAAGTGGTTTGTATAAAATTGAATATTCTCACTTCATTCAAAATGTAAAACAACAAAGGGTTTGCTCACCAAGTCATACTGCCGCCTGCCCCACTCAGTCTCTTCGGAGACGTTTGTCACAATCAGCAACCCACGGGTCTTTCCCAAGGTTTCAACATAAATAAATAGTACACATACATTGCACAAAATCTAAGAGAAGGAATTGAAAGTTGCCTAGAGCTTCACACCCAGAAGATAAGCATAACATGGTCAAATTTGGGCATTTTCCCAAGAATTAAACATTTTCCCAGGAATTGAATATCCTTCCAGACTTGTGGGTTAATCACATTACCAGACCAGGCCCATTTTGCCCAGTGCACAGTATGCCAGTCAGGGAAATGATGAGCTTTACAGAAAAGACTTTATTCACAAGACTACCAAATGTGTGGAAATGGGAGAGAAGGTCTCAAATCTGCCTCCCTGAGGATCATGTTTGGGGCATACATAGGCTGATGTCTAGGGGGCCCAGAGGTCAGGAGACAATGGAAGTCTTCTACATTCTAATCAAATTCCATCAGCTGTTACCATCCAATCAATATGTCAAAGGTGCAAGCTATGGTCAATTTAAATTGGTGATTTTTAAAGTCAACTGAACTCAAGTAAGTAAGCAGATGTCATGGATTAAGTCTAAGAGCAGGTTTTTCTTGTTTCAATACCACTTCAACTAGAGAGGTTACTGCTCACTTTTAACTCTTCTCTGTTTTTTATTAATGAATCTGTAATAGTGAAAGAAGCCACCAGGTAAGAAGTGGACAGTAGAGACTTGATCCTACCTGATTTATCTCAGCATCTACTTAATGTCCTCAAACATGAAGGTCTGTTTTAAATTTTCCTGTTGACTTTGATGTGCATATTCTATATTATCCCCTCAATAATGTGTTCCCATTATACAACCGTCCCTGAATTTAGTAGAAATCTTCATGTTTTCTTTTTTTCTCTTTTTTTTCCCCTGGGGCTGGTTCCAAAGTCTACATGAACCACCAAATCAACATCACTTAGCTGCAAGTGGCTAAGAATGAGAGAAATTCTAAGCTCTATTCCAGAGAATGCTAAATGAGCATATATGCAATGGGAAAATATATACCAATGAAAACCAATTATTTCCACAAGCAACAGACAGGTAAATCTCAGGAGTATCACCAGTCACACACAGTATTTCTCCACCTAAATACACCAAGCCATGTCAGAAAGGAAGGCAAAGCTCCTGCAAAAGTATGTTAAAAAGCAAAGAAAGGAACACCAAGGAGAGAGCAGTGACTCCCTCCTGGGGATCAAAGTCACCACAGGGACAACTATTTGAAACTTTAATATGGAATCTTAATTTCTTCAAAGCTTGTTGATCAGCAAAACTCAATATTGTATCATTACCTCAGATGTTTATCAGTCCAACTTCCCTCAAGTCAAATAATGTTAGAGAATTCAACAGAATTAATTTTTAAAAAACCCTTCCAGATGGGCTTTTAAACTTTCTCCCAAATTTCAGGTCAAACTCTGTCCAATCTTCACACTCCTGTGGAGCTAGAAGGACCCACCCTGAAGGCCTCACCCACCCACAGCCCCACGCACTGGAGCAGAGACCCATGTTGCATTTCCTCACTGCTGCAGCCTCCTGCAGTGGCTTCCAAACATTTCTGGCCCTGCTGGGATGTTTCTGTTTCCTCAGAAAACCAACATTGGTAAGTCAATAGATCATAACCAGGGTAAAATGGAGAGGAAAGACGCAGATTTTAGCCAAATTTGCTGAACCATGCTGTGACCTCCCAGCCATTTCAGCATTTTGTGATCAACCCACGGGACTGACACATAGCCATTTGCTTTCTTCTAGGGGGACAGTTCAGTAAAGCTCCCTCCATAGGCTGTGACTCTGCCAGAATCCGAAAAGGCTGAATGGTTACTGCTCTTTCATTTGGATCTAAACAGGAGGAAGGCTAGCACTTACGAACTGCAGCAGAGTATACCCAGTCCATCTGTCCCACCCTCTGGGCAGACTCACTCTCTCACAGGAGGGACGTAGTCTTCATTTTGCAGCTGAATCCAGATGAGAGAATGCCCGACCTGGAGGCTTCTGCAGCCTGCTCAGCCCTGCTGTGATCACCTCCCTTACACAGGCCTTCTGCCATAAGGGGACAGGACTTCTGGGCCACTGATCTACCCACGTGGAGGTGGGGCAGGCAGCCTCCCTGTGGAGCTCTGTTCCTAAGAAGTTTCCCTCTGAACCTGACGTCCCTCCCTCCTGCCAGGCTCCCCCTTACCCAGTAATTAGAAAATTCACCTTTCACTTGGGGTACGGTGGGGGTGCAGGGCAGGTTACACCATAACCAGCTCAACTCCTTTTGAGACACTTCAGCAAATTTCAATACGCTGTTTCACTAAGGAGCTATGCCTTCCTCTTTTCATTATGGTTCAGAAATTCTGAGGTTTTAAAGCCATGGCAGCACCCAGTGCCAACACTGTCCCTGTGGGACCTTGGAATGGACTGACTTCCTCCTCCTAAGGGGACTCTGGATCCTCCCATCCCTTCCCCCACCTGCTCTGGAGACAGGCTAGGTGCAAAGTACACACCAGGTAGAAGTGGTTGACACAGGACCGGGGATTTAGCTCAGTGGTTCCGTCGCCTGCCTCACAAGCGCAAGGTCCTGAGTTCAATCTCCAGTACCAAAAAAAAAAAAAAAAAAAAAAAGATTACAGAAGTGGTTGACAACCCAGGGCTTCTTGAGAAGCCAGGGCAACTGCAAGTAGAACTTTTAGATTAACCACGGCCTTGGCTGGGTAGGTCTGCACTGTCCTAAAGAACCCAGTCAGTATATGTTACCAGAGTCATCATAATTGCAAAGCTGTGAGGGGAACAAAATCGTCCTCGGATGAAGATATTCACCAAGGAATCAACCCCACTTCTCTCCCCTCATTTGAAAGTGGCATTTAGGGTATATGAGGTGTTGCTGTGGCAGGCTTTGTAACCCAAAGTGGGCCTCTCCCACTTGCAGGTCTACAGCTTGACCCCTGTGAGCTGGTCTAGCAGGGTGAGGTAGTGGCTCTGTGAGCAGAGGTGGCCTGGTGTCAGGTTGAGGTTTCTCCAGGTGCCTCTAATCCTCCTTAGACCAGGGTCTTCTCAAGGCCAGGGACAGAGGATGGGTCACTTCACCTTACCCACACTCCACTAGCCAAAGTAAGTTACATGACCAAACTCAAAGTTTTTAGGTCTAGGGATAAGGCTGGGGGAGAGGAGGAGATTCCTACTGATTCTCCAACTTACCACAGTAGGTCTTATTGTGATTTTGACCAATGAAAGTTGAACATTTGGACACAATGCAAAATGATGATCAGTGGATGGAAGTAACATAGGAGGGCCATTGCATGCTTACACAGGCATGCGAATATGCAAGCTGTCTTCAGCCAGGAACTGGAAAGGAAAGCCATGCAGATCACAGAACACCCACAGATGCACAAAATATCCTCTGAATGCCTAGGAGAGGCCTTCAGGAAACTAATAGGTACACACATAAAAACTTGCTTCCTTATAATGCTATTTCCAGATGGGAACACAAAATACTATGCAGAAAAAATTATTTCAAAAAACCCCACAAATATTTCAGTTCATCCTAATTTCTTATATTTTCAATAAAAACAAGTTTGCCTTATATATGAGAAAATAAATTTATTTGTATACCTGCTAGTTCAATTTTTCAAGAGAATGTCCCAAATCAATTTATCACTATTTTGAATTTTGGTTCCCACTTTAGGAGCATCCACTGTAAGTGGATAATGAAGAGTAAAGATGCAGAATTCAGGCTATGGGCAAGGAAATGTTGTCTCAAATTCCCACAGGTCTGTGAGAGCTGTGTGGCACTCGGTGTGTCATTTGACTTCTCTGGTTCTGTCCTCATCCACTTCTCACTGAAGGGGTTAAATGAGAACTTGTACTCAGAAATGTTGGCTATTATCAAGATGATTCGATCATCTACTTCTGCATTTAAATTTTACTTATTATCTTTATTTTTGTATGTATTACTTCAGGATAGCTAATTGTATTAAACTTCCTACAACCAAATTAGGCAAATGTACCCAACCACAGATGCCGCATGTTTCTGATGATCTCACCTCTTCAGCAACGCCTCACACGTCCCACAGGAAGAGGACACAGAGCATGTCACTTAGGTCAAAGTCACTGAAGGGGCATAAGTCAGTCAGTCCCAGCTGCTCCTGGGCACACATGAGTCCAGGAACCATTAGGAATCACTGAGCACTGGGAAAGACACCTGAACACAAGCCCAGCATGGGACCAGCTGTGGGCAAACAGATGCTGCTATAGAAAAGCAAGAGGAAAGGAAAGCTATAAAAGGAGAGAAATTCTCATTGCAAGGATTTCAGAACTTAGTCTACATTTTTCAGCACTTGAAATAAAATAAATTAGTCCAAGCATGAAAGCTAAGTGTGTGAGCAGATAACTGTTGATACTTCTCAGGGAGGGAAAGTGTATGTGTGTGTGTGTGTGTGTGTGTGTGTGTGTGTGTGCATGAGTGCACATGTGTGCAAGCACATGCACCCTGAGCATACAGAAGCCATGGAGAGAGGCAGGACAGCACTGTGTGTGTGTGAGTATGCGCTGCACACATGCATGCGTGGCCAGTCTCCACACGTATAGCCCAACACAGGAGTGGGCCGTGCCCAAGTCCAGGACAGCACACCCTTACCTTAGCCTCATTTTCCAGCCACCGCCCTGGAGCTTGGCTGTGAAGGGCTCAGCACCCGTGCAGGGCAAGTCCTCTCTCTGCTCCTGCGCAGTGGCACTTCCAGGATGGCAGAGTGGTTTGGCAGTTGGGCTGAGGTTTATTCAGATACATATTTTTGTATATTATATATACAGTTATTCATAGTTAGATATAATGTTATTATATAAAATAATATAAAACAGTACTATATATATATATTATTGCCATTTGTGTTAATTCATTGTGCACTCCATCCATCCATTAACAGAAAACATGGTGACAGACACTTGTGTGCTCCAAACAGACTAGATTCTAAAACAGACTAATTGTAACAAAGAATCAAAGGAAAATTGTGGCAACCTGAGTCCTCCCCAGTTATTACTGGCTGGGAAGCTAATCCTGGACCAAGACCCTGTGTTTACAAAAGAGGGAGCAGTCAGATGCTTAGATTAACTGAATGTGGACTCCACACATATCCCGAAGTGCTGGCCAGATGGATTTGGGCCACTCAGAAGAGAAATATTTATGTTTATCTCTTTTTTTTCTTCGTTCTGTGGGGTTCTTTTTAGTACAGAAAGATTAAAGCAAATGGCAAATGAAGTTGGTTCTAAGATGGATACTTACTAAATGAGCTTGACAATTCATCCTGGGCCCTGAGTGAGTGAGAGTGTGTGTGTGTGTATGTGTGCAGCCTGGCTGTGAAGAGAGCTGCCATCTTCTTTGTATATTGCAAGAACACCCTTTGCCCCCATCTTTAAGAGTTCAGTTTGACAGGAGGTGACAAGATAAATATTTTTCTGTTTGTCCTAAGTCCATCTGGCCGTTTTGGGAGCTACCAGAACACTTCTGGGGAAGGACATTTATCTGACTTGTTCCTCTCTTCTTATACTAGGGCAGACTATGGCTAACAGTGACACCAATGGCAAATCTGGATGAGTCTAGACAACACTGAAACATTTTTCCAAAGATATGGCCAACCCAACATGACCACAGCTGGGCACTCACCCCGGTATGTGCTGCAGCCAGCTCTCAGAACCAATTGTTAACTTTGGGGAAGGGTGCAAACTAGTTGTTGATCACAACCATGATGAAACAATGTAGAATTGAACACTGCTCCAATCCCTGCAACTGTACAGAAGCTAAAAAGATGGTACGATTGCAATGGGCAGTGCTGAAACAGGGAGAGGTTTTGTTTCAATCCATGTAATTGATACAAGGCAAGGTGGGAAATCATCTAGGAGCTGATCATATCCAATTTAATGGCAGATTTGGGGAGAAGAGCCAGCAGGCTGGAATCATGGCTGAGCAGCTGCTGGAGGCTTTCTGTAGTCATGAAAGTCTGGCATGAGTCCTCAAAAGTGTCCTGTGGGCACATACTGGCCACGTGGATTGTGCAGTGAAGAGTACTGTGTGTAACTTTTAATCTGTGAACTTTTATCTGCTTTACACCTTTCTAGAGGAAATATTATTGCACAAAGAAACATACACCTGGTGTGATTAAAAAAATGCAGTGGATGTTTAAATATTTTTACAATTTACTACAATAAAAGATACATTACCATTAATCACCTTCAAAATATTCCCCCTCACCTCAAACATGCTTATCCCATTGTTCTTGCCACTTTCTGAAGCATTTCTGGAAGTCCTTATTAGGGTCTTTAGTCGTGTTGTCATGGCGCCTCCATGTCCTGAATCGATTCAAAATGTTTTCCTTTCATGGTTGTTTTGACTTTGGAGAAGAGCCAGAAGTCCTGCAGTGCCAGATCCAGAGAACACTGGATGAGGACACACCCTCATGTTTTACAAGCCTGCCTTTCTGTTGTAGGCACTAGGCAGCACATTCACTGTGTTTTTGATCCCACCTCACAAAGACACTCATAAAAGAGGACTTCCAGAACCGCTTTAGAAAGTGGCAAGAATACACTGTAGTGGGATAAGTGTGTTCGAAGGGAGAGGAAACATGGAGGGGGGTGGCACGGTGCCTTTTACTGTAATAATTTTTTAAAATTTAAATATTCCCCATATATTTCAATCACATCTCTTCTAAACAATTTTCCTTCCCATTAGGGACAATTGCTAACCATTTACCAGCACTTTTCCACTGACCCCTCCTCCAACCTCCTCCTCCCTACACTCTCTCTGATCTAAAAATAAATTTCCTGGTATCAGGACAGGGAGTAATCTGAGCCCAGTTTCGAGGATCCTGGGTGAAGGAGCTATTGTCTGGCCTTGGAAAGCTTCCAGGCTCCAAGACAGACCTGTTCCACACCAGCACTGGGAGGGTCACTGGCTGCACAGTGACAACAGGGAAATCTCAGAAAAGAGCATCATTTCTGCAGTAGGAAATCCTGGGCCGTGTTGGAAGAGGCTCCTCAGCCAGAATCAGTGTGCTTTGTAAATTCAAATCCCACCATCAGCAGTGGCAGCTGGTGTGATCTCAGATGCGGCCCCCCAACCCCAACCCACCTAATACAAATGTTTCTGGGGTCCCCCGTTGGACTTGCCCTCAGGGCTAGTTTGTGAGCTGCCAGTCTTGTTTCTGGGCTTTCACCAAAAATTATATTACCCAGCATTGTTTTTCACTGTATATACCCAAAAAGTTCCAGGCAATTTTGCCTGTTTGTAGAAGAAAACTCTCATTTCGGAGTTTAAAGCAGACACTGCGGAGAATGGTGGTGTGAAATAAGAGTCATTTTTTATACCTAAGACATGTTGTCCAGACCACACAGCCAAAATAAACAAATTTTGGAAGGAATCCCAAAAGAGCTTCCTGACACTTCAGAGCCAAGCCTGAGTCAGGGGGCCAAGTGTAAACCCTCCCCAAGGGACTCACTCTTCAGGGCAGCCCTGTATTGACTTGCCAGTGCTGCTGTGTTGCCCTAAGTGGTCTCATCATTCCTAAAACTGCTTCTCAGCTCTGAGCTAGAAGAGATCCTGAGGCCTCAGTCCAAACGTAGGTCCGTGTCCCCCACCCTCTGCAACTCTCCAGAGATGGGACCAGGAGTCCATGTCAGGCTACTTTTCTCTGGAGTTCCTTAATCACAGCTTCATCTGCTCTGCTGTCCAACTCCAGGGCCACCTTGGGCTTGGGAAGAAGGGCTGACTCTCTCCATCACCCCTGTGTGGCCTGGCTGGGTGCCTCTGGGATATGTGTGTTCTGAGGCCACCACGGGCACACTGAGGAAAGGTCACCTCTACAGAGCTCTGCCAAAGAGATGGCAAGAGCACCAGGCTGGTCCATGTACACAAGGGTAAACTGAGCCAACGAGAACTCCATCCCCACCCTCGCCTCAGCCACCTGCTGGGCACATCCATACACTAACTCAGTCCTCACACTGCCCGCAAGCTAGGTGCATCTGGCCACGACCTGACAAGCATCACAGCTAATGAATCAAGTGCTGCCCCCGGAAGATATCACAGGCTACTCCACTTGCAGATCTCTGAAGCTAATTCCAGGTTAGTGCTGCACGGGTCATGACAGCTCTGCCCTCAGCATGAGTGGACAGCAGCAGACTGTATATAGTGTTGGTCCAGAACAAGACCCACTGGGCAGCAGAAGAGACCAGTGAACTCTGAATGATTCTCCTTGGAATTCTGTGTGGGGCCAAAGAAAATGTCAGAGATAAGTGACAAGATTGTCTAGGGTTATGAAGAGATTTCATGGAAGTTCTGCACCCCTTCCCCATACCTCAACCTCTGGATCTCTTCATCTGAATCCTTGGTAGTATCCTTTATAATAAACTGGTAAATGTGTTTCCCTGAGTTCTCTAAGCCACTCTAGCAAATTCATGAAACCTGAAGAAGTCAGGAGAAGCCCAACTTATGGCCAATAGGTCAGAAGTTCCAGTCACAACCTGCGGCTGCAAGTGGCATCTGACATGCAGGGCAGTCTTGTGGGACTGAGCCCTCAGCCTGGAAGGTCTGACACTGTCTCCAGCCGGATACTATCAGAATTAAATTATAGGGGTCAGAAGCGTGTTGAGTGAGAGTTAGAGAGAAAAATGTGCTTTTTGCTTTAAATGTGTCCATTCCAAATCACATTAATGGATCCTTTTGCTCTCCTGATGGAGGCATTGTTTAGGTAGACACCAGCTCAGGGTCTGACCCTGCTCTTGACGTGGAAACAGGAGATGAGAAGACCCCTCAGACTGGCATGATGGCTGAGGAGACAATGTTCCCATGTGCTCTCCTACATCTCTTCCAACACTGGAAATATGAAGTGTCATTCTCTAATATTTTGTTATATCTTTATTTATTTTCAACTGGGACCAGATTCAAGATCAGTAGAGACTATTGAGAAAATAAACAAAAAATTGCCAGACATATGTTTTACAAATTTTCAAGTAGGATTTGGATATCAAACTATCATCCCTTTAGTATATCCATACAATGGTGTATTATTCAGCCTGAAGAAGAGAGGAAATTCCAACACATGTGACAATTTGGACAGACCTTGGGGACATTATGCAGTGAAATAAGCCAGCTGAAAAAGGGCAAGCACTATGTGAGTCCACTTATATGAGATCCCTGGAGGGTGGAAAGAGGACAGTGGGTCCAGGGGCTGAGGAGGGGTGAGGTGGGGAGGAATCCTATGTGCAGTCTCAGTTTGGGGGGATGGAAATACTTCAGAGATGGATGGTGGTGACAGCTGCACAGTATGAATGTACTCAATGCCACAGAACTGCACACTGTGACACATCACGTGTATTTCACTGCACTAACCCTGCCCCCCTTAAGCCAGCCCTGTCTTGTCAGCACCTGCAGCTCTGGATCTCAGTCTCGGGAGCTCCACACAGCAGTGCCCCTCCACTGCCCCCACACTGCAGCACCCTGCAAACACCACCATAGGATGGCCTGTCATCCTGTCTCCAGGGCAGCAATCCTGAGACCTCTACCAAACGCCTGGATGACAGTGAGAGGGGCAGGACAGGACCCAGATGAGGACAAAATGCTGTGCACTTCAACAGCACGAAAAGGGATTCCCGATTTGGTCACTATAAAGAAAGGACAAATGTTTGAGGACAAGAACTCTGATATAAACACCACACAGTGTATACATGTACTGAATAGCTCAAGATAACCCATAAATATTGAAAGCCTTAAAAGAGAGACAAAAGAAAGAGACATGGGAAGATGCAGATAATGTTTGGTTCCTTCTCTGCAGTGTCACGTAAACCCTGTCCATAAACCTGTCCATAAACCCTGTCTTGCACCCAAGAGCTTGATTAACATTTGGACATCTGCTCAGTCCACCCACAGGCCGCTCTGTTGCTTTAGCAGAATGGGCCATTTGACTCCCTTCTGCTTAGGGAGGCCACTGCTCTCAGATCAGGGGCCGCTTGTTTATTTTGAAAACAACTCCCGCCTCCACCAGCTGACAGGAGCCTGAACTCTGCCACTTTTGCCCTAGATGTACTCTGTTGAAGGCCACCATGCCTCAGCCCCAGAACTCAGCTCTGGCAGCCTTGAGCAGTGCTTTTCCTTCGCTGCATTTCTAGGTCAAGCCAGCTTTACTGATTCAGAGGAGGTGACCAGAAGGCAGCAAGATGCAGCCTGGGGTAGGGCAGACAGTGCTGAGCCATGCTGCTTTGTCTCAGGAGCTGGACTTTCTAGATTCTGCATTTCTGTGACCATTGCAAGGGCAGCCTCTTCTCTCTCACCTTCTCACAGCAGTCTTGCCTCCAACAGGTGGGGTGAGGACAACAAGCTTAGGAATCCCAAAGGTCTCCAGTCTGGACGATGTATTCATCCATTCGACAGTACTTTTCAAGTACTGTCCCCGGGTGAAGGAGGATGAATGACAAAGAGATACACAGTCAGTTTAACATGGGGGCAGCCAGCAGGCTCTTGCCTCTTAATAGGCAGAGGAGCCCCCAGCGTCTGGCTCAACTGACATTTATTCACCCAAACATGGGCACAAGCAATCAAAGTAACACAAGATTCATCTGCTTTCCAATTAGTACATACTCTGGTAAACAGCTTAACTTTGGGTGTCTTAACTTTTCCCTAGACCCTGTAATATGTAATCACCCCTGAGTGCAGCCTTTCTCCTTTGTGCTCACAGAGGAGGCCAATTAGGCCTCAATTCTCCTCTGGTCTCTGACAGTGGTGCATAGCACTGTGGAAGACAGAAGTGTGATGGACATGTGGGCACTTACCTCAGGGAGCTCAGGAGACAAGGGACAGCAAGGGGCTAAGGTATGAACAACTGCAACTCCAGAGCACAGCAAAGGGTGCTCTCCACTCCCCAAGGGATGATGCGGTCACCAGGGGACCAAGGATTAGCAGTCTTCCAACCAGGACTGACCTAAACACAATGGAGCCCAACAAGGCCTGTGCAGGCAGAGTTCACACTGCTCTAGCCCCCCGGGCTCTTGACAACAGGACAGAAGGGCACCAAGCTTGGTCACCAAGAAGAATACTGCTTTTCCAGGGCACATATTTGAAAAGCAGCCTGTTTTCAAGAAAGCTTGCTCAAGAGAGTGTGTTGGCCTGACAACCATGAAGATAGGTAGAGAGAGGTCAGCAGGCAGAGTGAGTGCCCAATGGGAGGCCAAGACCAGACTCAGACCACAGGCACTCTCTAGGTGAATGCCTGCCTGGCCCCAAGAGCTGTCACTCCCCTGAAGGTGTCCACTGGAGCCCGGAGCTGGGATTCAGGCATGAACGGGATGCAGCACAAGAGCAGGCAGGTGATGCCTTTTCCTTCCGGCACCTAATTCTAACCTTGGGGTCAGGCTCTCAGGTATATAGAAGGGTGGGGACAGAGTATAGCTAAATTGCTTGTCAGGAGGTCCAGTGCTCACCTTTATGGAGCACTTTCTCCACCCCAACCTGCCAGTGTCCAGGAAGGATGCTGAGTCAGCCCTAATCCCTTTCCCATCTCTCTAGTGCTGCTCTGTCTCTCACTAAGCATCTGCTAGGCTCCACCCAGCTTCAGTGGACTCAGCACCTAGAAGTTTCCTATCTCTCCCAATGAGTTTCCAGGTTGGAGTACCTGCAATTTGGGAAAAATTCCTCCCTGCCACAAGGGCAAATTTCCCTATCATTCCTCTCTCTGTCCTTAGCAATTCTGTCCTCTGGGTCACCCCAGAAGATACCTGCTCTGTGTTCCTAACACAGGGAGCCTCTGGGAGCAGTTCTGGGGTTTCCTGAGTACTTTTCTCTTTCTCCTCAAGCTGCCCTTCCCTGGCTTCAAGAAGCGGTCAGAGTGCTTAGCAGCCTGGCCAGCCTGGAGGGGAGCTGGGATCTGTGCTGCAAAATGAGTCTGAACTTGGTCTGAGCTCTGCTCTAGGGAGGTGCTGGCCTGCACTTGCCTGAGGCCATGCTCCTGGGAAGCCTAAACAGTGATGGGGTCTGTAGCCTTGGTGTGCCCGTGCTTGGGAAGGCAGTGCAGAGCATCTGTGTAGCATGGCAGATGCTGCCTGGTGGCTGTAGAAGGTGTGAGCATCTCACTGCATCAAGAAGAGCCACATCTTGCACCAGTGTCCACCAGTTAGTTTTTAGTGACTTTTAAAAGCCCACTTGGTGAGCGCCAGCAAGTTACTGAACCTCTGCAAACCCCAGTTTATACTTTTGTACAGTGGTCTGTGGGAGAATTGTTCGTGTGAGTTGAGTGTGTTTAAGTAGAGAACACAGACACACAACCCTATGTGAGGGCTCGGGCACTGCAAGCACTCCACAGATTCACTATCATTGTAGGACCAGATCTTGGGGCCTCATACTGCTGTGGCTTGTGCATTTTACTGCCCAACTTACTGTCTGTGCCTCACTTAATTTCATTTTGCTGGTCACAGCTCACTGTTACAACCTATCCGACTGTGTTGAGCCTGGTTTTCTCATTCAAGTTTTAACTCTACTCCTAGGACATCCCTCAATTTGAAAAGCATATGCTGTAAATCTTTATTCAAGTATCATATTTTCTTGGTTCTTATATGTTCTTTTGGATGTATTTATTTATTTATTTATTTTGATACTAAGGATTGAATCCAGAGGCTTCACACTGAGCTGTATCCCCAGCTCTTTTTCATTTTTTATTTTGAGACACATTCTTGCTAAGTCACTAAGTTGCCCAGGCTGGGCTCAAATTTGCAATCTTCCTGTCTCAGCCACCTAGAATGCTGAGATTACAGGCACATGCCATCACACTCAGTGGATCCTTAGACATTCATTGTCATGTTTTGTTTTGGGTTTGTTCTTTTTTGGTACTGGGGATCAAACTTGGATCCTTGCGCCTGCGAAGCAGGCAGCAGAACCACTGAGCTAAATCCGTGGCCCTCATTGTCACGTTTTAATGTTCTGCGGAGAGGATTCGTCCCTCATACAACATGAGTAGAGGAGTGGGTTTTCCCCAAAAAGCAATCATTCATTAGGTCTCAGATTTGGCCACACACAACAACCACATCACCGTCATCAGTAAAACTTACTGCTGCCAGTCCTGTCCCCAAGAAATTTCTCCCTAAACAGGAATGGGAAGGGTGCAGAGTTCCTGGTGGCCTCAGGAGTGGTCAGGACTGAGACTACTCCAGACTAGAGCTGCACAGTGACCTCAGCTTCCAGGCTCCCCTGTACCAGGATGGGCTTCCTGAATGTCTTCATCCAAGTCCCCTCCCTGAGGACAGGAAGGTGTGGCCGCCCCAGGCTTTGTTCAGTAAAGCTCTTCATACTTGCCCCTTCTTCCACTCTCTCTTTAATCACATCTTGGATGTGTGTGTGGCTTTTCAGCCCAGCATGGGTACAGGCTGGGAACTCGGCCCTCACTCCTCACCTACTTTATCTCAGCTAGAAATAGCATAGGAAACAGCTCAGGACACAAGGGGGAGGGGGAGGCCTGCCAGCTGATCTCAACTCTGCTGCCAAATGGCCTTTAGGTGACACAGAAGTGGGGGTCTTGTGTGCAAATGGTGGCTTATAGTAACTAAAGCCCATTTAAGGGCATTTCAGCTCTCAATCGATTCATTCTATAAACTTTATGGAACAGTTACCAACCCATTACAGCTTTGCTAGGAACTCGCTTTCTGACTCCTCTGGGACAGTCTACATAAAGTCATTTAAAGCAGGATTATAGCAATGTGGCCCTAGACAAAGGCCATTGCCTGTCTCCTCCATCCCAGGGAGCCACTCACCAGCCCCTCCCCTTCAGAGAGGCCGGCTGATGTGGAACAAAAGGCAGGCACTTCTCCCAGGGTGGCTCTCTCCAGGATGGCCCTGCCTGGAAATCCTGACTGCCAAGTACTCAACCCCGTGGTCCATTCTTCATCCATCCACACTCGGGCTGCTGGGCTTGCAGCCCTGAACCTGTCCCCAGTGCACCAGCTGCTGATGGTGTTAGGCACAAAGAGCCAGCAGGCTTACTAAAGCGGAAACACAAAGGCAAGACTCATCCCCAGGGACTGTCACAGGAACATCCGCTCTGTCCAGAACAGCCACAGATGAATCCACGGGGCTGCAGACTGAAGCTCGGTCCTGCTGGAGCCCGAAGACCTGTCAGCCTACATCTGCAATGGCCTGTGCCCAAACTGTGTCTAAATCCCCACCGTGCCATGCACGGCCACGCACAGCCTCCAAGAGCCGCAGCCTCCATCAGCTGGTCCCTTGTAGCTCCCTTCCACCTGCCTCCGTGGACAGGGCCTGGGTCTGTTAAGCCTTGATGATTCACCCACAAGTGACTATTCTGCTGCATATAAGAGCCTCTTGCTGGGGCCTGAGGGGCAGCCAGGCTGTGGAGAGCCAGTCAGTGAGGTAGGGAATGAGAACATGGGCACATCTAAATGGGAACTGGTGCTTTTAAATTGCACAGAGCTGTCATTTATGACAATAGTAGGTCGCAGCTCAATAGACTAAGAGAATCTTTTTAAGAATATAAACCTGTAAATTCTGCAAAACCAGACCAGGTCCAGGCCCCATGGCCACCCCTGCCCTTCATCTGGAAGGGATGCTTCCCCTGCTTTGTCCCTGAGCAGGACCTGCTGGCTACAGTCTCTAGCTCTTGGAAGAGTTATCTTGCTTTTTCTTTATGAAACCCTAACGAATGTGACTTTTTCACTATGGAATTCAGCAGACATTTCCTTAAAGCAGAGATTACAGAGAAAATCTAATTCAGGTCAGAAAGCCTCCTTATTACAGGTTTGATAAGCCATCTGTTTAGAACACAAATTTCTATCATCTAGACTCACACACACAAAGCATAGTTCCCATCAAGATCTCTTTCCCAGATTCTTAGCCAAGACCTGGGCTTCCCACATGGTTACCTCACACCCCAGCTGGAAGGAACCAGACAGTGGCTGCCAGGGAAGCAGCCCAGCAGAGTCTCCCTTATCCTTCCTCTGGCTCCAAAAGAAAAGTTGCAAGTTTATCCAGGTCATTTTGCCCCTCTTTTGAGGTTCCTTCATGCATAGCCCAGGTGAGGCCCAGGGGGCGGCGGGGTGGGGGGTGGGGGGCATTTCAAGGCAAAGAACTGCAATACCAACCGGGCAGGAAGAGGTCATGAGAATGTGCTCCAGGCAGTGCCACTTCCTTGACTCCTATCAGACGGCACCCCCTCCATCCTCCCCAGCACTTCTACGAGGGAGTGACAATGGGTACCAGGTGCAGACACGAAGTGCCCACCATGTTCTTGCTGAGGTCTTCACATGGCTCTGGGTAATTTTATTTCCAGTGCAGGAAGACAGCACACAAGCTCTGGGGGTGGCAGGCTGGAAATCCAGACTCAGCTCTGGGGTCTGGGGTTCCCATTGCAGACCCCTCGCAGTCTCACCAACCCTGTTGCTGCCCCTTTTAGCAGAAACCCTGCATTTTCCTGCTTTTTCCCTGCAGGGATTATTTTTAAACAGCTATTCATGCTCTGCACCCTACAGTGTGGGCCTGACGCAGCTGCACCATTTTCCTCTCACACCAATTAAAGCCCAATTGGATGTTCCTTAGCATATGAATGAAGGCGCCCAGCAGAATATTTATTACTTGTTCAGGCCCTTCCCCCAGTCAGCTTTGAACCCCACCCCAGATCACTGAGGCCCAGATCTTCCCAGCATCCCATGGGTCCAGAAAGGGCAACTCTGGCTGAGAGGTGACTCAGGAGCCACCTTCCCATAGGCAAAGCCTTCCCAGGTCAGTGCTCATAGAGCATGCCAAACACAGAACAACCCAGGGGCACTTGGCATCCACACCAGCTGGAAGAAAGATTTTTAATGGAATATTAAAAAGAATAGAAGAGGCAGGGATGCACCTCCGCTGCTGGCACCCTCCAATTCCAACTCTTGAAGGATATTGAAAGGATTTTGAGATCTATTTGGGTTGTGGGGCATGAGGAATTTTCTATTGAGTGCAGTGCCCTTTGGCCTTTCCATTTCCACTAAAAGTGCCCTAGCCCTCATTTCCCATCATGACGTGGGAGATGAAGAAAATTTCATCCTTTAGTGCTGCCCAGTGAATGCAGAAGCTAAGGATTACTTTGAATACACTGCTGACCTGTTCTGAAATAAAGCCAGAAGGCACCTCCAGAAGGGTGGGTGTGGCATCAGGTGCTGGCCAGAAACCTGGGCATCCATCAGTGTGTCAGTGCTGGGAACTGAAGAAGTGTAGGTAGTTGATGCTATGAAACAGTTTTCCTCGAGGTAAACCCCTACACCATTGTCACCTCCCTTTAAGGAGCTCAGAGAAAGCCAGGTGTGGTAGTACATACCTATAATCCCACCACTCTGGGAGCCTGAGGCAAGACAATCACAAATTCACTGTCTCAAAATATAAATAAATAAATAGCTGGCTAGCTATATTTCTGGGTACAAACACTGGAAATCACTAAGGATATTCCATAAAAAAAAAGAAAAAAAAAACTAAAATAGAAATTACATTTGACCCAGTCATACCTCTTCCGGGTATATTCCAAAAGAATTAGACATATTAGAGTGATATATGCATACCCATGTTTACAGCAGCACAGCGCACAATAGCTAAGTCCTGGAAACAGTCAGGTGCCCGTCAATAGATGAATGAATTAAAAAATGTGTAATGGATTATAATTCAGCCATAAAGAACAAAATCATGTCATTTGTAGGAAAGTGGATGGAACTTGAGACCATAATGTTAAGTGAAATAAGTCAGACATAGAAAGTTAAATATAGTATTGTATCTCCCATATGAGAAACCTAAACAAATAAATCAGTACAATGAAAGAGAGATGTAAGAAACAAAAAAACAGACTTTTGGAGCAGGGGAAAGGGATGGTGGGAGGATAAGGAGGGCAATAAAGGGATCAAAAATGATCAAGATATGCTATGTCCTTAAACAAATCCTCCAAATGAATGTAACAACGATGCGCTGCAAACATCCAAGTGCAAAGGCCCTGGCTTCTATCCCCAAGAGAAGAGAAAGAGAAGGAAGAGGAGAAGGAGAAGAAAGGGAAGGGGAAGAGAAAAAGGAGAAGCTGCTGCTGCTGCTGCTGCTGCTGCTGCTGCTGCTGCTGCTGCTGCTGCTGCTGCTGCTGCTGCTGCTCAAGAGACTATTCAGAAAGACAAAGGGTTTTGTGGTCTGAGGTCTAAGCCTAGCAGGATCCACAAATCAGTCACTACCCCATCAAGGCAGGAACTATGTACCTATCTCCCAGAGAGCTGCCCCCAGAGCTGACCCAGAGAGCTGCAAAAACCCACAGCCCCCACTGGGAATTCTCTCATCTTCGATGAGCCAAGGGAGGAACCCCTCTGTGAGGACTCTGGCCAGAGTTCAAACCAATCCCTGTGATCCCTGTGTTTGTCCCAAGCTTCCACTCCTGCTCTCTGTTTGCTCAGCCTCCAGCCAGCCCAAGGCTTTTGCTCCAAGCAGCTCCCTCAAGGATGGCTTCTTGAAGAGCAAATTAGGTAACACATACTTCTGGGTATCTGGTGATGCTACACACTTCCCCTCTCTGTTGGGAGAGCACAAAGACCCCTTCTTCTGTGGACCTTGGCTTCAATTAGGAGAGAGAGTCAGCAGATGCAGCTGAGGGCTCAGGCCCACCCTGTCTCCACTAAGGACACCTCCACAGAGGAGGGAGCCTCCAATGCAAATGCAGCCACAGGTACAGGCACTGGGAGGCCCTCTATCTGACACTGACTTCAACATAGTTAAGCAGCAAAACCAGCATTGCTGATACCCAGCAGAAAGAGCAAGGCCACAGTGTGACCCAACAGCCTGGCCATAATTCAGTGCCCCTCAGAGGGGCCTGCATACCATTCTACCCCAAGGAGCTGTGCTAGAGGAAAGCACCAAGGCCTATAATCATTTTTTCTGAAAATAGATAGTTCTTAGCCAGAAATAGATGTAGCAATTTCAAGGAATTAGAATTAATGTACTGGGGATATAAATTGATTGGGGCAAAGCTTATATAGAACGAGAAGCATACCATCACCAAATGACAATTGGACTGACACCCTCAAAAACAGGTGTTTTCAATGGGCTAGTGACACATACCTATAATCCCAGCATTCTGGGAGGCTGAGGCAAAAGGATTGCAAATTTGAGCCTAGTCCGGGCAATTGGGTGACTTACTGAAACCCCCATTTTAAAAAAGGGCTGGAGGGCCGGGGATTTAGCTCAGTGGTTTCGCTGCCTGCTGCACAAGCACAAGGACCCAAGATCAATCCCCGGTACCAAAAATAAATAAAATAAAAAATAAAAAAAGGGCTGGGGCTGTAGCTCAGTCCAAAGGTCCTGGGTTGAATACCCAGTAGTGGGGAGAAGAAAAAAAAAAAGCACCATGTTCTATGTAGCAAGGGAAAACATGGGTCAATATTTTAATACTTCATAATTGCTCATCAGAGGTATTATAATTACAGCTACTCTTTCTCCTATCTCCTTGCTCCTGGACACTAATGGAAAACTTTGTAATAATGAATAGATGGTTTTCTTAGACCTCTTAGTAAAAACCACTAGATCACCCAGGTTACAGAAGAGACTGTGGAGGGAAACATTTCTAGCTGCCAAGTTTAGAAGCCAAATCAGACCCCTATCGATTGCCTAGGCGATGAGGGGTGCCACTGGGCTTTGGTGGGAGAAAACCCAGGGCCCCATCAGCCCAGGAAACTCTGCCTAATAGCTTGACATCGTAGTAATGTGAGCTTGTGTCTGGCTGTAAGTTTGAGTTGCCCAAATTCATGTTGAAGCCCTATTCCTCACTACGGTGGTGGTATCAGGAAGTGAGGGATGTGAACTGGTCATGAACGTGAAGCCCTCGTGGTAGGATTTGTGCCTTCATAAGAGAGGACACAAGAAGGATGATCTTTTTCTCCACCATATGAGGACACAGTGAGAGACATGATCTGCAAACCAGCAGAGAGCCCCTCCAGATACCAGATCACCAGGCCCTGGATATTGGATCCTGATGTTAAGCAATAATTCTTCTGTTCAGGAAATGCCTTCTGTCCCTGCTCCCCCCAAATCACCAAAATCCTCTACAATGCTCAGAGGACCTGGGATTTGCAAAGAATAGTAATGCAAAAGACAGAGTTCCAGGGCCAATGACTTGGTCACCAGAGGAGAGACATACCAGGAGACTAGGAGACAGTGCTGCTCAGGCATGTCTGTGTTGAGAACTAATTCAGCTGTAGGCAGAAAGAGCCACATGTGTCAGTCTGAATGTGCTCCTGGCCCCTCTGTCTGGCTAAGGTACGCAGGGCTACCATGGATCACACTGCCAAAGTCTTACCAACTGTCCAAGGGCAGGGACACCTACTCACCATAGGCTGCCAGGAGCCTGGGGCTGTGGTGTGGGGCATAAATACCTCAGTCAGCTTTCCAAACAGTGCCCACCAGAGCCACCCTGAGAGCGTAGGGAGAAGGCACCAGGCCTTGTCATCAGTTAGAGTTGAGACAGAAAGAAAGCAGCTTGCTGTCTGCACTCAGATGAACACACTGGACCACCTTACAGCCTTCCTATTGGCTCTAGGCAATGAAATCACCCAAAGATCAAACACAGGAACAGTAAGGTTGCATTCTGAGGAGCACATCTAGTCAGATCTGTCCAGTTCCTCAGAAGTTGTTTGGAACAAAGAAAGTTCTGAATAACTTCATTAGATACTCGGGAAATGTGAGTTTGAGGAACAAATGTGGGTTTGGTGAACGTATTGCTCAGTGATCTCTTGGAGAAGAACTTGGTGCAAGGAATGGCACCCTAGGAGCTTGAGCAAAGAGCAGCAGAGGCAGCACTCGTGGGCCTTCGCTGCCCTCCCACCCATAAGTCACCACTTCCAAGGATTCCACCTTCTCCAGCAGGAAGTGAAACTGGAACTGATTTGCACTAGTCAGCCCAGACTGATGCTGGGATGCGTCCCTCGTCACCATCTCAGCATGAGAACAAGAGAGCTTTGTTTCTTGTTTGTGCATAAGGTCAACATCCACCAGTGGCCCCTGCCTGGGTTTCTGTCCAGGACAACTTTTCTGTGAATGTTTCTTCAGTGCACCACACTGCCCACCATTCTGAGCAGATGCCCATCACCATCATGAGCAGGGAACGTCTGTCCTGCATTACAGGCCATAAAGGAGGTTCTGTGGCTCCCACTGATCACACAGTCCATCTGGCGGCAAGAGCTCTGGCTCTCAGCCCTAACACCCATCCCTGAGAAATGGATTCAGGCCAGAGCCTTCTGTGAGCCCAATTCAGTGCTCCTGGGGAGCTTGTCCACGGGCTCTACAGGCTGCTTCCAAAGTGGGAAAGGTCTGTGACCACACTGAACATTTCCCCAAAACAAAAGAGACATGAGTATGTGTGCTTGGTGCTTATCTTTGAAGGATTTTCATGCATTGGAGGTTACTTAGTCTGGAAATAGGCATGTTGTCCCCCGACTTTCTATGTAGTTTGAAGATTTAGTGGTTGATAACTAGCAATTCACTTGGAACATTTACTGATTGAAGGAGATCGGGCAGTCACAATGCTAAATATGCAGGACACGCAGGACCTGAAGACAATCTCCCAAGGCCTTCAACACCCACAGCCTGATGGGGTGGGCAGTTTGTTGCCAAACTGAGCCCCACAGGAAGGCACATTCTGAAAGAAAGATTTGGAGTAATTTACTCCAGTTTGCTGGGCTATTATTGAAGTTACTGCTTTTTTTAGTGGTGCGAGATGTGGATTTCATGATTAAGTGTGAAGCAGATTTCTCTCTTTAGGAGTGAGAGAAATGCCAATATGTTGCAGAATTAACTTGGATCACAAGCTCGTTTGGGGTCAAACTGTTCACAGCTTGGAGCTGACAGGAGGGCTGTGTTGTATTTTTTAGGGTCCAATTTGATGATGTGAGAGACAGCTCCCCTGCTACAGGATTGACCTGGAAGGTGAAAGTGAGTATCTGTAGCCAGGCTCCCTGAACCTCCACAATGGGAAGTCAAATGCTTTGTTGAGAGCAGCAGTGAGATATAAAAAGAGGAATTAGGATAAAGCAACAGATGGAGGCATGAGGTAATTGATTTTCAGCATTCGAAGAATCAGATTTTCAAAAACTCAAGTCAGCAATCTGGAAAGCAAGCTCAGAATAAAAATGTTAGGTCTTGTGTAGGAGAAGTTCCTGAAGGTAGCTGGCCCCTTGGAGCTCCTTGTTAGGCTTATAAGAATGACCTAATCCAAGACACAGCCCCACTGCCCTCAGTGGCAGTGTGCTCTATACTGAGTCTCAAATACAGGTGCTGCCGTTGATGTGTGTACAGAGGTCTGTCAATCTTTCCTTGGGTCTTGTGAGTTTCAGAGAAACAGAGATAGTCCATGGTCTTGAACTGGGCTCTCTGGAGGCTCACCATTTCTATCCCTGTACCTAAGATCAAACTGCTCTGATCCTCCTCCCAAACACACTCTGCAACCTGTCCCCACCATGCCCATATATGGTAGGTGTGTTCACACCTAAGAGGGAACGTCTTCAAGGGTTGACAGCACTCTGAGCAGGAAGACATGAACTCACATATTCATCTAAAGTGATGCAACTGCTTGCCTTGGCCTCTCCTCCTTGATAGAGGCAGCAGCAGGTGAGAGCTTTGCAGGAGACACAATGCTGTCCCATAAGCCTGCTAACAAGAAATACTAGCTGAGATCCTGGCAGTAGGCTTCCGTGATGCACTCTCCCCTCAGCAGAGAGGTGAGACACAGCCATGGCTGGGCATCAGTCACCTATGCTGGGTGCACCTTCCCAGTTCACCTGTAAATGAAGCTCAGGTTCTCACTGCTCTGTCTGCAGGGCATTGGTCATAGTGGTGGCTGAGCTAATAACTCATGCACTCCTTGGTGCCTGCCTCCTGCAGCCATGCCAGGCAATCAATAAAGGAGCCCCACACACCAGGAAGTTTAGGTTTTGATGTGATTCAATCAAGAAGTAATCAACAAGGTCCTCACAGGGCAGAGGAAACTGGACAATGTCAGGCAAGGAGCAGATTGGGTCCTGGCCACAACCCTGTGACACCCCATCTCTTGCACCAGACATTTGCCAAGCAGCTATGAGAAGGAATGACGTTGTTCAAAGGAGGTTTATAAAAGAAGATCAGGCTAATTTCCACTTTCCTGTTCTGCACATTTTCCTGACTGACATGTTTCTGGTCAATTCACGGCATGAGCCAATACTGCTGATATTTATTCCCCATTAAACCACTCTCACATTTAACTGGGTTTCTTTAAAAGCTTCCTTTTCCATTCATGCAGACTCTGATTCTGAGACCTTCTCTTAGGGAGAAGATTGCTCAGATCTCTTGGCATTGGCCATCACCTCACAGAGCCCTTGTTTCACCAGGGATGACCTCCAACACTAAGGATCCCTGGAGATCTTAGAACCAGGAGAGGCCTGGTCTCTTTGAAGGTGCTCACACAGCTCCTTTCCTTCCTGCAGCATGAGGACAAAGCCCTTACCTCCAAACTCCCACATGGGAAGACTTCACAGTTACTGAGGCTGTCTCTGCAGCAGAGCATCAGGGAGAGGACTGTTGCACCCAGGCAAAGTCCACAGGAGTGCCAGCTCAACACCCCTTACCTAGGGAGACAATAAGTCTACAGAAAATCCCACAGCTCAGGCCAGGATTCCCAGGAGCAATAGGCCACCACTCACTGGACATCAGAATGTAAGGTGCCCCACAAATTGTCAAAGGAAGATAGAGTAGCCTCCTACATCTGTGCACAGAAACAAAGGCAGGGTTCTCCTAGTCACACTTTCCTCGGGGGACACCTAGAATCCACCACAGCCCCAACAACCCCAATGAAAGGGACCAAGCTTACACCCCAAGACACCCCTGGCTGTGTGCACCCATATCGGCCCTCCACACAGGTGAATTCCAAGCAGGGATTCTCCCCAGCGGTGAAGTTATGCACCTACATTTGGGCAGATTTTGTGTCAGTCACCTTCCTGCCACTGTACAGAATACCTGATGTAAATCACTGTGAACACAAAGGTTTATTTGAGCTCAAGGTTTCAGAGGTTTCAGTCCATGGCTGGGAACTTCACTGCTTTAGGGCTGTGGTAAGGCAGAAATGGCATGGTGGAAGGGCCTGGTGGAGAAAAGCTGCTCACCTCATGGCAGACAGGAAGCAGAGAGGGAAGAGAGGAGCATAGGACAAGAATTTGCCCTCCCAGGTAATTCCCCTAATGATTCATCTCCTCTAACCAGGTCTCACTGCCTAATAGCACATTCAGCTATGAATTCATCAATGGATCCATCCACTGATAAGTATAGTGCCTGCATGATCCAATCACTTTTCCAAGCCCACTTCCAAACACATGAGACTTTTCAGGGCCATTTTTGATCCAAATCATAGCAGATTCTGAGAGCCCAGCCATCGACTATTGGGGTTTTCTGCCATCCTCATTTTGCTGCCATCATCACAAGAGGACATATTTATAAACTTGCCTTTCAGTGATCACTTAACCACTCATCAGATTTCTGGGTTAGTAGTAAAGAGGCTTCAAATAGGAAATCACTTCCTGTGTTTTTGAAGATGCTATTTTGCTCTAAGTTTAAATGATGTCTTTTGGCATCTTGCTCAGCAGAGAGGAACAGCCATTTGATGCTTCTGGGGGCTCTGTATCCCTTGCCCACCCCTCCCACACACAGTATGGCCCAGTTATCTGCTTGGGTGGAAAAAACTCATTGGTTCCGAGTCAGAATTGCTGCCTACACCCAGTAGCATCTCCACTTCCCTCCAATGGCACCCTGGAGACTAAACCAGAGTGATGCCAGGCCCTTTTCACTACTGCAAGACCATGTGCAATCACAGGATCCCACCTGCACAGCCAGGGGAAGAGATTTAAAGACCCAAAATAGACCCTGCACAGTCTGCCGTGTAGTGATGTGCTGGTTAAAGCAGAGCACTGAGCCCGGCTCCCAGCTTAAATAAAACACCAGATTGAAGCATTTTCATTTCCTTTTGTTGAATGCACTGCCAACATCCATAGACCAAAACCTCAAACTTAAAATACCACACTGCACACCTGGTCTGAAATCATCCTCATCAGATTAATTTAGATTATAATGCTTATAAAAAAGAACTCATGTTTAATTATTCCAAATATAAACCCGAGAGAGAGAGAGACAGTGAGAGAAAGCCTTGTTCATATCAACTTACTGCCGCATCTCTCTCTGGATTTGTTTCCTAAGCTGCATCCAATCTTTGGGACAACCTCCCAACATCAGGTCACTAAACCTCCTGCCTTAAACCAACAGTCCATCTTGAAATACTTACTGCTCCGATGCCCAAGAGGCAGTGGGAGATCTGAGAGCTTCTTGCAAGACCTGACAAACAGGTACTAAGCATAAATGCTAAATATTAACTCACCAAACAAAGGTGCCAGGCACCTCAGATAACCAGACTTCCACAAGGAATGGAAGTTTCAAAGCTCCTAACACACACTTCCCAGAACAGAGGATGCAGATTCAATGGAAAGCCTCTGGGGAGAGAACTCCAGAGCTGCCCATCTCACCACTGCAGAAGATGCCACAAGGGGAAAAGAAAGAAGGGAATGGAAATAATATGAGAAAAAGAAAAAATGGAAACAAAGTCTTTGTAGATAGGGAGGGATGGAGAGGTTGAAGGGAGGGCAGGGGAAGGGGGAGAAATAAGAACCAAGAGAGATTATGTAAAGGTACAAATTTCCAATGATGAATGTCATTATATTGTATAACTTAAATGTACCAATATAATTAATAATTTTTTAAAAAGATGCCACAAGACCTGCCTCCAACTCAACAATCTGTGTATGATTCAGGGGAGTAGAAGCTACCACTGAGAACCTAACAGTTAACTTCTCAGGGAAAAAACAGGCCTAAGAAGACTTCCCCATTCAAAGATAGATGCTAAGTGGGAACAACCCAGAAAGGGGCATAGAAAATGTTCTTAATTAGAAAAAAGAGAAGATGAGAAGAGGAAGAAAGAGAAAGAGGGGGAGAGAGAGAGATTATTGAAAACAAGGAAGGGAGGAAGGGAGGGAGGGAAAGAGAAAAGAAGACAAGGAAGATGTGGGAGAGGAGGAGAAGGAAGTCAGGCAGCTGGGAGGGGAGGAAGAACAGGACATTAACACAATAGGCAAACACAGGAGGACAAACAAGTCCAGGAAAGCAGATGCTGTTAAAGGACACAAACATCTGGACATAGGAATCCTAGTCTTGCAAAGTGAAATATCATCCTAGTTGCAGACTTATCCTTGTTGGTAACAACTCTCTAAAGGCAAAGAAATACATGCACAGAGAAAGGAAGAGAATATGATCTAATGTGCACAACTTGCCTGAATGTCATTTGTACATCAAACCAGTAGGAATGACTTTATCAAGTATACAGAAACTTGGGAATGACAATACTCATGAAACTTCCCTTAAAATCTATTTAATCTCCATAACAAATGAAAACAAAGAACTTACATTTGCCCTCTACTCTTTCCTTCTTCTCCTTTCTCTATTGCTTTCTTTAAAAATATCCCTTAGCTCTCTTTCTTCCCTTTCTTTTATCTTTCGTGAGACCACTAGGACCAGTAAGTGGGCAGAAACAAAACCAAGGAAGTGGTCATGACCAAAAAGAATGTCCTGAGCTTGCAGACATTTCTGAAAGACCAGAAAGGTGAAAGGAATTTCATTTAAGGACAAGTATCTGAGATAGCCACCACATTCACTCCTCTCACCCAGGGTGAAGAGTTATAGAAGGACCCAGTTACAGAGCTGGCATTGGATCTCCAAGCCCCTGGCTGCTGGGGAAGCCCTTGGACCAAGTTCTCATGGAGATGTGCATGGGCAAAGCAGCCTCTCCTCACAGCTCTAAGTGAGAGTGTGGCCAGCAGGTGTTCTCTCCACTCCCCCTGAAGCACCTTTCCCTGCTCTCACATCTGCAGAGAGCAGAGCCATCAGTAGCTCTAGAACAGTTGCTGGAAGCTGTTCATTGAAGTACAGGCATTTCTGTTGCTTTTTAAGCCCTAACCATATTGGATCCTTTGGTACCTCTGCTTAGCACTGTACCCTATTTAGGGAAAACTAATACCATGAGCACCACAAGACTGTTCCTTTAACCCAAGGGAAATGCTGCCAGGACCGTGAACACAGCATTGCTGGGAGAGGATTCCCAAAGAGATATTCACTTCTAATCATGTTTCTCCATATGAAGGCTCACATTTCCCTCTCCCCCCAAAAACCCCCTACCTCTACTTGGCAACCACTCTTGGGTAGATGCAACCTTAGGGGAGGTGGCCCATGCCCAAGATTCACATATACTCTAGACCAGACATCAGATAAGCCAAGTTCACGTTCCTCAAAATCGAAGAATGAATTTTAAGGAACAAAGGAGGTAAAGAGTAGGAAAAGTTTATTGAGAGAGAGAGCTCCTGAGAGACAGGAGAGGACCTGAAAGTGGGTTCTGAATGATCCCACTTCTCAAAGGAAGTTTTGTAGAGCAAAATCACCAAGTGTGTACAAAATCAAAAAGTGAGTACAATGTGAGTCAAAACTATGATCAACCAATCAGATTACAAGTATAGCTGCTTAGGTAATATTGAGCTAATGGAAAAGCAGGTCACGTAGCAAGTGTACATGGAAAGAACAAAGACCTTTTTAAGGAGGCATGGATCAAGAGGTCCTAGTCACCCATCTGGGAAACTGATGTCTATCTAGATGTTATTGGACCAGATGATACCACTTATCTTATCCCTCAGGGAGGCATGTAGGCCTGGTCATTCTGTCTTTATCTTGAGGCCTGGCTTTTAACAGATGTGCCTCTAGGCAGTGTTGTAATGTGTTCTTCTCCTTTACCCTGATTCCCTCCAGGGCCTAGCCCTGTCTGACTGCCTATAGTATTTTTACCTAACTTAGTTATCTATAATACTGTGTTACACTGAACTGTTGTTCTATAATGAGTAAGGGGAGCATTCAGACAAGACTGAAGGGTTTACCACGTGCAGAATCACTTTGATGCCGGCCACAGGAGAGCCATATCCATGAGAAGAAGATCAAACCCAGGAGGAAAACAGGAATCAGCATGCATGATGGGCTGGGTGATGAAGTATTTGGAAACAATGGCAAATGTAAACAAACTCTGACAGGAAGAATCAATAATAGAAACAGCACACTGAAACAACGCAACAACTGTAAAAATGATAAGGTGTTTTAGTAACAACAGGAGACTAAAATACTGGACCAGCCTGGGGTACAGCTCAGTGGGAGAGCACTTGCCTACCATACCTGAAGCCCTGGATTCTATCCCCACCACCACAGAAAATAAATAACTGAAACAAAACAGTAGACCAATAACAAGGAAGAGAGACAGAGGGTGACAAAGGCTAAAGGTTCCAAGGTTCTTGCATCCTTCAGAGGAAGATCCGAATTTGGGTTATCCCAGATCTTGTTAAGTGGAGCAGCTGCTTGAACAAGCTAATACAGAACAGGTAACTTTTGGTCTCTGGAGGCAACAGAAAATAAAGAAAATACAGTCATTTCAATAAGAGGTGGAGAAAAACTAAATATACAACAAAGGCATGGAAAACCATGGCAAATCAATGTAACAGAGTGAGATGGTGGCAGTAAGTCTGAATATATGAGGATCCCAATATACATACAGGGGAGAGAAAGTCACCTGCTAAGTGAGAGAGCAGAATCTGATCACATTCACAAACTATGGCTCACACAGAAACCACTGAAGCAAGCTGCAGGGCTCAGTGCAGGTTTGGTCCCACTGATCTAATTTGGAATCTAGGAAATCCTTGCCCCAAAGCTTCTAATTCAGATCATCCAAAGACCATGCTTTTAGAAGAACTGCTAAAAACATAATGGAAGAGAGAAACTATCTCTGCCCTTTAATCTGCAAGGTCCTCTTCTCACAGTGCAATTCCTACTTCATATAACTATGCAAAATAATGTTAGTTTCTTGGGTTATTTTCTACTGATACTCCCCTTTGGTCTGGTGCCCCCATTACTATTGTGGCCTGTGGGGAGCAGAAGCTATGGTCCCCGAGAGCTGCTATCAATGACAAGCACTCAGCTCTCTGTTTCCTCAAGAGAAGGTGGGCAAAACTCTGTCCACCCTGGTGGGAGTGAGTGGAGAGGGCCAGGGGCTTGGAGATGCACCAGCCAACTTTATGCCTCAGGATTTATGTAGAGAAACACTCACAAAGTTCAAAAGTACTTATAGATAAGGATTTTCACTGTACCACTTTTTGTAATAGCAAAAATCAGGAAGAATCCAAATGTTAATCAGCAAGGATTTGTTAGAAAAATCATGATATAGCCATGCAACCAAGTGGTTAAAAAGAAAGAAATAGATCCACAGGTGCTGGTGTGGGGAGAACTGTAAAGAATATTAAAGAAATAAATAAACAAACAAATAAATAAATGTAGCAGAGTCAAATGTATAGCACCCTCCAGTTCTTTTGCTTTCCAGGGTGGGGGTGGGGGGCCTTTGATGTATAGAAAATATCATGCTCATACCCTTCTTCCTATTACCTTCTGTTATTGTTTGTGTTTAGATGTCCCCCCCAAGCCTCATGTGGTCATAGGTGGGGCTTTTTCAGAGGTGGCTAGATTTAGAGTCTGTGATTCTGGGATTGATTTCATGATGCATTGCTAGGATCAAGAGCACTAGGATTAAGGGTGTGAGTGCTACCTGTCCTAAGTAGCCTGGATAAAATATAAGAAATAGAAAGAGCTGTGATCATCCTTTGCTTACTTTGTTATCTTCTGCCCACCATGAACTGTTTCTCCTCTGCAATGCTTGCCCGCCATGCCACCCAGCCTTGGAGCCAGCCAGTTATTCCTATCCTGCCTTTATTTTCCTGTAGCTGTAGAGAAACAGAACAGAAAGAACGTATGCATACTGCTCACCAGCCCAACTATGGCTCTCCAAGTGGAACACAGCAAGCAGAGGGAATTACAGAGCATCTGTGTCCCTGGTCTTTTCCCATTTCTTTGTTGTTTAGTTGTTTGTTTGGATTTTTTTTTTTGGTACTGGGGATCGAACTTGGGTCCTTGCACATGTGAGGCAGGCGGCAGAACCACTGACCTAGATCCTGGGCCTGTTGTTTAGTTTTTTAAAGTTCCTTAAAACAGGGCTCAAAGACAGTAGGCAATACAGTTTTAATACAGATCTTAAAACAGTTTTGAACCAAAATTCCTGCATGGTTTCTTCCTCTACCTGTGGGCAGTTCTTAGTTTTGCCAAATAATTTGCTTTTTTAAACTAGACTATCTTCACTTCACTCACAGGGAAAAAAAGGCAATAAAGAGACTTTTTAATGTAAAGTTGTCTCCATATGAGTTTTCAAAATTGCTACTGTTGTTTGTAATAAGAAGGGATCTACCTGAACACCTTTGCCAACATCCGATCTGTTTACTCAGACTCTTGATCTTCAAGATTATTACTGTTGCACAACTAAACAGCTCCCCCCCTCCTCCCTCTCTCTCTTTCTCTCTCACTCTCTCTCTCTCTCTCCTTTCTTTTGTGAGAGAAGGGAGTATAGGCTCTGAACAACACTTTTGGCAGAGGATTCCAATTGTTATGACAAAAAATTACCTTTGAACATGCACTCTATGGTATTTTTATATGTATAAGGGCACTCTGCAATCCAACGCTAACTTCATTCATCACAGTCTTTGTGTATTATTTTTATTATAATAGAAAAAATGAGATAATTTAAATAATTTCTCTACAGCCTTCACCCAGTGGTCCTTCCACAGTATTCACATGTGTTTGGTGAGTGGCTAACGGGGTGGCTCACTGGGCGGTGTCACATGTGATCACAGGTCCAAGAGTATTTCCTGGGCTGCATCTTATTTACTATATTTACTGTAGCTGCCCTGGAATGGCTGGCAGTGTCCCCCTCTCAGAAACACCATCTGGCTTCAGTAGGAGCGTCTGCTCCAAGGTGCAGCTCCAGATTTTTATCCCTGCTCTAGGGACTCCCCAACTACTTTTCAGTTCCAGCAGAAAAGGACTTTTTGCTTTCCTATTTTCCTGGACAATGAGCTAGCCAGCAAGGGCAGAGAATTCTTTAAAACAAGACTCAAAATATATGAGCAGAGCAATGTATATCTAAGCAGGTTTGAACCAAAATACCTGCAGCGCTCCTTCTGGCACATGAGTCTATGAGGCAGGTCACAGCCACAGGCTCCCCAGGTGTTTTCAGGGCCAATAGCCTCACAAGAATTCTTGACATAGGTCACCACCACCACTAATCACAGGGGAAGTCATCCTTAAGCATGGACTCTTACATATCTTGGCTGCCCCAGAGTCACTGTTTAATTTGAGGCCTACCTCACCACCCTAAGGTAATTACTATTCTCCCTGCTTTTACCAATAAGGGAATTGTGACTCAAGGAGGCAGGGCCTGCAAACTTCACCTGGCCAAGCCTTGCTGGGCTGAGACTGCACCTCAAATGTCCATTTCTAGAAACTGAGTGTAGAATCACAGGGTTCAGGTCATAGGTTGGTCAGAAGGCTGAGGTGTGTGTTACAAAACACCTGATCCACCCAGGACATTCCACACTGTAGTCTGGTCACTAATGAAGTCTGAAGTGAGATGTGCCACGGGGCCTCTGGACAGAGACACAGGAAGAGAGGTGAGTGGGCAAAGCCTTCAGGAAGGAGAAAAGGGCAGCAATCCAAGCAGTAGCACCAGAAGAGAGACTGAGAGGATGGCCTGGGGAAGAGCTGGATGGTCACAGAGTCTGGTGAGGGCCTTGTCAAACTATCATGTAGAAGGCCCAGCATGCCAGGCTGAGATAGCTTCCCATCCTGTCTCTACCCCAGCAACACTCAGCAGCCAGGCTCAGCTGGTGTGTGTGTGTGTGTGTGTGTGTGTGTTGGCGGGGCTCACCTGTCTGCTGAGAATGACCTCAGTGCTGCACTCCCAGCCCAGCAAATCATCCCTCAAGTCAGGAGCACATGTGTGGCCAGCACAGCAGCCCTTTCTGCTCCTGCCCCTGTGATAGTGACCTGGGCAGGGTCCAGGACAGTCCTGGCAGCCTGCAGTCTGATGTCTTCTTTTCCTCTCTGCATTGCCTGGGGGCCTGGCCCAGACCATAATCCATGCTCCCTGATACCATGGGTCACATGCAAATCTACCTGGAGCCTGCTATGTGGTAAGGACAGTTTTTGCAGCCCTAAGTCCCAGAATTGGGAGGTTGTAGGAGGCACATACCTGTGCACCATCTTGAGGTCCAAATCCAACTTGGGCACCAAGTCCTATCCTTTGGGGACTCTGAGGCACTTTCTTGGTTAGCAGAGACTCTGGTTCATCTTTGTTTGGCTCTTTTCTCTCTTCTCCAGTTAGAACACAGAAAGAAGTGTGAGCAATTTGCCCCAGCTCCAACCAGGGAACTACTTCCTCCCACCGACAGACCCACAGTTTCCATCTGTCCACTTGGGGCTTCCTTCCCAGCTGCAGGGGTGGATCAGGGAGCCTGGGCCAGGTGGCTCCCAGCCTAGGTCTGCATCAGACACAGCAGGGGCTTCCTTTGGTAAGGGTTGAGTCCCAGATGGGGACAGGACTTAAACTGACCAGCGGACTACAGAGCTTTGCACCCCATGGCTGAGCTGTGTCCCTTGGACAGCTGATGTGAATACAGACACCACCTGGTTGCTGCCTTTGGCTCCTCTGTTGCAGCTGAAGCTCCTGCTATGGGCAGCAGGCGAGGAAGAGAAAGAGTTGCAGTCTACTGCCATTGTTAAACCCTGAATCATTTACTCACTGGCCACACCTACCCTGGCTTCCTGTTTCCTGGTGTGTGAGGTGATCGCTTCTGCTTCATTTTAGACCCAGCTGAGTCAGAGTTTCTGTTTCTCGTAGCTGAAAGCACCACCTATTTCCTTTCATTTAGCTGCAACTCCAGAACCATAAACCCAAGCAGCTGCCACCAAGCTAAGCCTAGGGCCCTCCACTGACCTTTCTCTCTGCCCCTCCGAGGCACCCCAAGTTGGAAAGTCCCCTAGTGCCACTCTTGGGCCCACATCATCAGGGCACAGAAAACTGGGGGCATCTTCTTAAACCCTAATGACTCTGTTGTAAAATGCTTTGCTTATGAGTCATTAGCACACTGAAATATTATTTTTAGGCTCATTATCATTTAAGTCTACGGTTTATGTTTCCCAATGATATTGATATTAGTCTCTCACAGATTCAGATTTGTAGTGATACTAATGCATTCCACCCAGCCTTTATTTTATTTATTTATTAATTTTTTGGTACCGGGATGAACGCGGGTCCTTGGTTTGCAAGGCAGGTGGTGGAACCACTGAGCTAAATCCCCGGCCCTCCACCCAGTCTTTAAATATCCCTCATCACAATAGGTCAGATACTAGCCAAATAGTATAAGCATTTAGAAGGAAAAAAATATAAAAAATACAAAGTATCTCCGAATTCCACAACCAGCAAGATATGCCAGGATATAATGATACAGGTACACAGAGTTTAAGGAGTGAAAGAAACTACAATCTTCGAATTTAAAACCCAGTCAAATTTTTATTCACGTGTACAGATAGGCTTATGTGTTTAAAATTATATTTCACCCTTTAATCAATAAAGTAAATTTAGTTAAAAGAAATAGGAATCATGTCAAATATGCAGAACTTACAAAATATATAATTCTTGGGAAATTTTACTTGAAAACACATTCAGCCAACTGCAGTAAGAAGCAAAAATTAGCTCAGGAACATAAAAGTTACACTGTAGAAATGCTGGCTGGCCAAGACCACCCAGATGGGTTATAATAAATGAGATAAGAAACTTCCCAGTCTCATTATGATGTTAAGCTCCAGTAAGATCCACTAGATAAAAAAGTGAATAGGACACGGGGATTTAGCTCAGAGGTTCTGGTGCCTGCCTTGTAATGCACAAGGTCCTGAGTTCGATCCCCAGTACCAAAAAAAAAAAGCTCTGATTTAAAAAGTGAATAGGAAAAAAAAGATCAGGGTAGGACTCCCAGTTTACACTAACAAATGTCAATAAAGAGAGGGTAGAAATGGGAAGTAGTCAGAAGAATAAACATAATTCTATAGTCTTTTTCTCCTAAGGGAAAAAAGCTCAAAAAACCCCCCAAAATATGTCCACATTGTATGATATTTCAAAAATATATGTTAAATAATCATTTTGAAAAGTTAAATGTATGCTGTAGTAAAATTTAAAATAGAATATGTACTCTCATAAAATATCAAGATAGTGATAGCAAAGAAAACATAGTCCATTCAAAAATAACAGATTAACCTGATGTCACATGGTACCATCAAAAAAGAGAAAAGAAAATAAAAGTATATGCTGTGAAAAATCTGTTGTTAGAGAATATATGTTATCCATGATTCAGTATTCTTACGTTTTAGCAATTTTTTATCACCATAATTTTATCCATATTGTCTTACCACATATAGCACTATTTACCTTAATTTTTTCTTAAATGGACTCAGTTTAACTTAAAAACCCATATATACTTTTTCTTCACTAATAATAATTTGTAAATCACGAACCTGCAGCACTTGCTTCTTCCTTATACTATGAAAATAAAAGTATTCACTATTTAAAGACAATTTTAAGAACACTGTTTGTATGTATTCCTTACATGAAAACACTGAACACTTAATAATAAAAAATATTTGATACATTTAATACATTTTTTCTGTATGTCTATGATCTGTGATGAACAGAATGAACATAGTGATTTTAGCAGTTGTGTGATTTTGAAATTTAAATTTTTAAGAGCAGAGACAATAATCACCCATTAATAAGGATTAGAAGCTAAAAATATTCAGAGACCTTCACTCAAATAAACAAAGAATAAGAATCTCCCTAAATTTCTCCCTGCTGCCTGCTAGAACCCACAGTGTATAGTAGTCAAGCATCTGCCCCACTGTGGGTACATGGTCAGAACAACCCCTTGTGAGCACCGGGTCGGGACTTCCCCTGTAGTACATATGTGGTCAAGAACACATCCCAACACACTCTGGGTCACTTGTGACGCCCAGGCAGGGCAGTATAGCAGACCCAGAGTTCAGTCCCTGATGCCTGGGACCAGGCTGGGTCCTCCGGGCTGAGGATATGCTCTGGCATGGGGGGCTGGTCCTCTGTGCTGGCCCTTACTGCAGCAGTAAGTCCTTAAGTGCCGTGCTGGTCCAGCAGCCTCTATGATGACACCAGGAGCCCCAGGCCTGCCCCTTCCTTGCCCATGTCCAGCCGTGCCAGCTCCTCTGCTCCTCAGCCTTGCCCAGTGTACTTGACACATCAGCAGCCACACATCTGACCACAGCTCTCTGCCCCAGAATGTTTTGTCTCTTATCATCCTAAAGTTCTGGAAAGACTTGTCCTGGTTCCAGGAAAGCATCTGAAAACATCTGCTTCCCCCCTAACCCAACACCACACCCCTGGGCCATGTGAGAGAAGCAGAGACCACAGTACTGAAGATGCCAGGAATCTGCCATGCACAACACTGGCTCCATGGAGCCCACCTCTTTTTTTTTTTTTTTTTTGGTACCAGGGATCAAACTCAGGTCCTTGTGCTTGCGCAGCAGGCGGCGAAACCACTGAGCTAAATCCCCAGCCCGAGCCCACCTCTTACAGCACTGAGAGGGCCCTGCTTCTCAGAACTGTAGAGCCAGAATTCCTGGAACTGCCATCAAGTGCATCCCACCGAGACCACTGGAAACATTGGTGCTCCTTGCCTGAAGGGAGACTCTGGAAGCTTCTTGGAGAGGAAGGTCCTCATACGATGGGCCCAATGACCCCTCCTGGGGGCTTGACATCTTATTCCCTGCCTGCCACCCCCACAGAGAAGACTTCGTGAAAGAGGTGGTTAGCAGTTTCCACAACCACAGAGACCTCAAAACCATGATACAGAGCTGACCCAGGAATGGTTATACCACCAATCTGCTTTTTCTGTTTATTCCTTTAATATTTTGTTTCAAACAAATTTTGGATACAAGCACACCACAAGAGCTTGAGTGAGAAGCCATCCACACTTTCCAGTTGAGTTATGGATTCAATTCTCCAAGAGGCTGAGGAGGGTGGGCATGGGATCCTGGATGGATAAATGACAGAAAGAGAGCCAGAGAGCCAACAAGTACCTACACATATTAGTAGGATGCCCTAGCCCTGAACAGATCCTTACACCAAACAGACTGAAACAGTGAAAAATATATATTTCCACAAATAACCGCAAGTTCGTGGAGTGAGCTCTGAGTGGGCAAGCTCAGAGGCTCTGAGATGTCCTCCAAAAGCCAGCTCTCTTGGTGACAAGAGACTGCAGCTGTCCCAGCAGGACAGAGCACAGTGGAAGAGGACATCATCTTCTGAGGGACCAGCCAAACTTTCCCACATTCCCCTAAGCATTGACACCAGAATCAGGCCACAGACCAACCTTGTGCTGGTGCTTCTAGAGAAAAAGTGGACATCTGTGGCTGGGTGGTCCCATCACAGTGACTACTATGAGCATAACCCTTAAGCACACAATGAAACAAATACTGCACCACACGTGCAGGGGAAACCTTTCCAATGAGCTCAGAGCTGGTGTCAATGGATTAAACTGAACTTTCTGTGCCTGATGGTGGGTCATGGCACAGCTCAGACTTCCTAGAAAGCAATCAGACATGCCAAGGATGGGAAAGATGACCTCCTCAACCAGTGCTCCATGTCTAAGCACATCTGCAGGAGGAGAAAGACTGTTTTTTGTGGATACGGTCATCACAATTTCATAACATTAGAGAATTAAATTCAAATATCCAAAATCAGAAGAACACTTACACAAAATTTTGATCACTACAGATTACCAATATTAACATGGTACTAAATTGAAGTCTGACATGGATGTTCAGTAAAATGAAATAAAGCTCATGATATATTGTTAAGTAAAAAAAATTACATCTATAGTATAATGTCTATGATTTAAACAAGGATATAGTAAAATAAAGCCATGGAGAAATCATTGCCAAATGCCAAGAATAGATTTCTCTCTCTTCCCAGTAGGCCCCAGGATGATTCTGTCTGCTCTGTGTATTTCATGCTTTGTGGATATATACACTGAGCATGTCTCCACACACTATTGTTTCCGTATTGGTGATCTATTGCCAAGTTGATAACCAGAAGAAACAACCACAAACTTCAGTGACACACGGCAGCCACTGCTGGCTTTTGCTCCCCAGGTTGGCATTTCTGGAAGTGCACTGACTGGGCTCAGGGAAGACTCCTGTGTCTGTGCCAGCCGGGTCTGCAAAGTGGCACCATGGGGACTTGCCAAGCCTCCTGCCATGTCTGGAACAAGCCACCGGCTGGCGCAGCTCAGCAAACACACCCCATGGCTTTTATAGGAAGTGTAAGAGCTTAAGGCTTCTTAGGTATGAGCAGGGAAAGACACCCCCATTCTCTTGCCCAGGCAAGTCAGAGACCACCTGAGATTCCAGGGCAGGGAAAGAGACACTTCCATTGCACAGGGTCATAGTCACATCAAAAAGACAGCAGAGAGGAGGACCTGGACCCACCTATGCCTTCAGCCCACAGCTGACCACCAGCCTGTTGCTCCTAACAGCTGCCCCCAGAACAGCCCAAAACTCTGAGGTTTGCTGCCTTATTTCCATCAGAGAGAGGGTGGTCATGTGGCCCAGCTTTGGCTAACCAGCCCAAGGAGAGTTGTAGAAGAATGATTACTCCTTCTTAAAACAAGCAGCCCCCTGGAGAAGAACACCAAGACATCTCCCTGAGCCACCATCTTCTGCATCTAGCCCGTGGTTGTGACACTGTGGCTCATGCTGCCCAGACCCAGGGGTGCTGATGTGTCTGAAAAATTCAGGAGGTTCACACAGCAGTACCTTCCTCCAGACTGTAGAGTAGAAACTAAGACCTCACAGCTCATACCACTGTGAGCATACTTTGTCACCACATGCCCAGGACAAGCTAATGATACCCTGCAGCATTCATCTCTTTCTAAGGAATAACTAGAGCAAAGTATTTAAATGCAAATGAAATAAGTATAAATAAATCTTATAAAGATGGAGACATTTCTAAGCTATTGCAACATAATCCGGAGGCAGCTTGGTAGCTCAGCACTTTGGCTCCCAGACATGACACTCTGCCAGGACTTGTCACTATCACTGTACTTTCTGACCTGCGGGAGATCACTGCTCACTGTTCAGGCACTCCATGTGGAACCCCTTTGGAGGTGCTGACCTGAAGGACAGACTCAGGCTGCCGCCTAGCAGGACGGACTAGCAGGGCAGGTCCAGGAGAGAAGAGCGTCAAGTTTTCTCTAATTAAAAATGACCTAAACTCTCTGAAATTTAAACTACTATTCTACTTTAAGGCTTCCTTTAATTGCAGAAGTGGCATCAGGACTGCAAAGAGAAAGAGAGAAGGGTTTGCTAAAGAGGGACTTGATACCCAGAATCCTAGTCACTTGAAGAGTCTTAACTTCCTACTTCCCATCAATCCATCACTGGAGAGATGGCACCATGGTACACCAGCCTGGCTTCAAAGCAGCAGCTGGAGCATTATACTTGGAGACCTGAGTCTATGCTGAATTAAAATATCAAGATACAGCATGGCAAAAGTGTTGGGTGTCATGAGAAGAGGGACACCCAAAACACTCATATGTGAAGTTAAGCATCCACAAACCTGGCAGAGTGCTGGGGCCTAACCAAACTTGGCTGAGTTTATCTCCAGGTAGAAGGCTAGAAGAGGTCACAGACACCTACATGACCTATGAATGACCTGAATGTCATTCAGGGGCTATCATTTAGGTAGCACCAGGACAATTAGACATCACCAGTGAGGCCCACTTGAATCTGCAAGAACATACAAGGTGTGGCATATGATCTCCCAAGTTAAGAAATAAATGAGAATCTTCCAATATCTGCACATCAGGCTGGAGATGTTCACAGATTCTCCAGGAGTCATCTGCAGCCTAGATGTCACCTGCGTGGTCCCAGGGAAACCTGGAGCCAAAACAATGTTCTAGTCCTACCTACACCACACTCGGGGCCAACTGGCTCTATGAGTCAGGTTCCCCCAGCCACAGGCCCAAAGCACAGTCCTACATCCAGCCAATTGTCCCAGGCCAACATTCTCAAGTAGATGCTACAGAGGGTGGTATGACGTTTCTTTCCTTTTCAGATAACAATGTTTCCACTTTACCTTGATATTTTTTGTAGTGCATGACCAGGAGTAGATTGAGCAAGAGAACTGCTGGCATTTGTTCATTGTCTATGAATAGTTTGTACTTTCTTTCATCCCATGGGAACTTTCCACCTCCCTCTAGGATGTGGGCCATGAGCAGGAGAATCTGCAGTCTGGTGTAAGGTCAGGAAGAATGACAGAGGGCAGTGAGCACGCAGGTGGCAGGCTTTGTATAATGCAGAGAGGTCTTTGCACATCTCAAGTCAGTCTTGACTTCAGTGCTAAGGGAAGAGAGAAAGTATAGCAAGGGGGAAACCTGGCCTCAGCAGGAGTCCTTTTTGTGATTGGAAAGTTGATTAATAAGAAAAAAGATTTCAAAGATATAATCACCTCCTCTACTCATACCAAAAAATGTATGTGCCTTTGTCAGAAACACCACAGTGAGGACATTGCACCATGGGACCAGCTGGGAGGCGAAAGCAAACTAAAGGAATGAGAGCCAAGAACCACTGAGGCTAGAGGCTGAAGTTGTCCATCTTTGGAAAGGTGGAGACAGAAACTTGAACCTAGCCTCATTCCTTCTCATATTCTCAGAGGCTAGCATGGCCTTGGGAACTTGGAAATGGCTTAGTTTTGTTTGTAAGTGACCACAGTGAACATGGAAACATAGGAATAGACCTAGCAGTTCAAGAAAGGTGGTTCTATGCCCTCTATAATAATATTACATTAGTATTATGTGTATTTGTCAATTCCCTTGTTGCTGAGACACAATACCCAATACTCACAAATTAAAAGAGGAGAAGTTTATTTTGACTCATGTTTTCAGTCCATAGTCCACTGGCTCTAAGCCAGGAAGAACATGGTGGAAGGGCCCGATGGGAGAAAGCTGCTCACATTATGTGGCCAAGAAGCATAGAGAAGGAAGGAGCTGGGGAGGAAGATACACCCTTCCCAATCATGCTCCCAGTAATCCATCTCCCCTGAGCAGGCCCTGCCTCCTAACAGCAAGTCAGCTATAGCAGCCTCATGGTCCCTTCCAAAAGAAATGACAATAAGCACATGAGGACTTTAGAGGACATTCTCTGTATAAACCATAACATTCTGCCCCATTCTGCATTGAGGCCCTCTCTAAGAGTAGATACAAATCTTATCAGTTTTAGTATTGCTGAAAAGACCAAGCCCAAAGTCTTCTTTGAGATTCAAGGTAAACTCTTAGCTGTGAGCCTCTATAGAATTTTTTTAAAAAACAAAAACAAAAAAAACAGTTAAATATTCCCATACCAAAAGGGAGACATGGGGGATAGAAAGAAATGGTAATTAAGCAAGACCAGTACCTAGGAGAATAAACATTAAATCCTGTAGTTTATATTCAGCACCTCAGCCAAATTTTGGCCACAAGATGTCAACTCCATAGGGAATGGGGGAGGCCCTGACCCTACAGTACTGCCAGTTGAAGTCCTCATGGCCTCTGCTGTGGGCTGGCTTTGCACACACTTACTGCCTGCAGTTTTCCTCAGATGTTGCATGTTCCTGGCTTCTCCAAATTCCTGGGGTCTCTATTGCACTTTTGGCTTCAATTTCAGTTTCAGGTACTGCCCTCTTAGGAGCACACTGCCTGGTCTCCAAGACCTTCTACAATCTGAGTAGAATCCTCCCTGACCCCACAACTCTTATATTCTGCATACCTGTAAAACCAGCACCATGTGGATGATTCCAAGGTATGCCACCAGACAGAGAGCAGTCTTTTGTATCATGGCTACAGAGGCCTCCAAATGCCTGGATGGCTGAGCACTGTGAACAGAATGCTGGGGAATCCCTTTCCGAGGTGGCCCATCTCAGCAGGGTGCCCTGAGGTTCTCTTTTCTCAAACCCAAGCCTTTAATTTTGCACATATTAGCCAGTGAAGGGTGGAGTCTTACAGATTCCTCAGATTTTTTTCCTATTGTCCTGATGTAAAGTACTTGCCTTCTTTTTAATGCTAATCTTTTCAGTAACCAAACTCTCTGCTACCAAAAACGTCACAGCCCCAATTTTATAGGTACTTCTTTTCTGGTAAAACTCAAAAGTTTTTGTCAAGAACCATTCTACATAACTTTGGGGAAATATCATTTCATAATTAAATTATGATTAAGACTGTCTATGGCTTCTTGCCTGAGAGCCAGCTATGGCATGTGGAAACATAACTCCGTTTTGCCTCCAGTCACAAGTTGAGGCCCCAGTGGTCCCATGATACTGTGACATTCAAGGGCAAGATTACATCAGCTAAAGACATCCTGGTTCTTCGAGAGCCAAGTAGTAATAAGAAAGAGAAAGGTTTCACCTGGGGGAAGGACAGATTCCTTATTAGCCTGCTATCTCATCCCAGCTACTATTGTAAGAATGCTCTGCTCATTTTACCATCCTCATCAACCTAAGATCCTCATCAACAAAGGATTACTGCTGTCCTCTAGGTCACCCAATACTCCCTCTGATTATTGTGTGCACACAATAAATAATGTCTAGCTCAGAGTCTTTGTCTTTGCCCACTCTCAGGCACTGACCTCCCAGCCCCCCATATATTATGAAATTATGCAAGTCTCTATTGTCTTTCTTTAGCCCTCACCGTCCTCCTTTCTAGGCAGATTGGAGGACTGATCACCCTTCGATAAGTTTTAAAATCACTCAGCTGTACCATTTGCTCTTCATTTTTAAAATAGAACTGGCTAAAAGCTCCAATAGTCACAACCTGAACATTGGGCTACATTGAAAATTCATCCACCAGATTAATTGGTTGATCAGCCATCCTCAGTCTCAGTCTCCTACAAAGTCTCAGGACATGGACAAAATATAGACAAATTTTTTACCAGAGCATAACACACATGGTTTCAAGTTCAGCTGCTGGTAGAGTCCTTGTTTCCAATTGAAACCTCCTAGCTGGACCTTTACTATCTACATTATTATCTATATTCTCCTCTTCTGAGTTCTGATCAGAATCTCCTAACAAGCTTTGCCTATAGCATTCTAGGACTTCTTTAGTCAGCATCTCAATTCTTTCCTAGCTCTTCCTGCTAACCAATTCCAAAGGCTTCTAAACCACACGGTCAGGCAATCATAGCAATTTTCCTTGTCACTGAGACACAATACCTGACACACATAACTTAAATTTTTGCTCATGCTTTCAGTTCATAGTCTGCTGACTCTGAGGCAGAAAGAACACAGTGGAAAGGCCTGGCAGAGGAAAGCTGCTCATATCACGGTGGACAGGAAGCAGAGAGAAGGGAGGATCTTGGGAGGGAGATATACCATTCCATGTCATACTTCCAGTGACCCACCACCACTCACCAGCCCCCACTTTCTAACAGCAAGTCAGCTCCTCATGATCCAATCCTCTTCCAAAAGACCCACCTATGAGCACGTGAGGCCTTTGGGGAATATCTCAATATAAACCATAACACCAGATTAGGTAAAGAGTAGACTGTTGTGGAGAAATAAGGTGGACAAAGGTGTGAGCTATTATAGCAGCAAGGGCCTTAGTGAGGAGTATGATTAGTCCTCTCTATGACTCTGTGACCTCCCTCAGGGACAAAGTTCTTGTCCAGAACAGAGAGGGCCTTCTTGCCCCAGGGTCCATGACCTGCTGCTGAGAGTTGGGTGGGGAAACAAGAGAGGCCTGTTTCTGAATTTTTCAAGGTACCATATTTCGGAGTAGTATGTTGTGATCCCCATTCCCCATTATGTCTCAATGGTGTGTTACTCTCCAGCAGGGTTTGGAAGGCATTGCTAGCCCACGGTTAGGAAAGATCATTCCTGTGGAAATGCTAGAGGGAGCCCACAGAGGAGGACCCCGACAGGGTTCAGGGTAGATGGTGTGGTCCAGTGGCCCCAAGTGGTACAGGGCTAACTACTCTGCATGTGCCACTTGAACAAAGCCCTCACCTCTGAAGAGCCTCCTTGAGTGAAAGTCTCAGGAAAGAAAGAATGTTAATAAGGAAAGAAGGCAGTCAGAAATGTGGAGAAGACAGTCAGAAAAGAAGACAGTCAGAAAAAGGTTCATCCAAGAACCTTCCATTCGGGGCTCCAGAAACCCAGATAGGCCAGTCACACAAGTGTCACTGTGGTGAGTTAGTCTGGGGATGTTCTTATTGGTCTTTGCTCTCAGGAAAAGAAGGCTTGGGAAGAGAAACTGCTTCCTCCTAGTTTCAATCCATTTCCACATTCCAAGAAGCTGGAGTCAGGTGAGCACACACAGAAACCCTTCTCCACTCAGGCCTTTTAGGAATAAGGAGTCAGAGCCCTCAGGGAAGAATTGTTCACAGATTGACTGCACCAGCCCCTTTCCATCCCTTCTCCCTGAGGGTTGCCATATTACAAGGTTATTTTCAAGAAAGTGCTTCCGAAGCTGGTCCTTCCTGCACCTGTCACCAAGTAGCCTGTGCTCACCAGGCTCCCTGACTAAGGGGACCAGGGCCATCCCAGAAAGGCTCTGCATTTTCCCTGGGAGCTCTTAAAGAAATATTAGATCAAGTAGATTAGGTCCTCATCATTTACACAAAACCAAGGAAGGAAGAATTATGGAAAATTGGTTGTAAGTTTAAGTACAATGGCGGGTCTTGGGGATTTAGGTGTTGCTCTGAACTTACATAATGGTCTATATGTTGGCTTTATTATATTCTAGGAAAAAAAACATGACAGAGCCAAAACTCAAGCAGAAATGTTAGGGTTCCATGTACAAATTAAATGATGTATACAAAGCATTGGTGATTGAAATTCTCAACAAAAGGTATAAATGACTAATTTAGAAAATTACTCATTCAATTCAGTATTGTGTGTTTTATTGAGACCTGTCTGAGCCATTAACAGAAGCCAGAAGCCAGGTGTGAAGACTGAAACCACAGAGGACACAACTAATTTTCACTCTTGCTGGCTGCTGTGGCACCGACACCAGCCAAAGAATCTGGGGAGAGGATTTGGCTCCAGACCCCTTACCAACTTACGTAAGCAATGGGGACCCCTCTGTCCTGTGCAGATGAGATCAAACCAGTGGCTGCGCCTCCCAGCAAACTGAATCCCATGCCTGGGTGGAGTGTCCTCCTAAGGGGCTGAATGAAGCTGAGGATACTGAGAATACAACTTTGTCCGGATTTGCTATTACCCACTATTTACCACCCTTTCTACATCTGGTTATCTTCCCAGCCTTTGGAATACCTTACCTGATGAGATAGATATAATCTAAAAGCACATTTCCATTTCACCTCGTGAGTGTGGTCCATGTAGAATTATAGCCTCATTCCATCATGATTTGAAGTAACATTAATCCCATTTTAGGGACACAAGACTTAAACCACAGAGGAGCCACATGAAAGATGCTTGGGATTGGACTACAAGCATTTCCCTCCAAATTCATAAATAACTTCTACTTTAACTTACTGAATTTCCATTAATGTATATGCATAGTTATTGTCTACCAGGTACCAGGCACAGTTGTGAACAAAATCAAGTAAAGTCCTCCCTGAGTAGCGTTTAGAAATAAGGAGCAGGAAACAAGGTCTTGGTAGAAAATAAGGACAGTGACAGCAGGTGAGGACAGTGACAATGTTCGGAGGAAACGAAAGCACTGGGTGGGGACCTGTGGAGCAGAGGTGCAGTGACCAGGCCAGCGGGCAGGTGGGTGTAGGGACACCCAGGGAGGATCATCCAGGCCAGGGGAAGGAGGCCCAAAGAGTAGAGAGCCTGTGACTATGGCTGGCATTTCCTAGGAGAGACACCATACGGGATTTCTGGGTGCTTGGCAAGCAGAAAGGCTGAAAGACGAGGCCCTGACAGTAGAGGAGGTGAAACACATGGTTTCAGGAGATGAGGAATCAGGACATGGAGGTGGAGGTATCAAGTTGTATATCTGACTTGAAGGTGGAACATGACAGCATTCCATGCAAGTTGGGGGAGTAGGGTGAGAGAGCAGGAGGGACCAGGCTGGAGGGGCTGCGGGCTGATATTTGGAGGCCACGGGTGACACAAGCTGCAGACAGGATACCTGAGAGCCACTCCACTATCCCAGGTATAGATTAGTGCCAGGTAGAGATGGGGCAGGGCATCAGTGTCCAGAGGCGTTTAATCTCACCAGCCAGAGGACATCACCACGAAGGGAAGGGGACTGAGCCATGACCACTGCCACACCAGATGTCAGGCATGAGCAGGCCTGGCATAGAGAACAAGAAGCATCCAGGAGGGCTGGCAGCACCCCAGATCCACAGAGGACAGAGTGAGGAACCACATATGAGCAGGAATGGTGGGGGGCAAGTCCCAGGTGTGCTGGTCACCGCAGTCCTCTGCTTCTCGCTGCACTGTACCTGTCCACCCAGTTCTAGGGAGACAGCACTGGCACGGAGTCACAGGAGGCAATGGTGGAAGCTTAGGATGAGCCAGGGGTTGGGAAAACCATGCAGGATGGGTGGAATCTCATGTGTGCATGCCCCATCCACCATGCAAGGCAGCAGTTCACCCTAGCTTCATACCTGGGGCAGCAGCACTGAAAGCCGTGCTGAATGGAACCTGCAGCCCCAGATTTCCCTTCCCAACTGGGGAACACCAGCTCTATCCTTCCTGAGAACTACAGGTAAGAAATGGAGCATGAGGGGGCACTCAGAGGAGGAGTCACCTAGGCCAGCTGAGCTGGGGATGCTGCTCAGAGGAGAGAGCTGGCGTAGCATGTGCCAGGCCCTGGACTCCATCCTCAGCAACACTCTCCCAAGAAATGAGTCACTTAAGAGGAGGCCCAGGCTTTAGCCATGAGAGCAACTTTATTCACATTTTAAATTATACTCAAAGTATACCATGGACCCTCTTCCGAATAAATTTAGACCACAGAACCATCAACCTGTGAAATCTAAGGAAGATGAACAATAACCAACAAGTGAAAATCAGTTTTAAAATATAATAGTAGCATCCTGAGAAGTAAAGACAAATTTAGTGCCACTATTCTCTCTCTTAAAAGTGAAGTCCCGGAAGGAGAAAGTATGAGAATTGACAATTAGCTCCTATCTTTTGAGACAGAATCTTTGGGAAGAAAGAAAGTTCACAAAATTCTGATATTTTTTAAAATAATAAACCTAAATTTAGAAAGAAACAACCGACAATTGTTGACAGTTCCAGGAAAATACAGTGGTACCTCGGTTCGTGAACTTAATGTTTTCCACTATTCTGGTCACAGAATTTGTTCCATGATGCAAAAATGCCTTTGGGCAGGGGAAGTCCTTACCCTCACTCCAGGAACCCCTGAGATCAGTGGGGAAAGCAGAGGAAGCCCAGGGTCCCTCTTCTGCTCCCCTGACTGGTAAGACCAGCCACAGTCCGGGACTTGCCATGGAATTATACAGAGACAGGAGCAGATTTGAGCGCCAGGCTCCACCTTTGCTCTGCCACGCCTTCACCAAACCCTAAGCAAGAAGGACACAGAGCCATCCTGAAGCCTGAAAGTGTTGGTGAGGACTGGCCACACATAGTGAGCAGGAACAGGAATGCTCACAGTAAGTGCAAAGGAAAAGAAAAGGTCTGGGAGGTTCAGACAGGAGGATCCCAAGCACAGACCAGCCTGGGCAACTTAGCGACCCAGCAAGACCCTGACTCAAAATAAAAAGTAAAATAAAAGGGCTTGGGATGTAGCTATGTCCCTGGGTTCAATCCCCAGTACCATGAAAAAAAAGGAAAAAAGAAAAGATAGCGAGCAAGAGAGAGATACAAGGAAGCAAGGAAGGGCTGGGGCAGAGCATAAAAACAGAAACACAACACCTACATGTAAAACAAGTTCCAAGAAACAGGAAATTTTTTTCAAAAACAAATTATTTGAAATTTAGCTAAAAATTTTAAAAAATTACTGAGAAAAAAATGAAGTGAGACAACAGAATAATGTGAAAGAAAACTGCAGAGATACCGAAACAAACTGAGGCTAATAATTCATCCTTAGAGAAGTAATTCCTCTATTAGAAACTACAAGGACCTAGGTAAACACAGCCAAAACTTAATTAGTTACAAGAGGAAAGCCTCGTTAATAGTCACAGATCAGTAAACACAATAAAATAAAAAGAGAAATACAATAAATATATTATCAATACAATAAGTCAAAAAGAGAAATACCGAAGAAAGCAATGTTAATGCCACTTTAGAGGTTTAAAAAAAGGTCAGCAATGGCAGTTTCATGTGGCTAGAGGCAATTAGATATGGAGCCAAGCCAAATACAAGGGCAATTGGTGTATTTTAAATGGAAATAAATAGAATAGGAAAATAAGCAAATATATATATATAATTGAAAAGATATTCCTGAAATGAAAAAAAAATAAGTGTGTAAATTAAAAGGGCAATTATTCCTACTCCAGGAAAAACCGGTTTGCAGCCCTCCCTCATTGAGACATAGCCTAGTGGAGCTCTTGAGTTTCAAGGACAAACCCACAGTGTCTGAGTGTCTAGGCAGGAAAAAGGAAGCCGCCTGCAATGTTTGGAGCTGGCCTGGACCTCTCTCCCAGGAGCACAGCCAGAGAGCCTGTGGTAGCAGACACAGGCCCCAGGCTCCTGCCCGCCGCGGACCCATTCCAGCCACTTGGAGACTTCGCAAACCTGACTCTCACCAGTGAAGGGCAAGAAGAAAAGTGGGTCACAGCATGAACTGGGCAAACACACTGGGAAAAATCCATAGAGCTTTCAAAAGTTAGCGCATTATATTCAGAAAGAGAAACAATCATAATCTCAACATTTTAGCTAAACTTTGTTTAATTTTGGAGGTTTTAGAAAAATCACAAATATCACCCATTAAAATAATTTGCAACAACATACCCCTTTCCTTCATTTTTTATTTGAGATTCATTTTCTTTTATTAAGTACAAATAACATAAGATTAGTAAATGGTGCCTTTCCTTTCTGTGGAATTACTTCTCTCTGCTCTCCTAGAATATATGCATCAAGAAATTTCTGAAGCAAGGCCGGGGATTTAGCTCAGTGGCACTCCCCCTGCCTCAAAAGTGCAAGGTCCTGAGTTCAATCACCAGTACCAAAAATAAATAAATAAATAAAAAAGAAAGAAAGAAAGAAAAGAAAAGAAATCTCTGAAGAGTTTCCCAAACACAAACCCCAGTGATTCTGGGTGATAAAGACGACCGAATGTTTGCTCTTTGGGCTTTCTGTGTTCTTGACACTCACCCCCATAGAGAGCATATGACATTCTCATGGAACAATAGGTATTCTGGAGAGAGGAGAAATATTGAGCCCAGGCTGGGGCTTCCTGCCATGGTTCACACCCACTTACATGCTGTGAGGACCCTTGCTCCCGCTCCCACCCACTCCTTCCTTCTCATCCTTTAGCCTTCGGGAAAGTCTGAGACAGCATCTCCTAAGTTGTTGGGTTTAAGCAAAAGACTGTGATCACAGCAGGGGAGTGTTGATCAGGAAAGAGGTGGTCTGGCCACGTTACAGTGTTTGGAACAAAACAACACAAAGAACTTTGGCAAAGCAGTTTCGACCCACCCCGCTCCTCTCCTGTCCTGCCTCCCATGGGAGGACACCTGTGCAACACAGGTGACTCTTGCTATACTAATCCTTGATCTCACCCAACGTCCTGCAGCCCTCACCATGTCTGGCACTGCACTTGGCCCTGGGCATACAAGGTTAAGGCAGCAGCCCAGCCTGGCCGAGGCAGCATAAGCTGAGCTGGGAAGGATATAGACAGAGTTGGGGTGGAGATGAGACATGGCAGGGTGGGACAACACCCGGAGAAGCAGTGTGCCTCATCACTGTCAGGTACTCCTCACTGTATATCTAGTCACAAAACTCCTACTTTTTAGAAACAAGTATGTCTCCTATCTTCCTTTAGAAACGGCAATAGCTGTAAGATATTATTGGGTGAGACTTTCAGGAAAACCTTTTAAAGGAAGCAGATTCAGTTAGATGAAATATAGACATGATGGTCATAGCTACAACAGCCATTTTGTAAACATGAGGAGACCTGGGGCCTAGACGATAAAAGAATTATGGAGAAGAAACAGAAAAGGCTTGAGTCCTTGATAACTGGTAGAAGGAAGTGAGGTGGGGGCAACGAACTGTTCTGGACAGTTTACCTCCAGGTTTACTTCATATGAAAGAACAGCGAACATTTCTCTGAGCTAAGTCTCATTTATATGGATTTGTTCTGCACACAGCTGAGCCTAACCCCAAACAATAGAGCAGCAAAACCTATTAAAAGTGAGCCATTTTACCAAGATGACTACTCCCTCACCCCTCACTTGTTTTCTTTTCTCTAAACGCCTCCAGATTTCATGCTTCGTACTAAATAATTTAATCCTAAATTACAAATGTATGTATTATTTACCAACTAGCTGCATGATGGCTTACTCCTGTCCTACCCAGGATCATAAACTCCACATGTGGGAGCAGGCCTGAGGCTCAGTGCTCATGGGCTGACAGTGGTCCTGGGGACCAGCACAGCCCCCTCCTGCATCTGACTTCACGTTCCTGAGTGTGGGGGGCCATCCATACTACCGGGGCAGCCTGGTTACTTCTGGGGTCTACATCCTAGAGGTCGCCAGCTTTGCCCTGAGGAGGAAACACACTGAGTCCCATTTCCACAAGAGGACATAAGGGCTCAAGCCATTTTCATTTTAATCTTTTACACTTGGTCTGAACCCGACACAGTCAGATCAGTTGTCTGGAGCATGTAACCAAGACTGGAAAAGTGGCAGGTGCCTCCGGAGGAGCCAAAGTAAGGGCAGCAACTGCGTCTTCCTGGGGCAGTGACAGAGAAGACTGTGCCAGGCTCCTCCCCAGTCCTCAGCCAGCTCTGTCCCTGAAGAGGGCTGGATCGCCCAGGTCCGCCACTACCTTCCCCCTCCCACAGACTGGAAGTGGTTAGCCTGGCCCAGGCTGGGGGAGAATGGAGGCAGCACTGCACTATTTCACTGCAGCCCTCCTTCCTCCCATCCCTTACCCAGGATTACTCCTGACCCACTTGTCCCTGAGGCCCCTAGCTGCTGTGCCCCTGCCCTCATCTGCCTGCCACTGCCCACAAGCTTTGTGTGTTATCTCTGCCATTTCCACTGTTGGCCACAGTCCTCTGCCTCATTCATTGCATGTGCCACATCCTCAGAAACGCCCAGTGCCAGTTATCTCCACCTCTGACTCTGCAATGCCTCCTGTGGTTGGTTGGCTCTGCCCCTACAATATTTATCATTATTATTATGATCATTATTATTGGTTATATTAATTTCTAGAGTTGCTCATTTTCTGCTAAGTTGGAATTTAATAATGATTTTTGGTGCAAGATTCCTGTTTTATCCATGTCGTCTGGGATGCCAACAGGAACTTTATATTCTAGAGCTCTGCTCCTGATCTCCTCTCCCCCCCGGTCAGAACTGAGGCTTCTGGGCAGCCTGACCACATGAAAGAGTAAAGTGTTATTACTGACCAGGAAGAATTCTAGAATACAAGGCAAACGAAATTGAAAGCAAATCCTTCGCACAGAGAGAGCTGGTCTCTGAGGCCTGCCGGAGCAAACCACCTTTGGAGCATCAGGGCTGTTGAATTCTTGTCTCCTGCCTGGAGCAGGCTGGCTCAGAGCCTCTGTCCCACCAACATGGTGCCCCAGCCACCTTTAGGTAGCAGAATCCTCTTCCCCCAGGAAGCCATTGCTTGACCTCTGAATGGGCCAGCCCACTTCTCTCCACCAACCCATCTGCTGGGGACCCTACAAATCCATTTCCCTAGCCACAGCTTGAGTTCAAGAAGGGACACAGGACAGTCCTCAAAACATAGCTTGCATCTCCCAAGCCAAGAGACCCTCCATTGCCTCATGTGCTTACAGAATCAAACCAAAAGACAGAACAGACCTCAAGATAAGAAAAAACAGCAGACTCAGCAGTAGGGCCATCAGATACAATACAGAATACTCAGTCAATTTCAATTCCAAAGAAAGAATGAATAGGAGACATGCTGAAAAATGTATTCTTTATGTAAAATTTAAATTTAACAGGATGTCCTGTTTTGTTTTGTTTTGTTTTGTTTTGTTGTAGAATCTGGCCATCTTGTCCTGGGTCCCTGTTCCTGAGACACACACGCCCCAGACTTCCTGGAGGGATTGGGTTTCTCTCAAGGGCAACTCCAGGAATGCTCTGCTCTCTAGAGTCTTCTGGGAAGCATCTGCTCTGCAAGCATGAGAAGAGAGTGACCCAACAGTCCATGGGCATCACACACAGGAGGGAGAGGTGGCCAAGCTCTGTTACGGGGGACAGATTCTTCCAGACCGCTTCTGCAGAGAAGTTCACAGATGCTCTAAAAAGATGTGGAGACAGGAAATGAACTCCAATTCATCCTATGATGACTACAAAACTGTAGTGAAATCTAATTCTCCTGCCAATTACTATGCGCTGGGTTACTAGAGTCTAGATTTTATTTTATTTTACTTTTGCAGTTTTCTTTTTTTAAATTTTTATTAATACATATTTGCGATACATAATGATCACATCCATCAGAGGGAATTTGTACCTGTACATAATTAGTCTAGATTTTTAACTCTACGCAATCTCCAGTTTTCATCAATGAAGGAATGTATGTTGTAAGTGCCGTTATTCTCTGTTCTGTCTTGTTTTATTCTCTATCCTGTTTTGTGACCCTGTGTGGTCACTGAAGTAATCTGCACACATGGCAAGTAGAACAATCAAAGGCACTTGCCTTGAAGTCCACTCACTTGCATTCAATGCCCATTCTGCCCTCATGACTGCTACTACAACCCTGCGTCCTCTCCAAGCCTCAGTTTGCACATCTATAAAAGTGGCAATAACAGTGCGACTGTCATTCTGGGCTGCTCTGAAATTTTGTACTGCAGTGTTTGCAGTTACAAGGCAGCTTTTTGCCAGGCTTCTTAGGGAGAAGTTCTTCCCCTACTTGAGGTGCCTTGGGCACTGAGGTGGAGTTCTGGTGGGGGCTTCACCTCTCCACATGCAGAGCCTGCCCAGGTGAACAGGCCCTGGCTCTGTGTTCTGGCACTGCAGGAAGTTTGACCTGTCTGTGAAGTTGATTTTCTTTTCTTTTTTTTTTTTTT
>NW_004624785.1:11698168-11779880 GCF_000247695.1 Heterocephalus glaber | reverse complement strand
CTGTGGGCTGGGAGCAGTGGGAGGGATGGTGGTCGGGAAGCCCCTTCCTCTGGACCAGGAGCAGTGGGATGGTGGCTCAGAAGCCCCTCCCTCTGGGCAGGGAGTGGTGGGAGGGATGGTGGCCTGGAAGCCCCTTTCTCTGGGCCAGGAGCAACAGGACAGAAGGTGGCCCTAAAGCCCTTTCCTCTGGGCTGGGAGCAGCAGGAGGGATGGTGACCGGGAAGCCCCTTCCTTTGGACCAGGAGCAGTGGGACGGCAGCTCAGAAGCCCCTACCTCTGGGCCATGAGCAGCAGGACTCAGTACCTTGGTCTGGTGGTCTGGTGTCCTCTGCATCTTTGTAGTGTGGAACCAGGTGGCTGCCTGTCTGCAGCAGGGTGACTGGGCATCTCGAAGTTGGTTTTCTTTATGGCATAATTTTCATTAGCTGGAAATTTCAAAGGATAAGATATTAGTCTTTTATATCCATTCACAGTATCCTGTTTAAAACACATTTACCCACCTTTGTCACAGAGAGGGAACAGAAGCAAAGGACAAGGGAGTGCCTAGCCCCCTAGGGTGTCATGGGCCAGACACCCCACTCCAACCCTGCTGTCAGCCATCAGAGAGAGAAAGAGCTCAGCTTCTGCTGCCAAGTTCAAGGGCACAAATCTCACATGACCAGAGCCCAGTGGAGTAACAGTGCAGCTGCCACTGAGACAGGGGCTCCATGTGTCCTGAGCTTTGGGCTTTCACCTTCAGCTCCACTCTGCTTGTACCCTTGAGACAGGCATGCATCTCCCAAGGCAGAGAAACAATTCTCTCTGTACTCTGGGAGAACAGTGCAGGAGGGTCCTGATCTATTCCACTTGGATCGCAGGCTCCACTCTGAGCCAATCATGGAGTCACGGGAAGTGGCCAGCTTGGGCTGTAGTGGGAAGGAGCCCCACCCCCACATGGTGAACTGAGGAGAAGAAAGCTGCTGAGGGAGGAGAAGAGGAGGAGGGCAAGTAAAGGATGTCCCTTGATAAAGCCAGTCCCATACCCATATCAGGTGACAGGTCTTCCTGGACACCTGCAGGGAATGTTTTACTACACAACTTACAGATAAATTTAGTTTCTTGTGAAAAGAAAGCTCAACATTATAGATAACTGGCAAAGCTGATGTAGCCCTTTCCCACCCTCCTTCCACTTCGCTGTCCTTCAGGCCACCACTGCTCTTTGCTATGTGCCTTGAGTATCTTTATCCACACATTTACATATACAAGTCAACAGGTTTAGAAAATAAATTCTTGGGCCAGGGATTTAGCTCAGTGGTTCCACTGCTTACTTTCCAAGTGCAAAGTTCAGAGTTCGATCCCTGGTACCAAAAACACAAAATAAATAAATAAATAAATTGTCATTTGGGTTTTTTATCCATGTCCATTGTAAATATGTATTTGTTCTATATATATATTGCTGCAAAAATCACTACTTTTTAAATATGCTTGGGTTGTCCCATGTAATAAAAATAGAAATTATTTCCAACTCTTTACTACTCAAGAATTTTTAAAATATAAAGTAATTAATATCCTCATACATAATTCACAGTACACTCAGGCCATTCATTTTTGTCTATGTCAGATATAAGAAGAACATTCTTGGCTTATATGAACTATCTATTAAAGAAATTAAATCAATAATTTTTTAACTTCCCACAAAGAAAGCTCTAGGCCCTGATGGCCTTACTGGTAAATTCCAGTGAATATTTTTAAAAAATTAATTTATGAGATAAGCACAATCATTCTACTAAAAATTCAGTATGGATATTAAAAAAAGAAAAAAAAAGCCAATCTCCTCTCCAAATATAAATATACAGAAAAAGAAAGGAAGGAAGGAAGGAAGGGAGGGAGGGAGAGAGAGAGGAAGAAAGAAAGAAGAAAGAAAGAAAGAAAGAAAGAAAGAAAGAAAGAAAGAAAGAAAAAGAATATTGAACCTAGCAATATATAGAAAGAAATCTACATGGCAATCAAATTTGCTTTATAATAGGAAGGTAAGATCAATTTAACATTTGAAAATTAATCAAAGTAATTCAGCTTATTGATAGAATGAAAAGGAAAGCCACAAGTCCATCTCAAAAATGGAAGAGAAAGAAGTTAGCAAAACTTTAAAAATTAAAAATTAAAATTTTTTAGCAAACTACAAATAAAAGGGAAGGCCAAGGATTTAGCTCAGTGGTGCCAAGCCTGCTTGGCAAGTGCAAGGTCCTGAGCTTGATTCCTAGTATCTGAAAAAAAGGGGGGGTGTTCAAATCTGTGTAGAAGCTTTTATTTTTTCTACTGGGGATTGAACTTGGGACCTTGTGCTTGTGAGGCAGGCAGCAGCACCACTGAGCTAAATCTCCAGCCCAGTTCAAATCTGATAAAAGAAATCAATCGAGAAAAAAATCTTGGCCACACTTCTAAAACTGCTATATAGATTCAATGAAATCCCAATTGAAATCCCAGCAGCATACTTCATGGACCTTGAGAAAAAAATCCAAAAATTCATTTGGAACAAGAAGAGACCCAAAATAGCAAAAGCAATTCTAGGTAACAGAGACATGGCAGGGGGTATCACAATCCCCAACTTGAAACTATACTACAAAGCTACTGTGATAAAACAGCATGGTACTGAAAAAGAAACAGACTTGAGGACCAGTGGAACAGATTAGAAGATACTGAAACAACTCCAGACACACTCAGCCATCTCATCTTCGATAAAGGAGCCAAACACCCTCACTGGAGGAAAGATAGCCTCTTTAATAAATGGTGCTGGAAAAATTGGGTTTCGACTAGATTAAAACTATACCTATATCTCTCACCATGCACTAAACTAAAATCAAAATGGATTAAAGATCTAAATATTAAAATAGAAATGCTGAATTGGCTGGAACAGAGGTTAGGTAGAACTCTTGAAGACATTGGTGTAGGAAAGATTTTATGAACAAAACCTCAGTTGCCCATGAACTAGCACAAACAATCAACAAGTGGGATCTCTTCTTATTAAAAAGCTTCTGCACAACAAGAGAAACCATCAGCAGTGTGAAGAGACAACCCACAATCTGGGAAAAAGCCACCTGCTGTTCCTCAGACAAAGGTCTACTATCTCAAATCTATAAAGAACTTAAAAAAAATCAGACCTCTGATATTTAAAGACTCAATCCAAAAATGGGCATCTGAAATTAACAGACATTTCTCAGACAAAGAAGTAGAAATAGCAAATAAACATATGAAAAAATGCTCAACATCTCTGTCATTGGAGAGATGCAAATGAAAACAATGCTGAGATTCCACTTCACTCCAGAAAGAATGGCTGCTATCATGAAATCAACCAATAACAAATGCTGGTGGGGCTGAGGGGAAAGAGGAACACTGCTCCACTGCTGGTGGGAGTGTAGACTGGCTTTGGAAATCAGTATGGAGATACCTCAAAGAACTAGGATTGGAAGTCCCATTTGACCCAGCTATTCCATTGCTGGGGATCTTCCCCAAAGAATTAAAAGAATCATACCACAGTGATATATGTGTACCTGTGTTCATAGCAGCACAATTTGTAATAGCTAAAACTTGGAAGCAGCCCAAATGCCCATCAACTGGAGACTGGATAAAGAAAATGTGGTTTTTTAATAAAATGCAGTATTACTCAGCCATAAAGAATGAGAAATTAGACACATTTATAGATAAATGGATGCACATTGAGGCAATACTCTTAAGTGTAATAAACAGGACACACATGTGTAAATACTGCATAGTTTCTCTAGTGTGAGAAACTGAAAGTGCAAATAAGGACTAAAAGGTATAATAGGTCATGTGAAATAGGAAGAAAAGGGGCAAAGGGGAAGGGGAAGTGGGAGGGGTGGGGAAAGGAAAGAAGGGAATGGAATTAATATGAGAAAATGAAAAAATGGAAACAAAGTCTTTGTAAATAACTTGAAGGGATGGAGGAGTTGAAGCGGGTGCAGGGAAAGGGGGAAAAATAAGAACCAAGAGAGATTATGTAAAGGTGCAAATTTCCAATGATGGATGTCATTATATTGTATACCTAAAATGTACCAATAAAATAATATTTTAAAAAAGAAAAAAATCTTGATTCACATATCACATCTGCTGGTAGAATATTGAAAACTTCCCCCTTCGACATCAGGAACATGATAAGGAGGTACACTATGGCCACTTCTATTCAACAACATTCTAGGGGGCCTTGCTAGCTTTATAAAAATAAAAAACAATGGTAAAAGTTAGAAAGTAATGAATGAAACATTAGTTCTTTGCAGATGACATAACTGTATATTTAAGAAATACAAAAAGAGTAAATCTAGTATAATACGTGTAAGATGCTACATGGAAAACATCAAAATGTTATTGAGATATAGAGAGCTGAATGAACTCTGTGGAACTTGTAGAAATAGACACAGATTGGCCAATAGAATAGAAGAGTCCTCAACAAAATCAATAGCATGAAATGTTTGATTTTATGTTAAAGGTGATTTTGAGCCCAAGATGGTGGCTCATGTCTGTAATCCCAGAACTCTGGGAGAGTAAAGCAAGAGAATCGCAAGTTCAAGTTCAACTTGGGCAATTTAGTAACTTAGTGAGGCCCTGTCTCAAAATTGAAAAAAAAGAAGTCTGAGAATGTAGCTCAGTACTAAGGCATTGAGCTTAATCCCCAGGACAAAAAAAAGGTGTTATCTGTTGCTAACAAAGCAACCCCAAAGCTTTGTGGCTTAAAAAAGTAAGTTATTGTATTTGTTCTCTATGGATTGATTCCCCTGAGTTGCAGCTGCAGTTCTAAAGCTTGACCTGTGGATGATTGAAGATATGTATGTTCCAGATGTGCGTAGCCTCACCTACCAGTGGCCGGAGCTGGCTGTGGGATGGGAGCTTAGTTTCTCCATCTTCCACAGGATATGAGTTTCACACAGCTGGCTTCTAACAGCAGCCTCCCAGGCAGCTACTTGCTGAAGATACAGCATGGTATGAAGCATGATCTAACTTTTTCCCAAAACACATAAGAGTCTCAATAAAATTATATTAAATCATATATAATTTTCCTTATTAATTTGAAATGCATCTGGACTCTTGATTCTATACAATTAAAATGTGTTTCTTACAGCTGTTTCAAATAATCAATTAAATACATCCTGTTACATTCTTTGGTTTCACTGGGGTTAAAATTTTCTAGCCAGGCATGGTGGTGCATGTCTGTAATCCCAGCACTTGAGAGGCTGAGATAGCAGGATTTCAGTGATTTTCAGTCCAGCCTTTCAGTAGAGTCACATAGTGAGTTCAAGGACAGCCTGAATTACATAGGGAGACTCTGTCTTGAAAAAAAATTTATTTTTAATTTTCTTCAGCAATAACACAGTACAAAAATCTTCCATCATGGTTATTTAGATATACTTTACAGTGCATTATTACAGTCCTCATTTCTGTAAATAGGAAGGCATAGGCTGAATCAATTGCCTGTCATCACACAAGTAAGATTTAGGACTTGAGACCACTTGGTCATGAACCCAAATGCAATAGGTCCACGTCTTTGTGATTACAAAGCCAAAACGCTCAACCTACAAGGCAAAAGAATGGAGAAACATTTATTACCTCTAACAGATAAGGAGAAGCAATGCTCTCCCCAAAGAAAGGAAGCATGGTGATTTTATTGGGGAATTCCTGCATATTCATATAGGAAATCATATTAGGGCTAGACACATTTCTGAGCATGCTTAGTTTAAGTGTACATTTCTGAAAAAATTGCAGGCACAATGTTTGTGGGCATTCTCAGTTGAGGGTCTTAGATCACAGGTTCAAAAAGTGAAAATGGCAGACGTGAACACCTCTGGCCATGCTCTGTTTAGTATTATAATGAACCATGTCTACCTAAAAGAATGTGTCTTAGTGACTTAGTGGCTGTCTTACAAGTTTCTCCAAAGAGTTTTAGTTGAAACAAAAATAAAGAACTTTGAAGGTATATTACCAGACTTTTAAAGGGGTGGCAGCTTTCTCCCATAAGTGTTGGAGTTTGACAATAAATGTCCCTGCCTGGGTGAGTGGCCAAAAATCAGCTCATGCAGCTGCACCCTTCCCTGCCTTTTGTCCTGTGTCTGTCACTACAGCTGAGCTCTCTTTCAGTCATCATTAAAATGTGCTCACCAGCATCTACGTTCTTCTATTTTAGTCAACTGCACTTTGCTGTGGTCAGCTGTTCTTTAGCAATGAGAGCCCTAACATCATATTAAGGCCCTGAGATCACACTGTCAGTTGGGGTACTACACAGGGAACTAGCCAGATCTGCAGATACAAAAAATATCCAACCCTGATTCACTGCCTCCAAGAGCTTTGAGGTGAGGTGTGGGGCAGTTCAGCATTCCTTTTCCATCCACCCGAAAGGAAATGGGTGGAACACGGCTTATGTTTACACCGCAGGTTACTGAGCCAGGGCAGAAAGTTGCTCAAGCATTGATAATTTGCCTGTCTCTATAGGAAATACAAAGAGAAAATCCAGGGTGATTGGCAGGGCAAATTGGATCCTCACTTGCCAATTCTCTTCTCATTTGCAAATATATTAGTAAGAAGGCGCCCTGGGCCAGTTTCATTAATCCAGCACCCTGGCCTGACAAACAGGCCAGAGCCTTAAAACAATAAGGAAGGATTCCCAATTCCCCAGCTGTTTACTTGGCAAGAATTTGCCCTCAGTTCAAAAGAAAATAAATCCTGTCTTAGAAAACAATTTATAGGACAACCCCTTCCTGATTTGACATGACAGGGTGTTATTGACCTACTTTTTATAATATCAAAAACCCAAATATTCTTATTTAAGGCTGACACAAAGAGTTTAGCTGAGGCAGCTACTTGTTAGGGAGACTCCAAATGAAAATGTTCTCCATTCTTTTAGAATCCTGCAGTGTTTAGATAATTTTTTTAAAGTACCGTCTCGAACTTTTTTTTTTTTTTTTTTTTTTGAGGTTTCAACTCTAAGTGAACATTCATAGTTGAAATAGAGCTGACGTATGATGCTAAGGCTCAGATACGCAGCAACCTCTGTATCGTGACTGTTCTGGTGTTAGAAAGCCAGACCGGGCCAATATGGACCAGTGGAGGACCCAAGAGGGGACAGCACCAGGATGTGGAAGAGGCTGGGGGAGGATGATAAAGAGACATAAATAGATCTTCTCTCTCTCTTGCCCTTCCTGTCTCTTCTTTACTGTCTGTTGCAAAGAAGAAACAGAAACATTCAAAAATGTTTCTCAGAACTGAGGTCATAAAGTTCACTCACTTGTAAATAACTGTCTGCTCTACGGGTAGCTCTGCAGCCCCAGCCCTGGCCCTGGAGAGGCGCACTGAGCTCACACAGAGCCAACAGTCAGGAGCTTTCCAGCTAGGGCAGGATCATGCCACATCCTGCATCCCTCAGCCACCCTGCTCTGAGGTCCTGTCTGATGAGTCAGTCCTCCCTCTAAGCCCCACACTTCACTTGTAATTAAAGAGGAATCTTTGAAGATTGGAAAGCCAGGCCTCTTGGTGAGATTACCTTCATGGGCTTTTTCTTTTTTGTTTCTGCGTCTGAAGCTGAGGATGCCCAAGTGCAAGAGCCCTGTGGTATGAGTAATAAGGGCTCTCCTTGAGATGTTCACTGTGATTTAACAGTTGTAAAAGTGATAGATATTCTCAGCACATTAGGATTAGAAAAACAAAATCACTCAATTTTATAAAGACTATCTGCAGTAACTCTACTCCTACCATCATACTTAATGGTGAGACAATCCCCTTAGATGGGGGGCAAGGCACTCCTACGCTTCAGCATCATCCTGGAAGTCCTAGCTCAGGGAATTAAAAAAAAAAAACCAGGGCCGGGGATTTAGCTCAGTGGTTTCACCACCTGCTGCACAAGTGCAAGGACTGGAGTTCAATCCCCGGTACCAAAAAAAAAAAAACCCAAGAAATTAAAACATATACAGATCAGGAAAGGAAAGACAAAAGTGTCATTGTTCACAAATGACACAATTATCTACATAGAATAACAGAGAGAACTGACAAAAAACCTCTTAGAACTAAAAAGCAATAATAGCAAGATTGCAGAATACAAGATTAATATACAGAATCAATCTCTTTCCTATATACCAATAATTAACAAATGGGGTTTGAAATTAGAAACATATTACCATTTATACTAATTTTCTGAAAACGAAATGCCTTTGAGAGAAATATAACAAATTTGGAAAAACAATCTCTACAAGGAAAACTATGAGACTCATGAACAAAATCAAAGAATTATATATTCAATGTTCAATATTATCAAGATGTCAATTTTGTTCAATTTGATCTACAAGTTCAGTGTATTCCCAGTCAAAAATTCAAGAAAGTGGGCCAGAGATTTAGCTCAGTGGCACCATGCCTGCCTCGCAAGTGCAAGGTCCTGAGTTCAATCCTCAGTTCCTCAAAAAAAAAAAAAAAAAATTCAAGAAAGTTATTCTGTAGATATTGGATTCCAAAATTTATAGAGAGGCAGGAGAACTAAGACAATCTTGAAGGAAAAGAACAAAGTTGGAGGACTGACACTACCCAATTTCCAGATTTTCTATAAAATTACTGCAATCAAGACTGTGGTACTGGGAAAAGAGCAGGCAAATAGATCAATGGAACAGAAAGAAGAATCCAGAAATAAATCCACATAAATACAGTCAACTGAACTTTGACAGAACAACTGGAAAACAGTGTAACCAGGATAGTCTTTTCAATAAATGGTGCTGAACAACAGAACATCTACATTTTAAAAAAATGAATCTGGAAAAAAAAATCAATTTAGAGACAGATTAATCCCTTTCACAAAAATTGACTCAAAATGGATCATAGACCTAAATATAAAATGCAAAACTGTAAAACTCTTAGGAGAAAACCAAGATAGCCTTGGGTTTGGCAATGAACACTTAGATATAACAGCAAATATATTATCCATCAAAGAAAGAATCAATAAGCAGGATTTTGTTAAAATTAAAATTTTTTTCTCCATGACAGACACTGTCAAGAGAAAGAAAAAACAAGCCATATACTAGGAGAATATATTTGTAGAAGATGTATGTGATACAGGACTATTTTCCACACTTTACAAAGAACTCTTAACATTCATCAGAAGAAAATAACCCAAGGTAGAAAGTGGAGAAAACAATGTAACAGATCCATCACCATAAAAGATACCCAGATGACAAATAATCATATGAAAAGATGCTTCACATCATCTGTCATCAGAAAAATGTGACTTAAAACAACACAGATGTAGCACGATAGCCCTGTTCGGCTGATCAAAATCTACAACACTGACAACAGCAGATGCTGGGGTAAAGATGTGGAGCACCAGGAACTCTCATTCATTGCTGTGGAATGCCAAATGGTTTAGCCACACTAGAAGGAGTCTGGTGGCTTCTTACAAAACTAAGCATACTCTTACCAGGATACATTAATTGGTATTTATCAAAAGAGGTTGAAAACGTATCCAAGCAAAAACTTTCATATGATGTTTATATTTCAGTTTTATTCATAATTACCAAAAACTGTATGTAACTAAGATGTCCTTCAACAGGTGAATAAAGCTATGTTATATTCAAACAATAGAATATTATTTATCACTAAAAGGAAAAGAATTATCAGGCCACAAAGGGACATGGAGAAATCTTAAATGCATATTATTAGTAAAAAGCCAATTGAATGGTTATATACTATATGATCCCAACTATATGGCAGTCTGGAGAAGGCAAAGCTATGGAGACACTAAGATATGGTTCCCAGGGGTTATCTGAAATGTACCCCCAGAAGCCCATGCATTAAAGGTTCGCTATTCAGCTTGGCACTATTTAGAGGAGGGTCTAGTGGAAAGCAGTTATGCTATTGGAGGTGTGCCCTTAGAGGGGTGTGATAGTTAACTCTTCTGTCAACTTGGGTAAAAAGTGACCAACTGATTGGTTTAGCATAGTTCTGGGTGTGACTGAATGACTGAAAATGGAAGACCCACCCTGGGTTTTAGTGGTACCAACCAATAGGCTTGTAACCTGAATGAAATAAAAAAAGGAAAGAAGAAGGAAGGTTCACTTCTGTTTCTTCAGAGGCGCTCTAGTCTTTGCCTTCACCTTAGATGTTGGTCTTCTGGCTTCCAGCACAGCCTCTTTAGCTTTCCAGCACAGACCCTTTTTCTTCCTGATACAGATTCACACAGGACTCTACAGTGAGCTCCAGGATTTTGACCTTTGAATGGAACCTTTGAATCTCCAGCATGCAGATAGCCCTTTTACATTCTCCCACACCTGACTCTGCGGGTGCCCATTGTAAGCCTACCTTGTAAATGCATTATTATAGTAAATTATATTATACCTGTTTCTCTACTGAGCACTGACTGATACAAAGCGATAGGAGGACCATGGATGCTTCTTGTCACTCTTTTTTTCTTCTCAGCCACCATGAGGCAAATAGACTTCTTCTGTCACGTGCTCCCACCATTTATTGTATACTGCCAATCTACTATGGACTGAAACCTCCAAAACTGTGAGCCAAAATAAACCTTTCCTCTTTTGTCTCAAGTATTTTATTATAGTAATGGAAAACTAACTGACATAGGAGAGATGAACAAGTAGAAGACGTGGGACTTTTAGAGTAGTGAAAATCCTCTGTATGATTCTGAAATGATGGATACATGTCATATTTGTATCTAAGCCCACAGAAGATGCAACACCAAGAGTGATGGATTTGGGATGATGGTATGTCAACACAGGTTCAGTAACTGTAACAAATGTAGCACTCTGGTCGAGGTGTTTGTAGAAGAGAAGGCTGTGTGTAACGGGATGGGGTACATGGAAACCTCTGTATCTTCTTCTTAATTTTGCTGTGAATCTAAAAACACCCTAAAAGAATAAAGTCTTTTTAAAAGGTAGCTATTATTTTTGAGGGCCTATTTTATGCCATCCACCAGACCAGAACAGTATGTACATTATGTCAGATGATAATATTGGACAGCACATGCCTTTCCCAGATTAGAAAGTGGAGGTTTGAGAACATCAATTCATGTATCTACGTGTATATGCATGACAGTCCACTTGGTCATCATCCTGTTGAGAACTCCCTTTCCTTGCTGAGCTGTCTTTTATGTGGTCTGTGGCTCCACTTCCCCCTGTCAATGTGGCAGGCAAGACCAAAGGAAGCCCCCTGAGTGGAGAGTTTTATCTTCTCTTTGGTGTTGGAGTCCAGTAAGGTGTGCCTGGGGTGACTATCTCTCCTTGACACATTAAGGCTGCCAGGGAGTAAAGCCAAAGTGGAGGCAAGCAGAGGGGTGAGAGACAGACATGTGTCCTGATCCCATAGCACAGCGTCCCTGGAGCTGGAGCTAGCAACCCCTCCTGTGATACTCCCATCACAGGAGTCCCTGAGAGGTCTTTCCTTCTCAAGCTAGTTGGAGTTGATTTCTGTGTTTTATACCTAAAACCAACCTCATACATCCTAAAAACAGCTCCACATAGAGCTGGCAAGAAGCAGAACTAGGATCTAAAACTCTGGCTCAAAAGTGCGCACTACTCTATGAAGGTCCAGCCCTGTCATGCCAGGTTACCACTCCTCCCTGGGAACACTGGGATACTCTACCTTCTCCTCACCCTTAGGCTCCATTAGCCAACAAACCACATTTAATCGATAGTTATTTTGTGTTTTCAGTTTTTCATCAAAATATCTAAAATAATAATTCAGTATGTCCTCTAACAGGCACAGGATAAGCTACATTGGATTCACTGCAACCAAAGTGAACCCCTATTTTGCCTGACTGCAGTTGTTCTGGGTATTAGCGTGGGCCACTGTGTGGGTTGATAGGGTCTCTCTTCTCACTGCTTGGTGGCCCTCCTATTCCACACTCTCCACTGTCTCTCTGGCCACTCCCCCCAGCCCCCTTCAAGGGAATTCCCCTCTGCCCGTGTCTTACTCCCAGTGCTCCTCAGGAGTTGCCCCTGAGCTGACTTCTGTCAGTGCCTCATGCCCTCTCATTGTGTTACCTCATCTGATCTCTTTGTAGAATTATCTTCCAGTGCTGATGAATTCCACACAGATACCACTATCCCAGATTCTTCACTGAGCTTCTAATTCATACACAAATCTTTCTACCCAACCTCTCCCCTTACCCATCCTACATCATTCCAAATGCAACATGGTCAAAATGGATAATTCATCCTTTTCTATGATTTCACCTTCCTTTCTGTTCCCACCTGTATTAGGTTGGCTGCATTAAGTATCCTGTTGTGGGAATCAGAAGACACCACTAACTTCCCTTCCTCCTCACTCTCCACCCCAACCAATGATCAAGTTTTGTCAGTTATGCTTCCTAACATGATTCAAATTCACTGGCCTTTATTCCCTGCCTGCTTACCTAGAAAACCATCTCATCATCCCTCCCCAGTTCCACCTGTCACCCCTTGCCTGTCACAGCATCATTGCTCACCTATCTCACCATCTTCTGTCACCTGCCTTACCTGTGTCAGCTGTTGTAACATCCTTTCTCTAAATGGTCAACTGTGTTGGGGAACTCCAGTTTGGAAACCACCTACAGAGGATTGATGGCTCACAGGACATTTCCCAGGGCAGGAACTGCCATTTACTAGCTGAGCTGGAAAGGTAGGTGTGAGCTTAAGAGACTTCCTACAGCCTTTGACCCAAATCCAGCCCCAGTGTTTGATCCTTTTCCCGTAAAGTAGGACATTTTTTCAAAGAGACTGTGACATTTTTTCAAAGAGACTGTGACTGAGTATTGATTCATGACTATCCTGAGGTTTCTGAACAGCCATTCCTGAGCTCCCTCAGGGGATTCCCAGCCCATCTTTCAGTGTTTGGACAGTGTGAGTTTTCTGGCCAAACACTTCATTTTAAACAATGGCCTAAATTCATCCCTGAGAGACTGACATTCAACCTACTGAATTCTGTCGTTTTGAACTCCACTGTGTGTTGGACTCAGATTTGACATTGTGCAACTTCCTGGCAGCAACGTGCCATTACCCTGCAGGGAGAGGGCTATTTCAGTCCTGACTCCCAGCCATGCCCACTAGCCACAACAAAACCAGACCTCTCCATGCCTAGTGATGGTGCCCTGAACTTGCAATGCCCCTTGGTGATTTGGGTTTAATTACAGCACTTTCAAAGCCACTTCCCAGCGAGACTACAGAATGGAAGGCTGCCCTCCTCTCCACCTCCTTTAAGGCACAGCTGCTGATTTGGATCCCACATGAATGAAAACTGAGTCAGTGCCAAGGGTGTAGCCAATGTGCTGGGACCCTGCTGCAGCTGGCTGGAGCCCCAGCACTCTGCGTGTAGCTGTGAGAAGACAGCCAGCATCTTTCACCCTTCCTGGGTCAGAGCTACAGAGTGCCCTTCAGATGCCTTTCAGGGCCACTCATTGTTCAGTGGGGCATGGCTGATGCCAATATAATTCAGCAGCTGCTTCAGGTACCATCCCAAGGTGCCATGGAGGCAAGTGCCAACCATCACCCACACACTGCCCACCCACACCCACTTCTCCTAGGCTAGCACAGGGCTAAGGAGGGCCTTGTACCCAGAGCAAGGTCCCTTAGAATTCACAAGGCCCCTCTAGGCTACTCGGTCTGACACATATCCTCACCAAGCTGGAAAATATGGTGTCCCCATGTCATAGACAAGAACAGGGAGCCCAGAGGGAATTCATGTGGCACAGTCACAGATCCTGTCCCAGTCCCAACCAGCCATGCTGTCTGGTTCTAAAGGGACCTTCACCACTGACCTCTAACTCCTTTGATCTTTTGTCCCCTCTGTTTGTCTAGACTGTCGCTCATGCACTCTCTATGTCACAGGACCCTGGGCCCCACACCCTCCCACAAAGCAAACTCCATTTTGGAGAAGTGGCCACCTTGCTGCTATCAGTTTCCTGGTGCATCTTCCTCTCTTGCTCCTCTCTGACATCACATATTTACATTCCTCATCTCTGTTTGGTCACTAATACTGTTTGGAAGTGCATGCTCCTTGTCTGAAAGAGTCCATGCATGAGGAAGTTGTACTGGAGCTGTGGATGGGATGAAAGGAAGCCACACTAGGGGCTGGAGACCTAGAAGAAATGGAACCTGGAATTGGGCTTTCTCTTACCACTGAAGACAAGACGAGCACAGCCATGTACTGGTGATGAACTATTGGTATTTCACAGACATGGGGAATCGGTGCAGAAGTAGGCAAACATTTTCTTCTTGTCTTTCCTTCACCCTCTGTGAACAGGTCTGTGGCCTGAGGAGCTGAGTAAAGCTAACCTCTCAAATCAAAGAGCGGCTGTTTCTAGAAGACCTTGTTGATGACAAAAAGGTCCAAAGACTCTCCCCAAGATATTCCTCCTAAAGAGAAAGGCCTTTAAAAATTTATGCAATGCATTCAAAAAAGAAGGAGACGTAGAAGAAGACACAATCTTGTGCATACTGTCTGCATTGAAAACAAAAGTGACAAAAATGGACGCATGGCCCTACCAGGTATGCCTCCTCATATACTGCAAAAGGAGAGAGCTGAACTCGGTATCACTAAGGCCCCGTGATGTCCAGACACAGCCACAGGTGCTGACCCACAGGTCACTGCTCTGCCCTTTGACAGAGTTTAAATTACACAAATACTGATGTACAAAGCTTGTGAGATGAAACTATGAGTGTCAGAGAAGCCAAATAATATGCTGGAGGTGAGCCCGCTGGACCACATGGGCCCTCAGGTGGAACCTGCCCCTCTAGAGCCTGCTTCCTCCTCTTGAGGCATCCATTGATTCCCAGAATCTGACTTGTGAATCTGAGATGAAGAAGCACAAATGGAAGTGGGGCTGATGCTCAGAGGGGACCAGGAGAGACAAAAAGAGCTGGAAATATGAGTTAGACCTCAAAGCACAGGTCACCGTGGGCCTCCCTGATAGGTTCCCAGGGAGGGACAGGCTTCTCCCCTGAAAGGCAGGTCCCAGTGTCTAGAAAAGGGCTCAACAGTGCCTGGGGACCCTCCTTAGCTCCACAGTCACCCAGCGTGTGTGCCCTGCTCTCCAGCAGCCTGGAACACTGAATGGGCCAGGCCGATTCACAGCAGCCTTGCCAGGCCTTCCACTGCAGGAAGACGGAGAACCTGAAGAGGTAAGTAACCAGGCCTGGGTTACACAACCAGAAAAGGGCCAGGAGAGACTCACATCCAGACCTGTGGTTCTTAACTCCAGGTAAGCAGAGAGCCCAGGATCATTTGGAGAAGGAAGCCCAACCCCATTTTCTGTGGAACAGGAGCCCAGGGGTGATCAGCATATTTTCAACCCTCTTTGAAGAGGAAGTCTGCAGCCCCGCCCTTCCCACTTCTGAATTCTCTGGCCTACCCAGTGGAGAAGTTGTTCCTTGTTCCTGGCTTCCTCTTCCAAGACGACCCCAATTTCCGGGGCCTGGGGGCTTTCCCTGCTCTCCTCACTCCCCCACCTGCTGTGCTAGGATCTGATCTCACAGCACACCCTGCTCACTGAACCAGAGGTGGCATGTGGCCTTTGTGTGACGTCGCTGCTTCCTGCCTTCTGTTCAGAGAAGCCGAGGAGTGAAGCAGAGAGCACAGGGCAGCTGTGGGACAGAACCGTCTTCCCAGACTCCGTGGGAATTTACACCCTTGGCCTTGTTCTGGCAGCACCACTGGCAGCTCTGCCTGGCACCCCAGGACAGAGAGAGACTTTGTGCCTCTTCCCCATTCCAATCCTGAGTCTTGGGGCCCAGGCAGCTGCATCATCTCTTTTGGCCCCAGACCCAGCCCAGCAGCTCCCCTCTGATTTATCCTGCCAGGACCAATCCCCAAGGATTCAGACAGTCTCCCATGCTCCTGGGGCTCTGAGCCTTTCTTCACAACTCCTGCACCTCTTCGTTGCTTGGTGGCGTCAATCCCTTCTTCACATGTATTCTCATGGCTGTCTTTACACACTACACACAATGCTCCTATGCTGGGCTCTAGCCCATGGTGGAATGCACCATGTCCTGTGGCCCGGCAGGTTTATGTGTTTTTCATCCCTGTAGTACCCAGCTTTGAACCCCTACGTGTTATGAAAGATCCTCTTCTAAATGTTTCTGTGAAACATGCAAAGCAGGTCTTACCCTAATCAACAGTTGGGGAAACTCTGGTTGAAAAAAAAACTTGTCTAAGGTCAGAGGAAGCAAGTCCAAGAGCTTGTGAAAAGCAGGGTCTGGGCTCTGTCCACACTGGGTGTGGCTCTTGGTTCTCAGGGAAGAAAGGCCCTGACAGAGTTTAGCTCAAGGAAGACAAAGGGAGCAACTCTAGTGCAATTTCTCTTTTCTTCCTTTTTATTTATGCATAATTAATGCAAAATAAAACATGCAGATCTCATGGGTTTAGCTCAAAGCATCTTCACACTAGTAGGTACTCAGGTAACTCCACACAAAATGAGATACACAGTAGACTTTCCATCATCCTAGGATGCTCCCTGTGCTGCTTCCCATCCTGCCTGTTCTTGACTCCACATCCATGAAACACACAGCACAGCCTTTCACACTGGTTCCTTTTGGGATCATGGTGACTTGTAATTTGTCCATGTGGTCCCCACATCTGCCTTCTGCTCTTTATTACTAACCAGTATTCTCTTGTGTGAGTCCAGCACTGTTTGTAACCCATGGCCCTGACACTGGGCATGTGAGTTGTTTTCAGTTTGATTATTCAGTACATTCTGGAACAAATCCTTGAATGGATGTGTATTTTTATTTCCCTTGAGTAAATAAATACCTTGGAGTGGAATCACTACATCGTAGGAAAGATGCACATTGGGTTTCGGGGAAGGATTTTTTTTCATGCTGGGGATGGAACCCAAGGGCTTATGCATGCTACGCATGTGCTCTACCACTAAGCTGAACCCCCAGTCCTGAAAGTCATACATTTAACTCAAGTAGGAAGCTGCGAAGAGCTCTCCAGAGTGGCTAGTGAGTGCTGCACTCCCACCACAGTAGCTATGTGAAATGACATTTCACCTTGGTTTTGGTTTGTATTTGTGTGGTGACTCATGGTGCCAAGCACCTTTTCACACTTGCTGTCTACACACAGTAACAAGTCTTGTATTTGCCTTGCCCTCAGCTATTCATGTTCAGTTGCTGACTTGTGAGAGCACTTTATTTTTATCTATTTATTTATTTTTTTTGCTTAAGTTCTTTTATTGGTGCGTTTTAGGTATACAATATGTTTACATTTATCATTGGGTGCTTGTACCTGTACATGATGTATCTTGGTTCTTATTTTTTCCCCATCACCTGTGCACCCTTCAGCCCTCCACCCTTCCCTATTTACATAGACTTCATTTCCATTTTTTTTCCTTTTCTCACAATTTTTCCTTTCCATTCTTTCCTTTGTAAGAGCACTTTAGATTGGACATGAGTCCTTTTCACATGTCTCAATCTGTGTCTTACTGTTTTTTCTTTTCTTTCTCTTCCTTCCTTTCCTTCTTTTAAAACAAGGTCTTGCTGTATAGCACAGGCTGGCCTTGAACTCACAGCTATTCTCCTACCTCAGCCTCCCAAGTGTTGGGATTACAGGCATGCACTAATCCCAACACTGTTCAATAATCCCAATAATCCCTGTTCATTTTTTTAATCCTATCTTTTGATGAACAGAAAACTTCAATTTTCACAAAATTCAAATTATCTTCCCCCTGCCCCCCTTTTTCAGATGGGATCTCACTGTGTTGCTCAAGCTGATTTTGAACTCCTGGGTTCAAATGATCTTCCTGCCTCAGCCTTCCAAGTAGCTGGACTACAGGCATACACCTCCATGCCCAGCTAAGTCTTTTATAATTAGTGTGTTTCTATCTTGTCTCATAAATTTTTGCTTACCCCCAGGGTCATGCATATTTTTCTTCTATTTCTTTCTAGAATATTATATTTAGGTCCATGATTCATTCAAATGTACTTATGTGTAGGAAAAAAGAGATCAGACTCCTTTATATTTCCATACAGACATCTAGCTGTACCAAAAACATTTACGTAAAAAGATTTAACTTTCTCCATTTGATGGACTTGGCACCTTACTTGAAAATCAATTGACCCTGTAAGTATTGATCTATTTCTGGACAGTTTATTTTGTTCCAGTGATATATATATATGTTCACTTTTTGCCAATACCCAACTGTCTTCACAGTAAATTGTGAATTCAGGTAATATAAATTCTATGTGTTCTCTTAAAAAATGTTTAGACTATTCCAGGTCCTTTGAAAAACATCCTCAAACACAGGGCTGAATGGAGGCAGTGAGAACAGCCTTGTTCCCAAAGAAGATAATCAGGGCCAGGGATTTAGCTCAGTGGTCCTGCCGCCTGCCTCGAAAGTGTAAGGTCCCAAGTTTGATTCCCCAGAACCAAAAGCCCCCAAACAAACAAAAATCTTTCCTACTCAAAGAAGAAAATCATTGTTACCTCACAATTAAGTAGAATGCTAACTGTAGATCTTAGAAAGAATCTTTTTACCACCTTGAGGAAATTCTATTCTATGTTTACCAAATATTTTTATCATGAACTACATGAAATACTTTCCTGTATCTATAAAATATCACATGGCATCTCTGGTTTATTCTGTTAATGTATTCTCTTATTCCCAGTAAAAATAATATGTAGCTCTGGCTCTCAAGGAGTCAAAATGAGTTTTGGGAAGCTTTGTATGTTGCATCTGGGCTTCTTGTCAGAAGTGTACTCTCTAAAGAGGGAGGGTGACATGCTCCAAAAAATAATATCACCATTTTGACTGCTAGCTGCACTTTCATCCAACACAAGTGCAAATACAAGGGGAAAGCAGAGGTGAGAAAAAGGTTGTCTTCCTTTCACCATAAGATCTGAGGAGGTCAGGAATATGGGGTCTTGATCTGGCATGTTTTCAGGATGCCTCCACTATCGGGGCAGAGGTGGGGATGCACTTCATTTGGTGGGATGTCCCCTGCCCCAAGCACAGGGCTGGGCACCACCTTTGTTCACTGAATAAACAAACAAACAAATAAATAAAAGTTTCATTGAATAGTAAATAAATGAGTAAATTAGTGAATGGATCGGTGAATGAGTTAATCAATGAGTAGGTGATGTATGTATGTACCACTGGGTGACAGTAGGAGGACTTCTCTTACTGTGAAGTGCAGGACAATGTAACATCCGAGACTTCCGGTTGCCTTCTTTGGCTTTGCAATGCCCACATTTTTATTATTTTTCATTAATTCTATCCATCTATTTCTATTTGAAATAGCAAAAGTTAAATGTGTTCATCTTCCTCCACAGTTAAAAAAGTGGACAGTTCCCTATTTCACATCAAGACAGTGAAATGGAGGTGGCTCCACTTGCTCCTAACCCCTAGGGACCCACTAACAAAATATTTGCTTCCCAGCTCCATGACCTTGGCCCTACTAGACTGGAAGAAATGTTTCCACCAAGGAGACACAACAATGATCCATTGTGCTGGAAGCTAAGATGCCACCCCGCCACTTAGGGCTCCTCGTGCCTCTCAGTCAACAGGCAAAGAAGGGAGTTACTGTGCTGGCCATGCTGACCAATCCAGACTACCAAAGTGAAAGTGCCCACCACTCCACAGCAGTAAGGAATCGTGTGCTGGGAATACAAGAGATCCCTTAGAGTGTGTCTAAATACTACCATGTCCTGAGCTTCAAGGTCAACAAAACACTACAACTCGATTCTGATGGGACATCTAATGACCTACATCCTTCAGAAATGAGCCAGATAAAGAACCATGGCCCAACCCTTGGTGAAGGTTAAGAGAACACAGAGGGTGGAAAAGGGTACAGGTACTTCTCCACATATGTAATGGTAGGGGGGATCAGATCCTCACAAACTCTGTAAATTGAAAATACTGTAAGTCAAAAGTGCATTGAGGAGCTCAATGCTGAGTAGACCACTGGCCTAGCATGCAAAATCCCTGGGTTCAATGCCCAGCAACACAAAACAAACAAACAAACATTTAATTCACCTAACCTGACAGTCATTGTCTTAGTCACTTTATTTGTCGCTGGAACAAAATACCTGAAGTCCACAATTTAAAGGAAGAGAAACTTATTTTGGCTCACATTTTAGGAGTTTTGGTCCTTGTGTGGTTGGCCAGCTCTAGGCAGAATTGACATGACCTGGGTGGAGGAAAGCTGCTCATCTCATAGCAGACAGACAGAAGACAGAGAAGGGAGGAGCTGGGGAAGGAGACAAACCCTTCCATGTCACACCCACAGTGGCTGGTCTCCTACCAGACCCCGCCTCCTAACAGCAAGCCAGCTATACCTTTCCCATAATCCAATCACCTTCCAAACACAAGAGGCTTTGGGGGTGTCCCAATTGAGCCACTCACACATGGAATATTGGCCCTTTCCCCTCAGGACTGTGTTGCCAACCTAGAGCCCTGGCCCAACAATGTGAAAAGGAAGCCTGCTTCACATCACGAGCCTGGGAAAAGACCCCTTATGTGTCAACTTGCCTATCTGGGTGCTGCTGTGAAGGTTGCTAAGGTGACTAAAGTCCACAATTAGACCTCATATTTACAGTAGGGACTATTGTGCTAGATGGTCTGGGTGGGTCTGGCTCAATCAATTGAAGGCCCTCTGAGCAGAGCTGAGGCTTCCCGCTGAGAATGTACCCCTGTAGGCAGGAGCTTCAGCCTGGGCCTTTTGCCACCTACTGCCTCCCCCTGCCATGGCAGCCTATCCTGTAGACTTGCTCAGCCCTGCAACCACACATGCCACATCTTGCACCAAATCACCTAATATATATTCCATTGGGTCTGTTTCTCTTGCTAAATCATGACTGACACAGACTTTATTCCCAAAAATGAGAGGAAAACAAGGTGACTAAATACTAAGAACCATAACAAAGAAAATAGGAGAGTCACTATGCTCCATTTCAAGGCCTGAGAGAAGCATCAGGGACCCTGAGCAGACATGACACTGAAGCTCTGACAGCAGAATGAATTCACAATAATGTCTCGTGTTCCTGCTATTGATGGTGCGGCTGTCAACAGCAAGGAGCCAGGCGGTCCTGAATTTGAACTGGGGCTCTGAGGACAGAGGGAGTGTTTCGAGCAGCTGACACTTAGTAAGTAATGGCTGCCGTGGTCATTGTCACTACTGTCGTATCAGTATTCTTGTCCCTGTGGACAGGGGCTTGTTGGATCAGGATCTCTGGCCTGCCAAAGGCCCAAGGACGGTAGCAGAAAATCTTATCAGTCGTCTTAGTCACCCACAATGAAACCCTCATCTTTGGGAGAAAGAGAGTTGGCTAAGCACAGCCATCCACAGTGAGACCCTAACCTTCCTGCCAGCCAGCTTCCCACAGCGAATTGTCCTAGAGCTCCTATTTAGAAAGAAATGTTCAAAGCCACAAATATCCTGGGCCTTGAAGTCCATGAAATTTCTGGGTTTGAATGCAGAATTTAGTGAGTATATGCTTGTGTGTCTTTTTCTGGAGCAGATTATATAGTTTTTACTCTAGTCCTCAAATGGAAATATCAGGTGGAAGTATCACAGCCCAGGGGTGGGGCATGTTAAGAGCCGTTGTTTTTATTTATACTAAGAGGGAGCATGAGTCACTCAGTTCCCCACCCACAAACCTTAAACCCTGAAGACTCTGTCATGGTTTCCCTGCAGAATGGCAACATTTCTGGGCAGGCTTAGAACGTCATGGCCACTGGGGAATGTCAAGTGCTACACATCCCAAGTGTCAGGTCAGATGGAGGCAGTCATTGGGCAGTCAGCTTTGTCTAAGACCAGCACAGTGCTAAATGGAGCCACCTCTGGTGGGCAAGGCCAGATTTAGGAATGCCCACTTATCTCAGTGAATCCTAAGAGGCCTGTCTCACAGATAAAAAAGCTTCAACCCAGAAAAGCTAAGCAACTTGCCTGAGGTCCCATCGCAGGCCCTGTGTCTGGGATCTGAAACCAGAGTCTTAGAGTCCAGAGATTATGGGCTTTGGATCTGAGAAATAAAGTCTAAGCTTCTCCTGCTAGAAATAGGAAAGGCTGAGAACCAGAAATGATGACCAAGGAAAGTCACAAGGTCTGAGATTAGGGCCCAAACTGGTTTTCTCTCCCCCAACCTTGGGCCTCCTAAGGCTTTGGAGAGAGAAGTTCCTGCAGGTCACATCAAGACACAGGCATGCTCAAGCGAATTCCAAGCATTTCTAAGAGGTTTCCTCTGACCTTTCTTATCGGAAGCTGCCCTGGGTCAGGCTCTCTCTCAGTATCAGTGATAGAGTTGCCAGGCCTCTCCTTATCCCATGTTGGAAGAATGCCAGGGCATCTGGTGACTCACTTCAGATAAGAGAGGCTAGGTGGACGATACTCATTTCCCTGTGAGGGTGGCCCTGGAGGGAGGTAAGCAAATGTTCCAGCGGTACCTCAAGTTGTACCCCAGCATCCATCCCCAACAGAAGCCCTCTTTCTGGGCACAGCTGTCACATGGCGTTGAAGAAAGAGCTGGGAACTGATCACCAAGAAAATGTAGTTCCAGCCCCAGCTTCACCTCCAAGTGTTGGTGGTCCCATTCACAACTTTAGAGTCTTCATTTGTCAAATGGCGGCTGGGCTCAGGACGCTAACCAGGAAATCTATCCCAAGTACCTGTTGGTTTGCCCATGCTTGATGAAATTTCATTTAAAAATACAAATTTCTATTTTGTTATTTTTTGTTTTAAAGAAGACTTAGAGGCAATATCTTGGCAGCATGCTTCCTTCCTGCTCTGTCTTCAGAGCATGGGCCCCAGCAGCCACCTAGCTCCACACTGGCACCTTGGGTGCTCTGCAGGTGGCCCCAGCCTGCACCTTTCCCCAGTGATCTGTCACCCCTTAGCACACCCCAAATCCAAGCAAGGAATCATGAGTTGGACCCAGCTAATGACAATGTCCCTTCAGATTTGTGGCCCAGGAGCAACTCTGCCTATAGGAGCAAGACTGCTGAATTTCCCACAGAATTCAAGCACAGGAATTTCTAGATGTGGCAACTGTCTGCTGCTAAATCATGGACATGGGAATCCTCAAATGACACAAATCAAGAAGGCCATCTTTTATGAGCTCCCCACTCTGCCACATAAGTTTTGCTGCCTAGAACTCGATGGAGGCAAGAATGTCAGGGCAGTACCAAGAAGCGAAGTCTGCAACCCAAGGCCTGCTTCCTGTGCCCCATCTACCTGGCACCGACCATCTATCTGCTGCTGAGGCTCCTGTTCTGGACAGGACCATTCTCACCGTGGTGCAGAGTGCACCAGGCCCCTTCCTCACAACTGAATGGGTCTTGTGGGGCTGGGAAGATGACAGAGCTGCTCAACCTCACATCTTATCGGGTGGCTGCAGGTAACTTAGGATATTTCGATGCTCAGATTTACAAACCCTGTGTCCTGAGGCTTTTTCAGTGAAGAATTTCAATTTTCAAATGAACTTTAGAAAGTTCCATGTAGGAAGAGAAGAAACAGCTCCACCCACATGGGTTTCTGCCACAGCTGCCTATGCTCTTCCTCCTCAGCGCATTCCAGAGAGCACATGACTGTCTTCACACACCAGGGATTTTAATCCCTTTTGAGGTTGCTTTGCAACTTCAGATCCTCAAGGGCTGCCTTTCAGGCTTAGTGTTTGCCACAAATGGCCTGCCCTTCCTGAGGCATGCAGAGTCCTGGGGAGGCCATGGCTGTCTGTCTCGGTAGGGCTGGAGTGACATGGACCAGTGCCCATTTGGGCTGCCCTGGGGCTGGGCAGCCTTGCCTCTCCACAAGGACCCTGGGACCAGTTAGTGCAGAGTGTGGAGTAGTGAGAAAAGAGCATCTCCGGTTTGGGCATTTGTCCTGAGGCGAATTAACATTCTCTGGTTGGCTGCATTATTGATGGGCATGCTATAAATTTTTAAGCAAAATAAATAATGCATTTAGAACAGTGTTAGTTTGTGCTTACCACTTTGGATGGTTTAAATGCACCAAAACCATGTGCAAATACTTATTTTAAATTAACACCATGTTTCAGTACAGAAACAACAAATGCTTACATTCAAATATTTCTTATTCTATTATATGTTATTGTATTGACTAATGCCCTTGTTGAGGAAGAAAGAAAAGAAGGCAGGAAGGGAGAAATGAGGAAAGGAAGGAGGAAGGAGATGTAATCACATTTACTTAATTCCTGCACTCAGGTGTGCTGGTTTTGTGCATGCATGTGTGTGTCTGTACACAGACAGGCATGAACTGGGAAGGAATGGGGTTGTAAGAGAATGAGCACATGACCACATGACCAACCCCACACCTGTGTCCTGGGGGTGCTAGTCCAGACCCCAGAGACCTAGGCCTTTCCTTGCTCACTCTTCCTCCTCCAATGAACCGAACTGCACTCACTTGATCTTCCAGCATGATTTGCAGGTCTTGCTGATGAAATTTGATTTCATTCAATTCCCTGAATAATGTCATGTAGGAAGCAGCAGGCCCAGACCTGGATACACAGGATACAAACCAGAGGAAAGTCTGTGTTCCTGGTACGGGGATCCCATCAGTGCCTGGCCCCAGAGAGGGCAAAACTTACACCTAGGAATCTCCTCCCAACCATGAAGACCCTGAGGTCCCCTGCCCCGTGATTATCCTCGGCCTGGCACAGAGACTGAGGTCCCCATAGGGAAGGTGTATGTGGGGACTTGCTACTCGATCAAGGTGCCCCTGACTTACAGTTAAGGATTTCCCACTCAAAGATGTCACATGGAGCCCTCTGAGGCAGGGAAATACACCTACAACCCAGGCTGTGGACTGTGAAGTGCTGCTTGCCATGATCTCCAGAGAGCTGCCGCTCATTCCCTCAGCCTGTCCACTGCCTGACAGCCAGCCTCTTGAATGAACAGGTGCAGAGTCAAGGCACCTGCAGATTGAGCGTGGGAGAGCTAAGGTCTTCTGCCAGATCGGTGCCTGAGGTAGTCCTCTGCTCCCAACACCTCTACTCACCTGGAAGAGGCCCCTCCCCTTGGAGGCAAGTCCCTCTCAGGGCAGTGGAAAGGAGCATGCCCTTAGTCTCAGTTATTTGATTACTTAAAAACACTGGCAGTGAGGCATGGCTGCTTACAAAATGCTCACCTGCTCGCTGCCTAGTAAATCCTGTGTAAGTTGGCTTTGCAGGGCAGGATGGGACACACCCTGTGGACAAGAAAACCAAGGCCACGCACTGAGGGAGAGTGACATGGGGCTCCTGACAGGTTTCAAGGCATCTGTATTAAAACTTCTGAAACTTTAACTACAATTGTACATTTTTGTGTTTGTATGTTTCTAGGGAGAGGATCTATAGCTTTTGAGATTTTCAAAGAATTTTTCCACCTTGGAAGGTTAAAAACTGCCATGATGGAAAATTTTCTCATGTTTTATGCAGCAGGGAACATTTTGAAAATGGAAAAGACTTTCTTTCTTTCTTCTTTTGGTATAGGGGTTCTCAACTTGGGACCTTGCACTTGCAAGGCAGGTGGTGGAACCACTGAGCTAAATCCCAGGCCCTTAAAGATGTACATATTTAATTCTGAAAGCATTTCAGGGATGTTTCTTATAAAGAACAAAGGTGAGGGCTCCAGAGACCCTGTGCATGAGAGGGGTTTATCTTAAAAATTGGTCTCATGTTCTAAGAACTTTAAAGAAAACTTTTAATTGTTTTGAAAAAGAAGTGATAACATAAACAGTCATATAATTGAGTTTTATATTCCCCTTGGGATTCCAGTTCTTGAAAGTTTCCTTTTTTATGCTTAGAATCTTCATCTCATCTTAGCATATCTTCTCGGGTTTTCAGAATCCCATATATTCCTCTTAAAAACTTGTATATTCCACTAAATTTCAATGACATTTGATAACAAATTCAGTCTCATTAGAAATGCACAATATTCCACAACTGACAAGCCCCCATGACAGTAGGACAATTCCTTCACCTCCTTGGATGAGTTTTCTTAAGTATGAAGCAGGAATGCTGCGGATCACCTCAAAGGAGAGGGTGCTCTGCAGCCATGACAGGCCCTGATGGTGCACGCAGATAATCAGAATGTTGACTTCTTCTCCTTCGTGGTATCTCATTTCCCATTTTTTCACCAGCAATTGAAGGGCCATAACTGCCTAATTTCATTATGTCTTCATGAGCAGCCTCATGCTAAAAGCCAGTTCTGGGTTCTACTCTGTCTCTGTTCCAAGGTAACAGTGGCAGGAGAGACACCTGGATGGATAGCACAGCCAGCCTGGTGCTCCAAGGACCCATCTCCCATGGAAGGACCAGAGCCATTGTTCAGGGCTCAGGGAACCAGCTTGGGTGCTTGCAACTTGCCTTTCTGGAAGTGCTTTCACAGTAGTTCACGCTCCTCCTGCCTTAGTGATTCTGAGTTCCAGGGAAGGTGTTTAACCTGTTTGTCCGCTTGCTGCCTGTGAGTCCAGAGAAGCTAGAGTTGTGGTTGTTATTTTAGGCGTAAATTACATAAGAGACTCAGATTGATTATTTGGCAGATCAGATGAACCCATCTGGCTTCACTCAGGGATCTTAGCCCTCATAATAATATGTCTTCAAAAGGATTTGTGAATCAGCCCAAAAATCAGGATGCAGAGAGTTGATCCTAAAGTACAACATAGATCAGGGCCATAAAAAAAACAGAACTCTGGCTGTTTAATCCCAGCCCCCAGTAGAGGACCTGGGTCAACAAAGAGTGGTGACAGCTTTATTCTTTGGTCCTTCCTTTTCTCTCGTCCTCCTTCTTCCTCCTCAAGCTTGAGAGAGTCAGCACCCAGCAGCCAGTCCAGTTCCAGGAAATGGGCAGCTACCACCAAGGGATCTCTGAAGCTTGCCTCGAGGGATTTCTCCCTGGACCACTGCCCTGGTCCTAGAGAGTCTGGAGGGCCTTAGAGGGGACACCTATGTAGACTGGCCTAAGAGGAGCCATCCTGAGTCTCTTGAGGCCAGACATCACCCAGATCTGGCCAGAAGGCATTGCCTCCTGGGGACCAACCTGGCACTCGGGGCTGGGCTGTGAGGATACGGGGCTGCACATGTGCAGCAGCAAGTTGTAAGCACAGAGCAGGTGGAGAGAAGCTGAAAGTCACCTTTCACGTGTTCAGACGTAAAGCCCACAGGGACTAGAACTAGGATGAATTTCTAGAGAAGTTTCTGGCATTTTCACTTCCAGCCTGGCCTCTGTCACAGCAGCACCCAGAGCAGGCTGGAAATGCAGACACACTTGGTGACACAGACTCTTCCCCCAAAAATACGTACCATCAATATACTGTCCTAATTTCTGAGCTCTGCACAAAGACTCCAGTATTGTGACTCATGCTCTTTGAAGTCCCAGTGATGCTGAGGCAGGGGCTGGGATGGCATCTGACTGCCCTAACTGGTGGCCATTGGTGTTCTGGGCACCCAGCCCAGAGCAGCATCCATGGCTACTCTGCTTTCTCCTTTGGTTAATTCTTCACATGCATTTGGATCTGGCTTATGAGGGCAGGAGCTAGGTTATACTCCTCTTGGTGCTGGTGCCAAGTTAAGAGGGTAGGGTAGCAAGACAAAAGAAATACATTCAGTTGACAGGTAAACTTTGTATGGAAAATACTGACCAAGAAGGAGCCTCACTCAGGACACAGCGAACCCTCAGCTCCACCGCAGATCCACGGGATGACAATGGATAAATGGGGGAGAGGGGTCCCTGCCCTGAGCTGGAAACAACTGCCTTCTGTTGGGTGATTGAGAGTAAGAGGTACACTGCCAATGCTGCCTTCAATACTACCTGGAAGGGACTCTGATTTTATAGGGCCATTTCCTTTATTTATTTTCATTAGCTGAACATTACATTTTCTTTTTTGAATTTGTGAAATTTTCCATCTGCTCGGCGTTGAGTAGACATACTGAGTAGACTGGAAAAGTGCAACATAGTAGGCCATTACCCCGTGTTGGACACCACAATTGCCATTCCCTGGGAGTAGGATGGGATAACCTGTGGGCCTGGAGGAGGCTGGGGGACTATGGCCTTCTAGGTCAACTAGAGGGACATTTGTTCCCATACATCCTCCAGTGCCCCAATTCCTACTAGAGAAAATTCCAGTCATTAACCACTCCCAATATCATGCAAGGTAGATATGAGTCTTCTTGGGGCTCCCTCAAATTATTCATTCATTCAACAAATATCGGTTGACTCACTCATTAAAAAGGCTGTGAGCACATTTACTTCTTGAGGAGGGCCTGCTCCTCAAGAAGAGTATCATTTAGCCGAGACAGGCAGGTTAATTACTAACTATTATGTGAGGGTGCATGAAACAGACACTGTAGTAAATATCCAGACGCTGCAGTCTGCAGGGGCCAGGCCTGTGTCTGAGTGGGAGCTTCAGGATGGTCTCCCCTGAGCCAGGAGGCCAGGCAGGCTCATCAGGGAAAAGAAGGAAGTGTGACCTCGATCATTGCTCTTTCTCCATCTCCAGCTTTCTGTTCAGCTACAGAACACTTGACATTGTTCACATACTAGAAAAATGCTGAAAGATGTTAACAGGAAGAAGTCACACCTTTGCAGGCCTTATCTGTCCAATTCCCTGCTCATCCTTAAAATTGATCATTTGTCCTCAGTCTATGCTTACTTTTCTATGTTCCATCATATAAATGCAAGCCGATGATATGCATTATTATCTACCCCTTTATCTGTAGCTCTGTATTTTACTTTCCCCAAATTTCACATTCTGAAGACCTTTCCCATTCTTCTCTGATAGCAGCATGTTATTCAAGCAGACCTGGTGGTCATCACGTCTGGTCATTCTCAACATTCTGCTGATGTGCCTGTCTGTTGGATTAACAGGACTGGGGCTATGGGTTGGGATAAATCCATCAGGAATCTTAGTTGGCCATCCAGATGCCCACTTCAGTGTCCTGCCACAGGTGCGCATCTGCTGGCAGCTGGCAAGGCACTTGTTTCCACATCATCTCCACCAGGTTCACTCCCAGCCTTCCCACCTCATGCCTGTCCCAGAGGTAAGGACTGGAGTCTGTGTTCTGGTTCAGTTGCCTTCCCCTTACTAGAATGAGAATAGTCATTCAAATGCACATTCTCATTCTCAGGAGCCACATCATTTAGTCTTTCTTTCAATATCCACCTAAATATCCAACATCAAGTTTAGAAAGTCCAGAGTGAGGCCAGGCTCAAGACACCCATTCTTTAACTGGGGCATTTCCTTTTTGATAAAAGTTGAGCTCTGGGGCCGGGGATTTAGCTCAGTGGTTTGTCTGCCTGCTGTGCAAGCGCAAGGATCTGAGTTCGATCCCCAGTACCAAAAAAAAAAGTTGAGCTCTGAGGATGAGAGGACTCCCTGTGAGCCCCCAGAGCCTATAATAATCTGATATTCAGCATCCATGACACAGAGAAGGCTTTTGCTGAAGCAGAATATCTGGAGTCAGGCTGTCTAGAAAAGGATCTTTCAGAAGCTCCAGGCTCTGTATCCTGAGGGCAATGACAGTATGAGAATAGCCGATCTGGATGTGTCTAGCCATACATTGGGCCATGGAATTCTGCTCCTCTGCTAATGGGGCTTCTGGGGACATCAAAGCCCAGGTCATGAGTGGTCTTCCAAAACCCCTGAGGAAGGGGCCAGAAGGCTCATTTTCTCACCCACAATCCTTAGTTCCAGAGGTTGGAACTAAGGATAAATGGCAACTGCTGAGAGATGGAAATAATAGATACTTCTGATAAAATGGAGAGGATGTCAAGGGTCCCTGCAGTAGGGTTTAGCCCAGATGCAGAGGGCTAAAGGGCTCTACCACTATCGCAGAGATGTCTGTCACTATTCATGAACCATCTTGGATGACCAAGGGAAGAGAATATCAAGAATCAAGGCACAGCCCCCATCTCAAGGCAAGCGACTGGCCCCATGTGTCTACAGCCATAGCCAACACTTGGACACAGAGCCCTGTTTGTGCAAGGCTAAGCTCTTATCCCCTTGTAGTAATCAGGAGCAAAGAGCAGGTGGCAGGGCCATCAGTACTTAATGGGGAGGCGGCCTGTGGGGTCTCTTGCCATCTCTGCAGCCCCTCTCTATAACACTCTGGATGCTTCTCTGGGGCTCCCTTTCAGCATAAAATGTAGGCACAGAGTCCTTCCTGACAAAATAACTTTGAATTGGGGTGCAGGGGTTCCTAAACACCCACCTTATACAAGCAGGCAGCTTTCAAAGAGGCAGCAGGTGAGAGGCTGTGTCCTCTTTCCCTTCGCCTAATGACACTGGCAACCCAGCAGGCTCAGTTTGGGACACTCATCTTGACAAGGCCCTATTTCATCTGCCTCAATGTCCCCACAGGATGAAGGCTGTCACTGGAGGCCCATGGGTACTTCCTCATCTGTAAAACTAGGGCAGTGTGTGAAGAATTTTGTGGAGTAAATACAATGTCAAATGAAGAGCCTGCAAATGACTGTCCTGGGTCTATTTTGAGGTCAGAGGCAACATCATGAGCTGATGAGTTGGATGTGTGGTAAGAGTCAGGTATGACCTGCACTCCTAGGGCATAGAGAGGAGATGAGAAAGAAAGCTGTGGAGCCGGTTTGGCTAGAAATTGTTTTGCTTGGGACACAGAGATTTAGAGGTGTCCATCAGGAGCAAGCTTGGGGAACCCAGGAGGCAGCTTGTGGGTCTGAAGTCCTGGAGAGGATACAAGGGAGAGCTCAGACTGGGGGTCAGCACCCAGAGAGGAGGCTCAGAGCCATGAGTCTGAAGATTAAGTGTAGAGAATGGGGCCTGAGACTGTGCTCTGGGCTGGGTGATATTCAGAGGCCAAGGAAGGAACAAGAAAAGCAGGTGAGGAAAGAGTAACTTACTGAGGCATGAGGACAGAGAGTGGAGGCCCAGAGTCATGCAGGCCTTATAGCCCTGGAGCACTGAGATGATGCCTTGTGAGCCAAAGTCACCCTGGTGGGAGGGCACCAGAGCCTTTCTTAAAGATTCATTTGCCCTTCACCAAGAGTGCAGCATTCACTCCATAAGGCTTCCTGTCAGCCCCGATAGTCCAAGGTCAAAGGTGAGGAAGTATTTTAAAACAGTAAAAACTTTTGGCTCCATCCTTGGCTTTCCAGTTGGCTGCCCTCTGTCCAGAGCCCATGGGATTTGCACTCTGAACTCTCCGGCCTTAATGAGTGCTGAGAGTTTCTGCCTCCTGGTTGAGGACAGTAGTGACACCACCGATGCACAGCAGAAATTGTTCCCGGCACTCTCCGGGCAGCCACCTCTTCAATCCTCATCACAGCCTCGTTCAGTCATAGGGGTGGTTGAGAAGACTGAGGAACATAAGGGCTCCCAGGGCCACATGGTGAGTATGTGGGAGTCCTTGGGTTTAAATCCAAGAGTAGCAGCGTAGCTCCATAGGGCTTGCTCTCATCACCATGTTATCCTGCCTCTCTCAGCCCAGAAACACTAGGTTATTGCTACCTGCTCCACATCTCTCTCACTCCCTTCATCCATCCAACTGTTGTCCATCCATCCATCCCTTCCTCTCTCTCTCCCCCCAGCCCTTTTTCCTTCCCTTCATATATCTTCATATCTATCTTTTACTACAGGCAGCAGACCAAGCAAAGTAGAAGCAAGGAGAGGAATCTGTTGGCTGCTGAGTGTGTTATTGTGTGACTGGAGCTATGTACACACTAGAACAAATGCCATCAGGAGGCCGAAGTCTGGCAACCACCCTCCAGCCACCTCTTGTAGCTGGCTTCACCATGGACTCTGCTGTTGCCTCTTTCTAGCACCCCATCCCAACACCTATTCTTCCTTCAGTCTCCACGCTCAACCAGCCTGACTCTCCTTCAGGAGAGCCTTTCTTCTCATCGTTTTCCCTCTTCCAAACTCTACCTCAGTTCTGGACATTCCATTATATTTTTTCCAAAGCAGAGACTTTGCTTATGGAAGAAAGTAATTGGATTTACTGGATTTTCTGTGATAAATCACCTTAACTAAAGTGACATTCAGGGTTCACTGCACTGATTAGTAAAATTATAAGCAAGCTTATCCTCTTGTCCACAAGCTGGAAGCGTACTTTACAACAGATGAAGCTCACTCCTGGGATAGGCTCTGTTGTAAATAGAATGACCGACTGTGGGCTCTTTCACAATCGTGTTGTCACCAGCATAAAGTCAAGTGTCAGCACACAAGTCTGCTGGAGTCAGTGTGAATCCCAGGGTGTAAAGGGGTCTTTGTGCTCATTTGGTGCAAAAGAAGGAAGTAGCTTTGATCAATAAACCATATGCACAGTGTTGGGGTTTTGCAGTGTAGGCAATCAACACAAGCTTAAAACTGAGTTATATAAAGCTATATTCATCCTTCATTTCCTTTATTGTAATTTGTCTACCCTAGGCTCTGTAAAGCTCTGTATCCACAAGAACACAGTTGAAAGCCAAATAATACAATAACTGAAATAAAAAGCAATCTTGATTTTCCTTCAGATTTTAAAACAAAGACAATATTGATTGCATCTATTGCAGGCCTGATGATCTTCATTCTCCTCATAGGTAAATGCTTGGTGAGTGATATGCTTCTCTGGACATCTAACAGTTAATATTTATTAATCATTGTGACTGTAATTAATGCCACATCTTAACATCCATAATGTGCTATCTCCAGCTCGTGGAAGATTGGCTTTCCTACCGCCTGTCATGGGCATCGCCATGTGGCAAGGTCTGGGGCAGAGAATGTGTGTGGCAGCTGTACTAAGCATTGACTTGCAGAGATGAGACACTTTAGCATCCTCCAGTTCCTTCCTCTGGCCACTGGCTTTGCAGTCCTGGTCCTAGAATGAAGGCTTCCAGTGGACACACAGAATGTGCAGGAATTGAAAGAGGGGTTTTATTTGCAGCACCAGGCGCCAGCCTTACTGAGAATACACACTGTCAGGCCCTGTTTAAACTCTCTAATTGAAGGAATTCCTTTTGTGCCCAGACAACCCACTGGGGTTGAGTCTACTTTTCTCATATGACAAATGCAGAAACTGAGACAGAAACTAGGGAGTGACATGAAATAGAACTAAAGTTCATGGCACTTTCATCATTTAACTTTCTGTCACTGTGACAAAAGACCTGATATTAATAACTTATAAGAAAGGTTTATTTTTGGCTCAAAATTTTGGAGGTTTTAGTCCATGTCTGTTGATTCTATTTCTTTTGGGCCTATGGCAACAGAATACATCATGGTGGGAGTACATGGCAAAGGAAACTTCCCCTCATGGTAGTGGGACACAAAAAGAGAGAGGAAGGGAAGAATAGCCCAATATCCCCTCCAAGGACACACTCCAGTGACCTCATTTCCTCTCACTAAGCCCCACCCTTAAAGGTTCCACTACTGCACAATGCCACAAGCTGGGGACCAAGCCTTCAACATATGGGCCTCTGGAGGATGATCAAGATCCAAGATATAGTAGGATTTTAATTTATTCATTTTTAAAAGTCAGATTCTACTTTTTTATGGCCTTCAGTGCCTTGTTTTATATTCACAATTTTAGAAGGCAGTAGCAAAGTTATTTCTTGTACTCCTCAATAGTGACAGGATGTCAGGATTGAAAAAAGGCAGCAGACCACACCCTGACAGGTACTTAGGGAGCAGGCAAATTACACTCAGACCAGAATCATCAAAATGGCAGAGAACCCTGTGGGGTTACTGTGTCCTGGGCTTCCAGATGCACGGAGTTAACCCAATCAGTTTTGGCCATTTTGCTAAGTGCAGAGAGAGCAGCACCTTCCTCCCATCCCAAAGCCGTCATCTCAGAGCAAGGAAGAGGTCCAAGCTGTGCACTAGAAACCCAGGCTTAATTCAAAGAAACAGTCACACAGCTTTAAAAGTGTTAAAAACCTGTCAATGCTGAAGTCACCCTGGGCTTTGTAATCACTCAGTGGGATTTGTATTCCAGCTTTCTTTACCTGAGCTGGGCTGGTTGGCCAAGGCAAAGATACTCAACTTTCCCTGTTTTTAAAAAGAGACCTGAGGACACCTGTACCGGGTAGATGAGACCTTGCACATGTCCAGGCCCTTGGACAGGAAGGCACAGTCCACACTGTGAATGTCTGCAGGACAGACCTGGGAATGACAAGCTTCCTCAACAAGGTCACATTGAATGACTTCCACTTCCTGTTAACTAGTTGAACATAACATGCCCACCAAAATTCTTGCCTGTTTCCTCTTTGGCTTCCTACAGAGAGTGGAGAGGAGTGAATCAGCGGAAAAACTGATTTTCAACTTGATGTGCTTTGAATTCTGGCAGAAGTCCTGGTGAGTGTTTTGCTCAATCTCAGTGGATTTTGACTCCTATATTAGTTACCTCAAGTACAGTCATCATCAAAGGAATTCACTGGCCCAGGATACTTGAATTAATCATACACTCAGTCTCTCTCGGAGAGGATCACATATTCTGGACACTTCCCCCAACCCCCAGGCTTTAAAGCACTACTCAGCATTCAGGACTCAAAACTAGATTTAAAAATACACCTTGGCCTCAATGAAGAAGAATAATTTGTGCATGAAAACTGAGCCAAATTGAATCCAAATTTTCTATCAGCCTTTTCATTAGCTCTTCAACAAGGAATCTGCGCTCTTCAGGGATAAACATAAATCCAAGAGTTAAAGCTGGCCTTGAGTTGGGTAGGGAAGTTCTTTTTTTCTGCTTTTCCTTCCCTCTGACCTGGGCAGACTGAAGCAGGTTCCTTGGGGAGTGAATGTACAGAGCTGAGCCTCAAGTGAGGAAGAGGTCTTGCCTGTGTCCACTGTGCTTTCTCCTCTTCCCAGGCAGAGAGGTGATCAGCAACAGGGCTTGTGGCTCTGCATTCTGTGGACATCACCACCTGAACTCAGCTGCGCCACCAGCCAGAAAGGGCAAGATGTTTGCTTCCCCATGTGACCCTTGGTGGTAATATGCATTCCACCTTCATTTACTGAAAGATGGGTCCATCCTTTCCTGCCCTGCTGCGTGAAGCCGGCTCACCCAGGGGCCTGCATGGGCCATCTGGGCTGGAGTTTACTAACTTGAGGCCATATTTCAGATTCAGCTTAATTATTTTCGTGGCTTGGATACAATTTTCTGATAGAGGTCTAACTTAACAGTTCCCAGTATGATTTGCAGTTCTCATGCATAGGTAGACCCAGGGAATGCACAACTTGCTTTCCCAGCTCAACTGATAGATTCAGCAGGTACTTGCCACACCCTAATGGGGCAGGGACAACATATTGCAGCCCATCAGGCTGCAGTTCTCTGCCTGTGCAGGTGGCCTCACCTCTCAGGATTCATCTCCTCTTGTTCCTTTCCTTTGTCCAATCTTGTACTGCCTGCTTGGCCTACCTGAATTTCCACCCTGCCCTAGTCTTCCTCCTCTTTGGGGACAGAAGGTCTGTGGTTGCCCTCCAGGGCGCCTCACTAAAACTGGATGGATCCAAAACAGCTGCCAGAGTGACCTCAAGACAACCTCTGCCTTCATTATAATTCCATCTGCATGCTAAATGACACACTTCAGCACCATGACAGTTCAAATCGCCTTGATGCTGACACAGTAACATAAAAGACACAGAACCAGACTTCTCAGAAAATCTTTACCATTCCCAGAGAAGACATAAATATTCCTTCCCTTCACTAGCCTGTCCCTCCCCCAACCCTCATTTCTTTTATCCTCTATCTATAACCTCCCAAGCCTCAACAGGTTGAGAAGTTCATTTGTGAGTTTTATGTCCAACTTCTCTTATTCTTGACTTAAAGTAAAAATCTCCCTTCCTATTTAATCAGTGCTTGGTCTTGTTACTGTCTCCACAATTCTGAGAAGGGGAAAGCACCCATGTTGGAGTCAGTAATTGACAGCACTCCAAAAAGTACCAGATGGAACAGTACTTTTCCTATAGTATGGTGGTGATTCTTCAGTGTAAAGTGGCCTGTGGTGCCCAGAAGACATTTTATTTCTTATTATTATGATTTGCTGACCAGATGGCCAACGTTTTCACATGTGCATTCTTGATAATCTTGTACCCACTAGCTCTTAAGGTTGCACTATGGGGACATACCCTCACTTGTAGGATGGGACATACTTGGGACAGATCCGAGGCTCCATGGAAAGGTGCTCCCTCCAGCAAGCCTTAGAGAGAAGGGTCCACGGGCACTACTGGACTTGATGTCTACATTCCCTAGAAAGAGCTGACATCTTTGGCTTGTCACCCCAGAGAGATGACATCCCCCATCAACTTACCATACTTATGACCCAGACACTAATCCCTGGTCCAGTCCCCAGTCCAATCAGGGTAGAGGGGTTGGCAGAGTTGGAACCACTGGTTCAGAAACGGTGAGGTAGAGCTCTTCCTTGGCCCGTTGCAGCCACTTGAAACTCCAGATTTTCCTCCAGCACAGTCACTGACAGCTGTGTCTGAAACCACACAGGGCTGACAGACAAGTACTTGGGGAGAACTAACCACTGCATTATGTGCAGTACAGGAGCAAAATGGATGTTAGCTTTGCTATGGAATTTCTAACCAGAGACCCACCTTGGGAATCCCTCCTTCAGCAGGATATTCATTCCTCTGTTTTATTAAAATGATCTTAAAATGCACATACTATTTTTTCCAGTTTCCTTTCTTTTCCTCCTCAGGTTAAATTATGACTCTATAATTAGTATATGATTATATTTAAAACAGTCCTAAGGAAAATTTTGCTATCACTTTCTGTGAAATAGTCTTATTTTTCGAAAGAACATATCTCCCAATACTCCATCTTCTGCTAAGATAATCTGTGTAATATGCCAAGGTTTTATTTAGTTCTGTACAGGGACCAAGTTTTAGCTGAGTAAACAGAATGAAAGACTAAATACCAACTAGAAAAAAAACAAAACTAGGCTCATTTTTAACAAGCATACAGGTTGTAATAAATATATCTGGCATGACATTCCAGCACAACATTATTCCTAAATCTACTTGAGATCTATTTTCTCCATTTCAATGGGACATTTTACCCTCAAACAGTCTCAATTTCTTTGTACCTGATAACATACCAGAGATCACCACATACCTAAGGGGCTTTGTATTACACTTTGGCAATACTAACATAGAATGCTCGAGTGACAAAGAAGAAGAAAGGAGGGAAGAGAGAGGGAAGATGAGGTTTAATCATGGACACAGTCACAAAGGTGGCCTGAGATATATGAAGATACAAGTAACGAGAAGCACACTAGCAAGTCTTATAGCTAAAGTGTACCAGGCGGGATTTCACAGCAATTCTGTTACAAGGAAGAAACCAAAAGAGAGGGACAGGGCCCTACAACAGGTGTCATGAGCCCATGGTCCCATCAGCTCAATTCCCCTCCTTCCTAGCTCTCATTCTACCCTCCAGGAGAAAACAAACAAGGAGCCCAGTGAGGCCTTCTGGGAAGACTGCCCAGAGCAGGACTTTCCCATGGGAACTGCGATCCTAGAGGCGAAATTTCCTAAACGAGTGCTGGCCTTACTGTGAATGACCCACCCGAAGTGCTTGACTTTGGAATCTTCCCCAAGACAAAGGAACTGTCACACTCAGGTAGGACTGTGCTGCTAGAGAGCAGGACACCCCAGCCTATCCCCGGATGCTGACACCAGGATAGAACTGAGCTTCTAGGGTCCATGCGCCTACCACCAAGGCTGAGGGATGTTCACTGGTTATGGAATGTCAAGACCTGATGAATGACCTGCCTTTACCTCTATGTACCTCTCAAGGCTTTCCCATACTGGCCTGCAATTTTGTTATGTTCACCTATAGCTCAGAGAATCCACCTCAGAGAATCTGTTTCATTATTCTCCGCTTCAACACTCAGCCTCCGATGGAGGAATCACGCCCATGCCCTAGGCTGTGACATTTCCCAGGCACTATGGGCTGTGCACATTGCCCAGCCAGGGCTCCTCCAGTCCTGTTCCTGTCACCAGCATGAACCCCTGTGGGGTTCTTCTCTCAGCCTTATTTCTGTTCTCAGAGGCATTTTGATGACCATTCTTTCTCCAGCAACACTATACAGAAGCCTTCAAGGAGAACCTGATGCATTTCTTACTGCCTCCTCTCTGCTCTGTGATGCTCGGCACTCTCTTGCTAAGCCTCTTTGCATCCAGCCCAGCCATAAAAGAATATAGTACTGAGAATGGGGAATACAGGGCATTGAACCTATGGCCTTTTCACTGAACTATATCTCTAGCCTTCTCGAAAAAGAATTTTTAAAATTTTGAGACAGGGTTTCACTAAGTTAATAAAGTTACTCATGTTGGGCTCAAACTTTCAGTCCTTCTGCCTCAGTCACCCAGAGTGCAGGGATCACAGACACATGCCACTATCCTCAGCTTGGGTACCTTATTTTTAAAGGAGGTTTATTTAGTTCTCAATCTGGAGACTCAAGGGCATGGCACCAGCATGTGCTTGGTTCTGGTGAGGGCCTCATGGAGAGAGCATCACCATGGCAGGAAGGCATGTGAAGGAAACCACGTGGAAAGACAGGAAGTGAGAGGTCAGGGGCCAGGGGCCAAGCTGTCTCTTTTATAACAACCCATTTTCACTAGAACTTCTCATTCTTTTAAGACCTAACTTATTCGAGGGACCAGTACCAATCCATTCATGGGGGTGGAGCCCCCAAGACCTAATTATCTCCACTAGATAATTAAGGTGGGGACCCTTAAAGATCCCCCCACCTCAACAGAGCCACACTAAGACAAAGCTTCCAACACAGGAACACTTGGCAGACATGCCCAAACCATAGCATTAATCCACACTTTGGCCAGACAGCTTCTCTAGCACTTCTTATACACATCACCCTCACTGGCTGCCCACAGCACCAAACCCAAGCCGGAGCTGGTGTCCAGGCCTTCCTCCCATTCATTCTTCCCTGCCTATCTAGCTTTGTAACACACCCACAACTTAGGAGAAGCAGCTCTCCCACCCTGAGAACATTTTTATGCACTCTCTTCTCTATGCTTTGCTCAGGAAATTCCAGTGTTGCTTTGGTCTCCAGTTCCTAAAATCCTGCCCATCACTGAGCTCACACACACCCCGCCCCCCTCACTTCAAGGCCACAATCATCTCAGGCCAAAGTAGCTTCTTCCTCTTCATCATTCTGGTGACATTTGTGAGCTCTCTTGCAAATGTAGTGCACCTCACAGGCATGAAGTTCACAAAGATGTGGTAGTCCTAACAAAAGATGACAATCTGCCCTCTAAATCCTTGCAAATGGGTAGCCTGTTCCCCCCAACTTAGGCACACAGTTCCCTGGGCAGGAGTCAAGATATTAACAACTACACAATAAAACAAATAATGTATACTTAAAAATTATAAAATATATTCTCTTTTGCTTTCTAAGGTACATAATTGTTATGAAACACATTTACAGATAATTATTTACAAATATATATGGTTTACAGCACAAATCACTTGTCAAATCATTCTAATAATTTTCAAATCATAGACAAACATCTAAAAATTTTTGGCATGACTTTTTTCTTACTTATCTGTTTCTATAAGATGCTCTTTAGTGAGCAATGATTTGACATTGACAATCCCCTCAAATTTCTTCTAACACTTTCCCTGTCAATTACATAGTTATTCAGTGACTTCAGTCTAGATAGAGAATTGCTCATGACATCATTGATACAGAAACCGGTGTGAGCTTTTGATGTACTGGCATCAATTACATGTACGTGTTTCAGCCCTAATCACATGTCTGAGATTTTTATATACTCTATATTTCCATTACAATACTGTATCATGGAAAACAGTTATTGAATTGTCGTATTTAATTAGTTAGCTAGATTTGCTTTATCCACAGACCTCCACAAATGTCATTTGACCTAGTTTCAGAATTTGAAGTATTCAACAATCCTAACATTTCACTTTCCTTGCTTCTTTCATCAATGTGAAATGAATTTTCAGGTAATTTCAGACAAGTTAATCCTTTTTTCCCCCTAGTATGGCTACTTTATGTTCTTGTTTCAAAATTTAAATCCTATTTCTTTATTCAAATACTATTTTATACTATTCCTTTGTAGTTTTATTTGTTTTATATGTGCATTCAGGAAGTATTTTTTGATTAACAACCCACCAGGTATAAGATGCCCTTCTAGTTACATCATTCGTTAGAATCCAGAACAATAAAAATTCTTGTCCTTCATGGTCTTACAATGTAGAGGAAAGAAAATAATAAACATAACCAAAAAGGAAAACATACATGATTTAAGCATGATAAGTTCTATTGAAAAAGAACTAGACCAGGGAATAGGGTGGAGTAGCCAGGCCAGGTCTCACTTACAAGAATGAATACATGTGAAAAATGATCTTTGGCCTCTCTTTAACAACAGAAGCATGTCTCTCTTCTCAGACTCAGGGAAGTTTCCACCACCATGTTAGAGGGCAGTGTTTACTGAAGCCAATCCTCCAGTGTTCAGCCACTCCCATTTCACCAGTTTCATTAGAAGGAATATACAAATCTCCATGCAGTTGACAAAATGTTCCAACAGCTCTGGCTGTGCATGGATCCATTAGGATCCAAAAATTCTTCCAGTTTTCTTTATTTTCATTCTAGCTCTTCAAACATAGTAGTAAATTCTCTCTGCTGGTTACTTGATGTGTAATCCAAACATAAGGCTTGCTGGGGAAAGGTACAAGGTCATTGATTTACAAATATTATTGAGGCATCCCGATAGAACTGAATGTGGTCATTTTGGACCATCTAAATTAAAACATCTGGAAGTTTTTATAAAGATTTAGGAAAAAATGACATGCTGTCCCTTTAGACCTACACTGACCCTCTTTGTAATATGTATCTAATGTGTTTCATGCAGAGAGAGTTCTCATTAAAATCATTTTTCTCAACCACCAAAAGTAGTGATATGAAGTTACACACGTCCAACATCAACAAAACCATTAAACCTATCTAAGCCTATCTTCAAACTTCTGAGTTTTATACTTCTGTTATTCCAACAGTCTTATGTGACAGAGATGAAGTTTGACAATTATGGTTGAACTTAACTGTTTTGGTTTGTAGTTTTTCAAAAATTGTTTTCACATTTCAGCAGGTGCCTGTCTTCAATGAGCAGGGTCTAACATCGGGCCATGATGACTTACCTGTGTCCCTGTGAGGCTGCCTCTGAAGTCCTGGTGAATATTTCTTGCCTGAAATGTCTGATTACATTCAGCTGCAGAGTAGGTGGTGGTAAAGAATATGATGATATTTTCTAAATATCTTTATCAACACCTAAAACATTTCTCATAAATTAAGTGGTGATGATAATGAATTATGATTCTCTCACCTTTTTCTCAATTACCATGAATTTTCTTTATGTAAACCATGAGCCTTTAGCAGAACATGATTTTTTGTGCTAAAATATGTTGATAACTTAGCATTTTAAACTTTTAACATTACTAAATTTAGCCCTATTTGCACCTAACATTTATGGCAATAGCAATAATAAGTTGCTCATATTTTGTTGAAATATTCAAACTGTTTTTCTTTCAACCACACAGCCTCTTTTTTACTCACTCTTTCATAACATCAAATCTGTCCTTGGCCAGTTTGGCCTTTGCACAGTGCCAGGAGATGTTCTGCCTGTAGATCTCATATTATTTCCTCTTGCTCCCCTGAAGATTCAGAAGACACATGCTTATGAAATATAAAGGGAGCACTAATACATTTACCCAGAGTGGGGTTTGTTTATAATAGTCTTTTTAAAATTCTGCAGCTACTCCTTACGTAAGAAATACAAGCTCTATGGCAATAAAACTAGAAGGCTCTCTGAAGACAGAAAAATAGATGCCCTGTTATCTATAGCAGCTGCAATGGTCTATGTAACAATTAGCATGACTTTGTGAGTTTACCTCAGTATCTACATGATTATAAGAATATTTCTCATTATCACTATTTAGCAGGCACTAAGGAAATAGTTCAGTGTTTCACCCATTGCTCTTGCTGTAGGACGTGTGAATACATGGTCATATGTGGGCATGCTGGCCTCACCCATGAATGCTGGATTAAATTTAGTGGAGTTAAATTCTCATCCAAGGATCTCCTTTTTTATGTGCAAATCATTTTTGAGCATCTTTATTGTGCTATCATTAATGTACCATAAACTTACCCTTTTAAATTCAGTGGTAGTCGGCCTATTCACAAGGCTGTGCGACTGTCACCACCACCTCACATTCTCAGTACTCCAAAAGGAATCAAATCCCACACTCAGCTGCAGTCCCTCTCATCCTCCAGTGCCAGCCAGCCACTCATCAAATTCCTGTCTTCACAGCTTTGCCTGTTCTTGACCTTCATGCAAGTAGAATCATATAATACTGACTCTTGTGTCTGGTTTCCTTCACTAAGCATGTTTTCAAGCTTCACTTCCATTGTAGCATTTGTTTGCACTTCATTCTTTTTCTTAAATAGTCTTTATTTTTTAGAGTAGTTTTAGGTTCCCTGCAAAATTGAGCAGAAGGTGTAGTGATTTCCCACAAAGTCTCTGACCCATGTGCAGCCTGTGCATTATCCATATCCCCCACTAGAGTGATGCTTTTGTGTTAGCTGATGAACCCATGCCACCACAACCCAGAGCCCAGCATCCACATAAGGGTCTATGCTTGTTGCTGGGGCTCTGTGGATTTGAACAAACTCATGATGTCATGAGTCCACGACTCTAGGATCACAAAGCAGTGTCACTGGAAGCCCTCAGGGCCTGCCTACTGCAGATGACTTTGTCCCCAGAAAGAAGGGCAAGGAGCTGGCTGTCATCCTTTATTGTGCCATCATTATCATCACCACCAGATTTCAGTCTGGACCTTGTCCATGTTGGTGTCCTTGGCGTTGGAGTGTGACCCACCGTGCTTTGGTGGACCATCTCTGATGTGTGCTCACTGGACCAAGACTCATTGAATGTATTATTCTATACAAGGATACCCTGTAACTTCCTGGGCTGGGTTGTTCTAGTACCCATGGCATATTAGGTTAACATTTTTGGGAATGGAGCAAAACTCTCAAGTCCTTCTCTCTAGGTAATTTTGAAAGATGATGAGGATTGAATGAGAAAGAACCTGCAGAACCCACTCATCTTGTGCACTGAGGATGTCTGCTGTGGTCCAGGCTCCAAGTGCCTGTGGCCAGTGCCCTGGTTTTGCATAGTTTCCTCTCCAGGAACCAGGTCCCAGGGAGCACATGGGCATCCTCTGGCCCCATGTCCAGCCAGAGGGTTCTGCTCCTAGTTCATCCTCTTTTGAGCTCCTACCAGCCTGCTTCAGGCCCAGTTGGAAATTTGGCTGTTTCACTCCTTTGATTTGTTCTTTAAAGACCAGATTTCAGTTCATTCTCTAACTGGGGGGTCTGCTAAAATAGTATTAGTTTCTTTTTCCAATAGATTCTCTATTTCTCTCCTTTCTCCTGCTGTTCCAGATAATTTCGCAGCACCTAAACAGAAGGCAGCTCACAGGAGAATAAAAGGTAGCGTTCTTCCCAGTCCATTTTACCCTCTACTTATTCACCTTAGGTAGGACTGATGCGCACGGCAGTTATTAGAGTTGGGGTTTCTCACCAGCCCTCTCCACTGTCTAAATATCCAGGCACTTGGTATCCAAACCACACATATTTCTCTTTCTGATTACTGACTTCCAAGCATGAGCCACAGACAGAGAGTGACAAGCTCTGCTCATCAGCAGAGGAAAGGCTCTTTAGAGAGTAGGATTTGTGTGCTAGGAGCAATCCCTCACGCAAGTGGGAGAGTTGCTATTGATGGAGAGAATCCCAAAAGGCAGGTGGGAGCAGGGAGCTGTGCCAGGCTCCAGGTTAGACCTGCACTCACCCCCAGGAGCCATCTAGAGCCCTGCCCCATCCCCAGCAGCCAGGAGCTGGACAACTGCATTAGGAAAGACTCTAGGCTCCTGTCCCAGCAAAAGCACAGGCCTGGGCTACGCAGATGAGTTCTGAGGCCCCAAGCCCAGGGAGTGGGGCGCAGGCAGTAAAGGATATATGGGCCAGAGTAGACACAGCTGCCCTAGAAGGGAAGAGCACAAAGGGCCATTTGGCTGTGGTGCTGGGAACACAGGGAAAGGGAGGCCGAGCCTCAGGAAAAGAACTTGGGCAAAATTTATCTTAATGTCCAGAATTTACAAGTCTCTACCCTAAAATAAAAGGAAGTTAACTATGCCACCAGCTACAAAATTAGCTTTCTCCTGCATCCCGACCCCCTTCCTTGTTTTAGTGTCACAGAAATCTGCTTTCAGTCAGAAATGTTAGCAGAATAATCCCTGAAAGATAAATATCTGCCTTAGTCATTTAAACGTGATAGGCAGTCCCCGCCCCAGCTTTATCTGCAGCCTCCGACTCACCTCATTTATGCCAACCTAAATCCCTCTTTCTCACAGTGAAGCTCTTTCCCTGTCATTTTACTTCACACCCTGGTCAACAAACAGGGATTCACAAGCCAAAAAGCACAGGGAGCTTGTCTCAATGAGCTTTCATGGTAAGGATGTAGCACAAGTGAAATAGAGAAGAAGCATGTGAAGGATGACCTTTCTCAACTGGTGTGGATTGTGGGGAGAGGCGTGCCCACATCAGTCTGGCCATGCAGGACTAATGTGACTGCCCCCATTCTATTAAAAACAACATCACATTAATTCCCTGGTCTTGCAGCCAGCTGCTGCTGCAGGGAGGCAGTGCTTATCACATGCTTGGGATTTTAGCCTTCTCCAAATGCTCTGTCTTCCCTGTCCCTTGGGGCACAATTCAGACATTAATTAATGGTTCTCACACTGTCCTGCAATGTCATTATCCTTTGATGATGAGAAAGACAAGTTTCTTAAAACATCAACACCAACCAGGGTGAGACTGATTTACTTTTGCCCCCAGAGCTGCACCCAGCCTCCCTATCTGGTGTCATCCGGGTGGAATCTTTAACCTTCCACCTTTGGAAAATCCACCACACCAGTCTCTTCCCCTTCCACCACCATGACTGCAATGAACCTAAAGCCCCAGAGCCTTGCCATGCCCTGGGATCCCAGCCTGACTCTCTGCCCACTATCCTGTGGGTGTCACATCCAACTCCCTCTCTGGAGCCCTTGTCTACCACATCAGTTTCTCCTGATTGCTCAGGTCTCTCCAAGTCTTTCCCAGCCTCTCTCTCTCTTGGCCTGGGCTCCGACTCCTCCCTCATCCCTAAGGTACCACCTTCCCTCCTGAGTTAGGGCTCTCCCTGACAATGAGCTCAGCAGTGCTCTCATCTCACCCATCTTCACGGTGCTATTGTCCCATTTTATACATCAAGAAAAGACCTCAGAACAGTCAGCTAGTTGGCTCAGGGTCCTACAAATACACAAGGTGCACTTATCTCTGCTTAGGAGCCTACAACTAACTGTACAACTGCATTTAAAGACCTGCTCATCTCCCCTTTCTTCCAATTCCTTGGCCAGTTATTAAATGCCAGTGATGTGCAGGAGTACACAAGATAATGAGGCATGGTTTGGGGTAGGCAGAAAAGCCCCAAGAAACAAAAAGTAATTATAAGTACAAAGTAAAAAATGAAGGGCAAAGATGGTTGCTAAGAAAGAAAATGTGTGTGTGAGGCTCCAATGGCACAAAGGTGGCTCTGCAAGGAAGGCAGTATGGGAACTAGGAGGTGGGCAGCTCCCAGGGACAGTGAAAAGGCTGCCTCTGAGTGGGAGCGCACATCCTGGCCCCTCCACTCCTGTCCCTCACCTCTGAGGATCCACTTCTGCTCTGGCTTTCATTAGCTGCTACTAATTGCTTCCTAAGAGTCTTGTCTCCTCAATATTTAAGGCATTCTTTTACAAGTACAAACAACCGTGAAGGCTAATGTGGGTACCAGCATGGTACTCACACCGCTGTGGAACTCAGAACAGTATAGGGGCCTGTGGCCCAGCTCAGGCCTCCTTCCAAGCTCTGGGCAAGTTATAGAAATAAATGTCTGACAGCATGCATGATTTAACCCGATGCTGTCTTAGTCCCTCTGTGACACTGTAACAAATGCCTGCGACCGACTGACTGACAGAGAACGGAAATGTATTTCTCACATTTCTAGAGGCTGGAAGTCAAGAGCAAGGTGCTAGCACCAGAGTCTGGAGAAGTCTGCTCTCCACTTCCAAGGTGACACCTTAATGCTGGGTCTGCAGAGGGGACCGGTGCTGTGCCCTCACTTGGGGGAGGAGAGGGAAGGAACAGACCCCATCCCCAATGCCCTACCCTCCTCACTGAGTCACTTCCTATATCCCCCCCCCAACACTATCACATTGACGACCAAGTTTCAACATGAATTTTGGGGGACACATTCAGCCCACAGCAGGCGCAATTCAAAATGTAAAACTCATTACAGTTTTGGTCACAAAAAGTCAGCCTGCCTGTACTGACTTCAGCCCTCAGCTGTGTGGCTTCCCAGAGGGCCCAACACTGTCCTCTGCTTCTGCTGATCTCGCTATTCTCACTGATGTGCTGGGGGTAAATCCCAATACCCACCTCTCACTTCTGACCAGATAATGCTTCTGCTTCTTAGAACCCCGTAACCCCAACTTCTTTCCTCCTTTCCTCCACTGCCTATCTTTATGTTCCACATCTCAGCTTATGACATCATCTCTCTCATCCCCAGAGGACCGGTGGGGGGATTTCTTATGCACTTCCATGACAGCCTATCCCACCCTGACATTTTTCCTCTGGAACTGTTAACTCCTAAGGCAAGAAATGTGTATCCGGGCCCTTATGATGCACGAAGTCCTGCTGCCACCCAGAGCAGCTCCTCTCAACTTTTTCATCTCAGGACCCATCTCTACTCGAAATTATCAAGGACCTCAGAGATATTTTGTTCACACAGGTCACTTCTGTCAATATTTATTGTATTCCCAATTAAAACAGAATTTTAGCCAGGCATGGGGGCACATGCATGTAATCCCAACATTTGGGAGACTGAGGCAGGAGCATCACTGTGAGTTTGTGGCCAACCTGGGCTACATGGTGAGTTCAAGGGCAACTTGCACTACAAAGTGAGACCCTGTCTCAAAAAAACAAACCAGCAAAGAACAACACACACACACACACACACACACACACACACACAGAAAAACCTGAGAATTTTCCAAAAGTCACTCAAAAGTAATAATAATAAATCCATTACATGTTGATGATAAGTAACATGATTTTATGAAAACTGAGCACATTTTTAACTACATAAAAAAGGTATAAATGTATATATAAAAGAATACTTCTGTAAGTATCTTTTGTGCCTGGCTTGGAGAAAAATCTGTTCAGGTGAACTTCTGTGTTAATTTATTGTCATATCTTGCTTCATTTGATCCGAAGAAGGAAATATTTCAATAGCCTCTTCAGATAATTATGGATTTTTAAATTTGATAATGCAGTGAAACTAGACAAGTCATAATTTCTTAAAGGCTAATTGCAACTCAGACTCTAAAATTACATCCATGAGTTTTTCACACTCACAGTAAAATTCATAGGCCTGACTTGCACTTTGTAGGAGTCATTTTGAAAGTTTGATTTCACTGAGTTATGCCAATCTCCCACATGTTTATGCATTTCAAACAATATTAAAAATATTTCATATATTTCACACAATATTAAAAAGGCATATTACCATACCATCAGTGGTTAATGTTACCACTCAAAAAGTCTTCTGAGCTCATCAAAAAGTCTTTAAATATTGAGAAATTATCAAGCTCACAGTGATGAATTCACATTTGCAAAATTCTAATTTCCACACAAAACCTCCAGTGTTGTCATTGCCCAGAAATTTACTTTCCTTGAAGAGATAGGTTCACTTCACTCATTTGCTGGAAAATGTCTACCAAGTACCACATCCTGGGTAACATAGTTTATCTATCACTTGCTCTGCCCAGTAAGACCCATGGTGTGTGGACAAAGCAGCAAGCTCCTCTTGCAAATGAACAGCCCACTGCGATTCAGCACTGTGCAGAGGTCTTAATCCACACTTTCTGTGTCATCACGTGGAAGAACAAAAGGACACAGACTTTGCAGTGGAAGTGTGATGAGTTGATTTTCACTGCTTCTCATTCTGAGGTGGAACTGGCCATCTTTTCACTGCCCCTGCTAAGCAGTGAGCATCTGGCAGATGTACTACTTTTGGTTTGCACATCACAGCAAATGTCAACATTTGGAAAATGCAGATAACACGTTTTGTTAATTGTTAACATAGCTTTGATATGAATGCAGTTGTATGGTCAACTTTGTATTTTCATGTAGTCCTACTGTGAAATCACTTGTACCTTGCAGACCCTGGAAAGGACCTTAGGGATCCCTAGGGAACCATGGACCACACTTTGAGAAATACTGGGCTGCAGCATTTCCTGCCGATTCCTGCCACTTCTTAGTGGAGCTTCCCACACCCTTTACCATCTACCCTCTCTGTTTCTGGCTTATCTCTCATGATAATCTAACATTCTACTTATCACATCACATTAAAAAATAGTAAATCAAGGTCAGCTAGACCTCTGTTGTAATACCAGCTCTGTCCCTGGCTGTGTAATCTGGTGTAGTAAAACTTTATCAACCTCAGATTTTTCACCGGTAAAATAGGGGCAAGTATACTTAATCAAATAGTTGTGAAAATTAAATGAGTAAATGTACATAAAGTATCTATAGTTGATAAATTATAAATTAAATATAAATTCCTTTCCTTTGTCCCAATTCTGGGTAAAAGGAACATTGTGATCCTCTATCGCTCTATCACACAATTTCGTTGTCCCTTGGAGTAAATTCCCAGCATGCTAAAATCACTCTTGAACCTCCTGCCCTCTTTTCCTGAAGAAAAAAGAAAGTCAGTCGTTTGAGAAGCTCATTTTTGGACATTGTGTGTAAATCCAAAAGGACATGTCAGAATATCCTGTTTCAAATCAAATTTAAAAATAGCCAGTATGTTGAATGACAATTTCATCTATTTATACTCTTTACACACTGGGTAATTATTTTTTTTGCCCTTTCAAAAGAAATGATTTATTTAAATCTCTACATTTCCTAGGAAAGTATAATGAAGAGAGCAGCTCACATATTAACATCTTTTTTAATGTTAATGCTGAGTCAGAAAGGAGAGCTTTCCATGTGTGAAAATTAAACTTACCTTTTAAAAATAGCTGGTGGGCTGGGCTGGGGATTTAGCTCAGTGGTTTCACCACCTGCTGCGCAAGTGCAAGGACCCAAGTTCGATCCCCAGTACCAAAAAAAAAAAAAGCTGGTGGGGAATGAGAGTTGAATCCAATAAGAAGTCTGGGGGTTTATGCAGCAGCTTCTTTAAATCACCAGACATCGTGAGAAGGGAGACTATGTCCAAATCCATCCCAAGCTGGAGTGCTACCACATGACCATCCTGGCACTATTTGTGCACTACATCATGACCTTATCAACATGAAAGGGCTCTTCTCTCTGCATCCTCCTTTCTTTCTTCCATCCCACAGCGGGGCTTTGTGACATCAGAGTGCTTTGTGCAGTCACTCTGGGCTCGTTCCCTGCCAGCATCCAATTTGTGGCCCAGCATATCAGCCTGGACTTTGATCTCCGAAGCTGTGCCTTCCACCAGCCACTCTCCCCAGAGCTTTTGAAGCTATTCTAATCAACATTTTTAATGTTTCATTGTTGAATGCTTGAGAATATTAATTGTAGGTGGATGTGGTGGTGCGTGCCTGAAATCCTACCTACTCCAGAAGCTGAGGCAGGAAGATCACAATTTCAAGGACAGTCTGGGTGACTTAGTGAAACCCTGTCTTAAAAATGAAATAAAAAGGACTGGATGTATAGCTCAGTTGTAGAGTACTCTTGGTTTCAACCCCCAGTACCACACACACAAAGCATTTTTTTAAAAACTGGAATTGAATTTTTGAACAGGTGATACAGACACTACCAGTTAATGTCTCTCCCAGCTCCCCAGAAGGCGTGGTTAATAGTTTCCAGTGTCTGGTAGAGATGCCACCCAGGGTGCCCAGCAAAGCTCATCTGAAAACTAAAGAACAAACCATTAAAAGAAACTATGAAAAGAAAGAAGGGTGGCAGGGAGGGAGGGAGGTGGGGGAGACCCAGAATGTGTCCTCTCATCCTTAATAACAAGGAGTAATTTTGTCTGAACTTCTCAGATACTCCCTAACCTCCAAGGCCTCCCTTGCTGTGTTCAATGTCTCCTTCAAGGATAATCAGAGCCATCTTGGAACAGGGTCACAACAGTGACAGAGGAAGACTGACACACCTAAGCAAGTGTAGTCCCCTAACCAGGGCCAATACATAACACAGAGATTTGTTACAATTACTTCTTAAAGAGTTTTGGTCAATAGCTAAAATATTACTCTTTGAAATAATTATGTTATTTTCAATACAATCCTCAAAATTTACAGCCATCTCCAATTTTTCCCATTCTTCCAAGTAATCAGTTCTGCCAATGAGTCTTCCAGCTCCCCTGTGGAGGAAGCCAGCCCCAGGCAGGTCTTGGCCAACTTGCTTCAGCCTGCTGCTCAGTCACAGGACTGAGGCTCAGAGCGCCAGGGAGTAAGGCACTTGTAGCCCTACAAGCAGCATCCAATACACTTCGTATCTTTATCTGTCTTTTTATCTTTCCTTTTTGATTAACTTATACATTTGAATATAGCTAATGTTTTGTACTGGGGGAGTGTGCAGCCAGCCCATACGTGCTTAGTGGCTGGAGGTTATTTTACTCTCCTGCAAAGCCTCCACACAGAGTCAGTTGTAGGGCCCAGCCATGGAGGACTCACGCCTTTCGGTCTGACCCCGTGAACCTATGGGCTGAGCTCCTTGAGCTTCAGCAGGGATCACTGCTCCGAGTGCTTCCACAGAAAAGGCCCTGTTCAGTGTGCTTTCAGGCTGACACGGGTACAGCATTTCTTACTCTGTGAAAATTCAGTGGCAACTACAGGAGAGGTTGGCCTAATTTATGAGAATGTTGGGAAAAAATAAGAGAAGGGAGAACATTGCTTTAAAATCTTCAGGCCTGGTTTGGGGCCCAGCTCAAAATGCATACAGCACAGTGCCTGGCACAGAGGGGATACTTAACAGATATTTATACTCGAGTGAATGGATTTTGAGCACATTACTTGGACTTTTTCACACTCAATTTTCCACACTTACAACATAAGAGGATTCAACCAAACAATTGTCATGATGGTAAAAATGTTTCAAGATACCTACTTTTCCCCCAATTATCTAATTTTATATGCAATTAAAGGAAATCATAATCAAACTTCATTAATTTAGAGTAATGATAGTAATATTCATCTAATTTAATAAAAATCTGAATTATACAAGTTTAAAAGAAATGCAATTTTGGGTTTTTTTGTTTCTTTGCTTTTTATTGTTTTGTCTGTTTTTTGAGGCAAAGTCTAGATACATAGACCAGACTAGCTTTGAACACACTATATAAATCAGACTGGCCTCCATCCTCCTCCCTCAGCCTCCCAAGTGCTAAGATTAAACATTACCAGCTATTTTCTTTCTCTTTTAAAAAATTTAGTAAATAATACAAAGCTGTAAGTGAATGAAAGAAAATGTGTTAAATAAAAGAATTTATATTCTCATGCTCCAGATTAATAATCCAAATTTTAAAATATTCTGGAAAAAAAAAAAGTAATTCCGATCCTGAATGCCTAAGACTTTCCATGTAGCTCTTCTACTCTTTGCTTTGCTATTTGTTTTATTTTTGTTTCACTCCTGTCTCTGTAGGTATTACATTTCTAAATATAGGGAGAGATACTATAGGACTTGTAAGAAAGCTCTTGAAATCCTTCAAGAATAGTTCAGAATTTTTTACTCAACAGGTGCTATGTGTTGAATTGTGCCCCTCCACCCACCCCATCACAAAATCATACTCTGAAGCCCTCATCCCAGTATGGCTGAATTTGACAACAGGGCCCACAGGAAGGTGACTGAGGTTACATGATGTCCTAAGAGTGGGGGACCCTGACTCACAAGATCAGGTCCTTCGAAGAAAAGACATGGGGCAGAGCCCCCCACACTTGCACAGTGAGACAACGGCTATGGCCCACCAGGAGGAGGACTTTGGGGTGACACCTGTGCACTGGTGCCTTGCTTTTAGACTTCTGGCCTCCAGAACTGTGACAATAAATGTGTGCTGTCTAAGTTGCCCATGTGTGGTACTTTGTACAGGAGCCTAGTGCATATTCATTCCCAACACTGCATAGAAAGGAGCAAATCATGAGGTCATGTACCCCTGTCTCTGCTCCAATTTGGGAAGGATATAAGTACCACCCACCCCACCTACTCCCCACCTTTACCCATCTACCCTCACCCCCATTACTCCCCCTTTCCTCATCTACCTACCCCATTCTTCCCATCTTATCCACCTACTCCCTCCCTATCTCACTCAAGATGCAGGGTTCTGCTTTGCCTGAGGCCAGTGCATCTGCCCACCTCCCAGAGAGAACAGAGGACCTTCCTCTAAATTCATTTCTCAGCTCTCCTGCCTCCCTCCTAGCCCATCATCATTGCAGTTAGTGACTCATTACACCTGAGGGGATGAAGGTTTTCTTGACCCTCCCCTATGCGTCCCCAAATGTGGACATAGTGCCCTCCTTCATACAGGCAGGGCTCTGGAATGGTGGGCCCCAGATAACATACAGGACACCTAGGCCAGGTCTGATTTCAGATGAACCACAGCAATTTCTTAAATCATCCTAATTAGACTCTCCTTTGCACTAGTCCACTATACACCAGATCATACTGAAAGGTGATTTGTGGCTCATTACCAGAGTGCTTTCTATCTCATTTGCTTTATCTGACACCCTTCTTAAGGTGTCATCTGCAGTGAGCGGGGGAACAAGGAGAGAACAGTCATTGTTTTGTTTTGCTTTGTTTTTGTGGTACTGGGAATGGAACCCAGTCCCTTGCATGTGCTAGGCAAGCCCCTACCACTGAGCTGCACCCCAGACTAAGACTCCTATAGGAAGGACCCAGGGTTGCCCCCAGCCCAGCCATCAGCCATTCAAATGGCTTGCATGGTGTGATGAGAGGAGGAGGGTCAGAGCTCCGTTGCTTCCTTTATTCCCACTTGTGCACATGTTTTATAGGCTGTCCTCGAGTGCCCGTCATGACCTGTCCCCACCTCCTGGACAGAGGATGGACAAAGACACAGCCCTGTCCTTAGGGCCCCAGATAGCCATTGTCCTCTAGACACCGCAGCCCCATCAGAGGTATCCAGGGCAGAAGCATCCCAGTATTAACCAGACAGGAACTGTGGATGAAGTTCTTTAATTCCTTCTTGAAATCTTTGTCTTGATAGAGTCTCGCTTTATTCCACTGAAATTACAATGAAAATGTGACACTCTCTCTCCTTCATCTGCCACAAGCTATTTCTTGGCAAGGAAAAACTTGTTATAGCAGTTATGTAAACTGGGCTGACTGTTCAGTGTGGGATTTAGGGTTGGTCTATACACTGACTCTTCTGTAATCACATGGGCTTTCCTGTCGATATACCACATCTCCTCCTCCTCCTCCTCCTCCTCCTCCTCTTCCTCCTCCTCTTCTTCCTCCTCTTCCTCCTCCTCCTTCTTCTTCTTCCTCTTCTTCTTCTTATCAGCTGGAGTATTATAAAGTACAGTGCTCAAAGAAAAATAATGAATCATGTTTTTTAAAAATGTCCCTTGCTTATCACTGGGGTTCTAATGTGGCCCCCATTCATGTGTTTAAAACATAACTTCCAAATTCACATGGCTTTGCTGGCTTTTGGAAGTGAGGTCTTGGGAGATAACTGGTGTTAATGTGTCCATGAGTGTGGCCCCACATTGGCATTAGTGGCTTCCTAAGGCCGGAACTGACACACCCACATTCTCTGGACTTCACAGATAGTGGCACCTTGACGTGGAACTTCTAGTCTGCAGCCTTGCAAGTACATTTTTTTAAATTACGTGGTCTGTGGTATTGTTTTACAGTGACGCAAAACAGACTGAGACGCAGTTTAAAATGTCAGCAGAATTCTTAGCATTATCTTATTTTAAATGTGGTACACACCTCATGTTGTTGCATGGTTTGGGGTTGATCTCCTTCTCTGAGATGGTTTGTGGTCCAACCTTGCTAGGCACTCCCTTTTATTTCTCTTCCTGAAAATGTGTCAGGCATGTTGCCCTTTTCATGTAATTTTGTTTCATCAGCCTCAGTCCAAGTTTGGAGGAGATCTGGTCATGGGTGATGACAGTCCACACTTTGACACCAACAGACCAGTGACCTTAAGTCCCAGCCTGACCATGATTCTAGTACATGCCAGGAAGCTAGCTAGTCAGGGGCCAGGGATTTAGTTCAGTGGTTCTGCCGCCTGCTTCGCAAGCTCGAGGTCCTGAGTTAGAGCCCCAGTACCAAAAAAAAAAAAAAATTAAACTAATCAGGGAATAGCTGCTGTAGTGTTTATGTTTTATTCCCTCCACGGAAGTTATTTTTGTTAGGCAGGAACACATCCAAAGTCCTCCTCACATTCAGTATCTTAGAAGGTCAGAACAGCAGCATTGCTATTTCCATGTCAAGTTTTGAAAGATTACATCAGACCCTGGGGCTTCATCATTATGATCTCACCAGGTTTCTTCCCATGCACATGCAGAGCTCCATTCTGTAAACTTTTTTCTCACTTTTTTTCTTTTCTTTTCTTTTCTTTTCTTTTTTTCCTGCTACTGGGGATTGAACTCAAGATCTTGTACTTGCAAGGTAGATGTGGCACCACTGAGCTAAATCCTCAACACTTTTCTAGAAACTTTTAACTGTCTCCAGCCTCCCCCTTCCCAGATCAACCATTCTCTTAAGTACTTTAAAAATGTCTTTTTTCTGACAACTCACAAATTTATGCATTCATCCAAATACTTTCTTGATTATTGCTGGGTAGGCCTTCTCTGTCATTCTGTGTTACCATATCCTTTTCATTCTCTCCATTGCACTTACTAATATTGTATAAATCACAAAATGTGATTTTGTATTTATTTTTATTTTAATCCCCCTCTCTTTCACTAATATAGATGTTCTGTGCAGACTTTCTTCCCCTGATGTGTGGCTACCATCAGGTGCATAGTTTCAACTTATAACCACTGCTCAGTCATCAGCTGTTAATGATGGACAATAGTTAGACACCCACCCTAGCCCTCTGTGGTTCAGCACTGGGGCACATTTTATGCTGTGCAACTGGAAAAGTGCCCTACTGAGCCTTCTGTCACCACAAGTGACACTTCCACAGGTGTCAGTGTGTCTCCCTTCCCAGGAAAGCACCCTGTAGGTGCAGAGGCTCACACAGTAATCTAGAGAACATGCAGGTATGTGGGACTGGAGAGGCAGCCCATGGGAAGGGGTGTCTAGTAACAGCCATGCCAAGAAGGCCGAGACAGCCCAGTTTCACATCTTCAGGCAGGCCTCTCATGCACCCCTAGTACTCCAACAACACTTAGCAAGTGGTGTTTATTCATGGGCTCATTCAAGCATTTATTGCCCTGTACAGATTCATAAGAATCATAGAGATAAACAGATAATTGCTCATTATCAGACACCAGCTCAAGAACTTCCAGAGTTAATGTTAGATAAATGATTGAGATAGATAATAGATTGATAGGCAAGAGATAGATGATAGCTAATAGAACTATAGATGATAGATTAGACAGATAATAGATATAGTAGATGAGATTGATAGATGACAGATAAATGATAGGTAATAGATGATAGCTAACAGATAAATAAACATCAACAGTTAACAGCTAATATACATGTATATATACAGATAATAGAGATAGATAATGGATGGATAGATGAGATAGATGATAGACGAGGGTGGGGCATGTGGCTTTGAAAAAAATATGTTATCCTCCACGGAGAAGCTTTTATGGTGGGGGTGGGATTGGATCTGTTTATGCACAAGAATTTTTGCAGGAAAGAGAGGAAAGAAGTGGGAGGAGGGAAGGAGAGAAATTTGTCCAACTTCCTAAGTAGCAGCGATGTGGACAGTTGAGCTGAAAATGTCTGTGCCTCCCCAGGTCACAAGAGAACTAACAGGCTCAGAGAACAGAGAGAAGTGTCACATCAGAGACTCTTCTCCACAGACAGTTAACACCAACAGCCACAGCAAATCAGGTGCCTGTCTTGTGGACTCCTCACTGGCTAAGGAACCATGGCACAAGCCCAGAAACTGCCAGAATGTGGGGAGCTGTCACCATACAACTCTCAACCAGTGGGACTGGGGTCTCTGCTGGCCAACATCCTTGCATAAGCATGAATTCGAGAAGCATCCCTCGTGGTAGCCACAGGCTCTCACTGACAGGCTGGTTGGTTTTCTCTGCTTCTACTCCCCTGGAGTCAGGTCTCAAACCAACTATGGGGCACTGGCCACCCCAGCCAGCAGGCTGGCATGTCAGGCCACCAGATTTGATGATTGTTCAGAGCTGTGTGGATGTCAGCTAATATACATGTAAGTAATACACATCCCATAAGTTCAGATGATTGACACTAAATCCTTTCCTGAGAGTATCAAAAGGAGACATCAAAGACAAGGAAAGGCTTTGGAGCAGTGCTAAGAAATCTCCTGGCTGTGGTGGATGGTCACAGATTCTTCTTGCAGGAGCCAAGCCCCAGGCAAAAGGCCACATCTCTGCACACCCAACACAGACAAATGTTCTTCCAAGTCTAGGAGAGGACACACCTGCAGTCTTCCCAGGGCACAGGCAGCATCCAAAGGAGCCCAGCCCAGTGACTGGCAGTCTGCACTATGCTTCTACAAGTGCTGGCCTGGCCAGCTGGCATGTGCCCAGCTCCTCATACTGAGGGGCCTGATACAGTGGAACACACAGAACCACACACACTTGTCCAGTATTCCTGGTTCACCAGACCTTGCAGAATTCCTGCCATGCAAGACCGAACCATTCTTGGCCTGAGCTACTGCCTGTCTCTTCTCAGAACCCAGCTGAGACCTGTCCTCTGGCCATCTCTGGCCCCTCAGCTGCACACAATGAGAGGATGCTGTGCATTTCCAGGCATTGATGATCAGGGCAGGGAGGTCCATGCCACACATTCTTGCAAGAATTGAGCAATCTCAAGCTGAGCAGGCCTGCACCCAGACAACAGGAGAAGGGGGCCCAGGCACCTCCTGTCACTACTCAAGACTCCATGTGGGTCACGTCTGCACCTCCTGAAGTCAGGTCTCACTGCTTAGTTTTCTGTGTGGGCGTCAATGGAGAACACCAGCAACGGCTTTCAGGGAATTCCTCATAGGTCAACTGAGCAGTTTTTCTTTTTATCAGCATGCATGGTTCTGAAGTGCAGTAATTATAAATGAGGTGGGAGATCACCCACAAGAGTGATGGGGAAGAAAGGTAGGCACTCTGTCCTCCCTAGCCCCCCCCAACACTGAGCATGCTGGGGTGCTGCAGGGGCAGATGAGGCCAACTGAGCTCGCCCAGCAGAAAGCTCAGCCTATTTCCTCTGGCAGGTTTTATTATTAGCTTCAACTCAAGAAAATGCACTTGTAAGGGATTAAAAAAAATTATGTTTCTCTCATTAGTTAAGAAAACCAAATGTTGCTATAGTTGTTATCACCCTAATAAGAGGGGAGGAGGAAGAGAAAACAAAAGGAAATGACTGGGCCAACTTGCACTAAGCACCTGCTTCTTTCAAGTTTCTTTTCTTTTCTTTTTTTTTTTTGGTACCAGGGATCGAACTCGGGTCCTTGGGCTTACGCAGCAGGCGGCGAAACCACTGAGCTAAATCCCCGGCCCCTCTTTCAAGTTTCTTGCACATGTTGTTTCACCAAATCCTCTTCATTGGAAGGGTCATCCCCATTTTACAAAGTAATTGCAAAGGTTGTCCCAGGGAGCACAGCTACTAGTCACTGCGGTAGTTCAGCCCTGTGCTGAATCCAGGCCTTAGGTTTTGTGCTGGTTCTATCTGGGTCTTCCCATTCTTATGTAGTCCAAGGTCACTGGTGGCTTCTCCTAGGTCCATTTCCTAGTGACACTTTGAGGAAGGGCAGTGCTTCTGATATGTAGTTCCTTAAATAAATATCTCTCCGGCTGCCCTTTCCCAAGTCCTAGAATGCTGTCACCAGGGAAATGAGCACATCACAGATGCTTGTGAGCCATGGTGTTATGATCAGCAAGGTATGGGTCTTTAGGCTTCTGACAGGAGCCAGAGTGACAGCTCTGGGTGACCAGACAAGTTACAGCATAGGTCAGCCCATGTGGGTATACATGTATGATGTGGCATCTCTAGCATGAATACAGAAAGACAATGCTACACTAAGCATATATGTATAAATGAAGTTAGCATACACTTCCTTGTTATTAAGGAAAAAAATAAAGTGTAATAGTAGAGCCTGTGCTATGCTACACATACCAAAAAAGAGTGTGACTCTTGCTCTGCAATTAAAAGTAGAGACTTTAAATTAAGCCATTCTGGAAACTTCCAGAAATAATGAAGAACATCAGCCCTGACAGAAATGTCAGAAGTTGCCTTTATTTTCCAAGTGACTATAATACAGTGGTGATATAAGCCATGAGAGGCTTTTATAGGATGAGGGCCTGAGGCAAGAGAGATTTGGTGAGGAAACCAATAAGGCCAGTCTGAACTGATATGTGTTCAAAGAGTAAACTATTCAACTGACCTCAAGGGCTTCTTTGAAGAAGGAAAATGTGAAGTCACTCATTAATTTTTCTTTTTTACTAAATACATGTTAGAATTTTAATATTTTGGACATATTGAATTAAATATGGTATATGATTACAACTTTTTTTTTTTTTTGCTTTTTAAGGTGACTAAAGAAAAACTGAAATCACATACTGTATATGAATTGTATTTCTGATGGACAATGCTGGTTGGTCTTTACTACATCAAAATAGCTAGTGGATTCACTCAAATTGTTTATTTAATATCATGTAAAGAAAAAATCCCTACTTTTCAGAAGGTAGTAAATGTTTTTAATGTAATTATATCAATTGTCATAGCTTATTTGACCATAGAATAGGAGGCCAGGAGTTGGCTTTAATGGCTTCCAATCTCTCCTAAGATATATTGTCCTGTGATATTAAACTTAATGAAAGAATTCTAGAATGGTCCTCAATTACAAGGCAAAGGATTAAGTACTGTAAACAAAAAACCATCTAGCTTCTGTAAGATGCACCAATAAGAAGCAACTACTATTGCTCCTACATACATCCCAGCCATACTTGGGGATCAAGTTTCAGATTCCAAGCTCCAACCATATTAGCTGAGATCTCAGCTGGCTTGTAACAAAGTGAAAACAATGGTCCTTCACCAGTGAGAGCAAAGGGTATAATACCCAATGAAAAAAATGCAGAGACATTCTGTAAGATGCAGAATGGCAAGTGCTGAGCTGATAAAAGTTACAGAAGAATGTGGGATTAACTACTAATAAAATAATCATTGAATTGATAAAGAGAGCAATTTTCTCAGATTAAATGAAAGGTCCAAAGATTACAACTTTAAAAAATTCCATATTTACCTCAAAGTGAAACAGAAACAGAACCCAAAATTAAAATTTATGTTTTGGAAATTCACTTTCTATGATACAGGCCTGTTCACTTATGTCAAGCCCTGAGTGTGTCTACTGGGATACAGCTATTCAATCTTCACCCTTCACTTGTACAAATCAGCCAGTGTATAAATTTGTTTATGAAGAGAATGATTTGAATTAATAGCAAGGCTATTTTTTCATCTGTGGAATACGCTACATCAAATTCTGCTCCTTTTCCTGGTGACTCAGTCCTGGTTTTAATCTGCAAACCTCCCTGATGTCCCCATCATTCTGGATGCTGCTGTATATGCATAGTGCCAGGATGACAAGCCCTTTGGGTACCAGCCACTGTGGCCAGTGGTCACACTTCCCAATGCCTGGGCTCACTCTCCTCACAGCCCAGGGATGCAGGCGGAGCATATGGTGGAGCTTATGGGGCTCACAGTGTTCCATGGAGCCTCCATGCCCTGACTGCCCATCCCACGGCTGTGCTATTGCCAAGATGTGACCTCCTGATCAACATAAATAGGTCTCTCCCTCTGTTTCCCTGAGAGTGCCTCATTGTGGTACACGTATGATGGAGGAAAGGAGGAGAGCACTAATGGGCATGGAAGCAGGATGTCACAGCTAAGATATACCGGCTTTCCTGTTTTCCAGCCATGTTCCATCAAATCAACCAATACAGGTTTCTGAGTATTAAGTAGGTGCAACAGCATGCTTGGTGTCATGCTATGAACCATGAGGCAGGAGGATGAAGGTATGAGCACTATCCTTGAAAAGCTCGGTTCTAGACCAGGAAAGACCTGCCAGGAAGAACAGTGACTAAAATCAGAGGAAAGGAAGACCACTGCAGATGGGTAGACAGAGGACACTCGGAGGAAAAGGGGCACTCCTGCCTTACCATCCTCATCTTCCTGAAGATGGCTGGCCCCAGGGTCAGGGCAGGCCTCAACACAATGTCCCTGCCAATGCATAGAGGAAAATTAAAAGGCAGAAGATCCATCCTTTCATTTGGTCCATTTGTCCTTAAAACAACTAAATTATTGTGTAACAAGCTGAACCATGTTTAAAATTTTGCATGTCCTATCCTGACCCCTTATCTCTCCTCTGGCCAGGCCCCTTTTCCATGGCCTTTACTAGAATACTTTCAGAGCCTCTGCTCTTTCCACTTCCTCCATCTCACTTGCCATCACTACAGAACTTCTCCAAAGTCAACTCACAATTCTTGTTATTGTTTTTACTTCCCCACTTTCCATTTGCACTTTAAAAGGTTTAAAAGGTTTAAAAGGTTGAGCTCTTACTCACTGCCAGCCAATAAATAAAAAAATAAAACCTATCAAAACTGACTTCAGGAGAGAAATTGGCCTTGCTGAGGTTACTGACAGCTTCCCAGTGGATGACAACCTCCTCAGAACACCATTCTGTGGCCTGTGACCTTTTCTCTACAGGACACAAGGAGCTGCCCTACCTTGCAATCTCCTCTCGATTCTAGGAAGATGTTTCTTCTATGCTTCTTCCTTCCTCTCTTCTGTGGGATTCTCTTCTTTTGCCTGCCTTTTACATGTTGGGATTTCCCCGCAAATTCATCTGCAATCTTCTTTTAATACCATCCTAACAGAAGGTACAATGCACATGCAGCCCTTGTCTTCTAGGACACCATTGCTTCAAATGCCTATTTTGCTATCTTCAGTCATCTTTCAGCAAACTGATCCTCCTGTCACCAGCCCGGAGCTAGGACCTCATGTAGAGTGCAGTGAGGGACAGGACTGGAAAGGCAAAAGGAAAAGGAGACAAAGAAGGCATTGGAAATGTTCCAAATAACCCATCCAGGAGGGCCATGGGGAAGGAGGAAGATAGACAGGGATGCAAGGTCTTTGGAAGCTCCGCAGGGATGTTGATGTACTCGTGATGTCCAAGAGACATTGAGAAAGAACCGGGCCATTTCCAGAGTCTCTCTATCCTGGGTTTGGCCCTGGGAATAAGATGGGGAAAGAGCTCAGTAACACACACCCACATTTCTGGCTGTAGTTTCTACTTCTCCCTGCCTGACAGGTGTTCTCCCAGACACCCTGCAAGCAAGTTAAACCTGCTGCACCCCAAAGATCATCCCTGGTTTCCTCAGCTTCTACAGTGCTCATCCTCCTTTTCTTACCTTTTTTATGGCACTATCCATCACTGAGGGGCACAGCCAGGATACCATTCTGACTCTGTCTCTAATTTGTCTCTTTTCCTTCTCTAAGTGGTAACCACCAAGACTGTCAGGGTCCTAGAGGGCAAGGTGTCCACCATAAATCGTTTAACTTTGAGTGTTTAGGGGGGTGTCACACAGAAGTGGGCAGGTCCAAAGGGTCTCAAAAAGAGGGTGAAGTGTCCTCTGACTCCATTCTTTTGAAAACTCCAGAGCAGACAAACCTATAGGAGCAGACAGTAGGTTGGTAGCTCCCTACAACTGGAGGGATTAGAGGGTGGAGAGTGACTGCTAATGGGCAGGAATTCCCCTTCCAGTGACGACAATGTTCTAAAATTGATCATAGTGATGGTTAATGGCTGCCTAGCTCTGTGATCCTGCCAGAAACCATCAAATGGCACAGTTCAAGTGTGTAAATTCATAAGGTTTGTGAATTGAATCTTAATAAATCTGTTATGTAATATTTTTAAAAGAAAGTGTCCTGGAACCAGCAATAATGGGAAGCTGAGAGTCATTACCACTTGTAGGCCTGGAGATTTGAGGGGAGGGACCATTGGTCCTGGAACCCAGAGAATGGCTCCCACTGCCACCTGACAAGGGGAGTCTGCTACTGTCAGACCTCACAAAGGCAGAGAGCAGCTGAAGAGAGGCCCTGCACTTGCTGGCTCTGCTCTCTGTTCCTGGCCTGCACTCCCTACCACTGAGTCTCCTCAGAAGAGAGGCCAGCCTGCTGGCTACCGAGCTGGCAGAGCAGGCTAGAGAAGGGGACTGGCCTACAGCCTGATGATGGAGTCATTCAGAACCTCCCAACTGTCTTGCCCTTTTCAGCTGTGGCCACTTTTGTGAGGCCCTTTGTCAGCTCTTGCTCTGAGAACAATAAAAGCCCAGATCCAGCCTCTTAGCAGGACAGTGTCTCTTTCCTCAGAGGCCACTGGGGACTGAAGCAGGCAGCACAGGGGTCCAAGTGGCCAGCTACCCATGCCTGACTGGGCTTTTCCAATAGAATATGGGGCTCAGTATAGCCCAATTTTTAAATGCAAGCAACTACTACTACTAATAATAATAAACTAAAAAGCTTGAGCAATCCACACAGCACAGGCCAAAGGAACATTTCTGTAACCTATGGCCAACATCTCGGCCTTTAGCCCAGGTTAAGAGACACAAGGCTAAGAGTTGGGGCTGTGAAAATGGGAACCTGGGTTAGCGGACTCACAAAATATGTCATAGCCATGTCCTCTGGGGTGGACTTGATGGAGTCAAGGAGGTCCAGGAGCAGGGGAAGGAGTACCTGGAAAACAACTCTGATAGTGTTTAATAGCTGGTTATAGCAAGAGTCTTCAGAGCTTTATTACAAACATTTGATTTCCTTTCTCCCTCAAATTTGGAACCTGTCACCTCTTGTTGAACTTTGTTCTCAACTCCTGGTTTGTCTCCATAGAGTCTTCACTACAATCTCAGTGTGGATCCATCCCTGTGCTGTTCTAGGAGCCATTTGTCCACCTGAGGAGAATGAGAAGAAAGAGGGTAGAGGACTGTGAGACCCAAGGGGTGTGGAGGCTTCTTTAGGAATAGCCTGGGTCTGTGTGGGGATCTCAGCCTGGGCCTTGGCAGTGCTGGATCCTATGGGGTCTGTCCTCTTGGTGTTAGCCCTGATTCTTGTGGAGGTCAGAGCTGCAGGGGCCTCTGTGCCCTTCAGATACTTGCTGTTGGTCTCAGAGGGCTTGTCTGACTTCTTGGTTAGTGCCAAAGAGAGAAGTAATGAGGAAAGAGTTTCTTAAAACATACATCTGGCCTGCCCAGGTCACATCTCAGAGCACAGCCTAAGCTCAGGTGTGTGGGGAGGGCAGATCTGTGGGGAAGAAGGAGGCAGGATTGCCACCTTCCACAGGCCACAAGCACCAAAGAGTAGACACCCTCAGTATGAGGAAACAACCAGGTCACACTGTGAATGTGGCTATAGTAAGAGTGTCTGTCCTTTGGAATTTGCTACAGCAGGGAACCAAAATCATCAGAAACCAGTGACCCAAGGGATCTTAGATGAGCTGGATGCTTACTTAGCTGCTCCTGCCTGTGTCAGGCCCAGGCAGTATGGTCTGCCATAGCTTCCCACAAAAGGTACAGAATTATTTACTTCTTGTGTTCCTGTTGTCCATTCCCCAACAGTAACACTCGAACATCATAAATGGAAGAATGTACAAGGACAGGCAATGTTGACTGGGATATTTGTCACAGACCAAAAAGGAAAGGTAGATCTTTTCTCCAACATAGAAGACTATACATGAGAATGTCTCTTCTAGTAGTGGCACTCAAGATAAAAAAAACCCAGAAAGAACTTCATAAAGCCATTTTCAATGAAACTAAATGTCCAGCGGAACTTGGTGCTTTGGATGCTTTCCTTAAACAGAAGTTCTAATAAATGGTTTGACAAAGAAGTGCTGTTTCAACCTCCCAGTGAAACTTTTATAGGAAGCTCTAGTAAGAGTTTTTAAATAGTAAATTCCTGTATGGTGGTCACATTGTTGTGTATGATCAATATTCCATATGGGGAGATGATACTCATGGGCAGATAGCCAGCAGGCCAGGAAGCAACTGTACAGGCTAGGAGGACTCTGCTCTTTCCTCAAATAGGAACTTAAACAGAAGAAAACACAGTAGTATTACAGTAAGCAATACTTTAAGTAAGTAGAACTTAAGATTGATAAATTAAGCATGAACACCAATTTATGGAGCAATGGCCATTCTTCAGTGGTGTCTATTTGCTTTTAAATATTTGCTGTACTATATTAGGCACAAGTTTGACTGATGACATTTTCAATGTTCACTGACACTGGACAGTCAGGTACTTACCCAAAAGTGAAAATTTTAGTCTATCATGGGGAAGTATCTGAAGAGCTGACTTGAACTGAGAGAAAAATGTGGAAAATGTGTTTACTTTTTATCTGGCTGTTTGTTTGCTGTATAGATATAATCACAATGTGGCATTTGATTTTAATTACAAGTGCCAATTGAAACGTGGGGGGAAAAGTTGATGATGTGTTGACAAATACTGACCTTTTTTCACCTCTCCATGTCAGAAGGAAGGAAGCCTGTTTTGGGGATGATTACCATTTGCCAAGGTGGCCTCTGGGATTCAAGACTTGGGGTTTAAGACCCTGGAGCTCCCAAGTAAGCCCCATCTGCAGGCTCATGTGTAGGTAGCTGACCAAAACCTCCTGGGTCAGAGACAAGGACTTCCATGTTCACCAGGCAATATGGGTTTCATGTTTGCCCCAGTGCCCCTCTTACCAAGTCTCATGGGAGTGACACAGAATATCCCAGGGGGCTGCTGCACATATGGTGGGTTTGTGTGACAGGTGGGCCCAAGCTTAGGAATTCTCAGGCTTTTATAATGGGCTGCAAGCCAACTTGACCCTCTCCCCCAAAACTTGGCCCTCTCCGCAGAGAAAAACAACTTGTCTCTCTCTCTCTCAAGGCTGTTTACTTCACCACAAGCCCTGGAAAACAGTCTGTGACAAAAGCTTGCAGGATGTGCAGAAAGTAAGAGACTCACTGATAAGTCTCTCCTAACAGGGGACAATATTATCCTACTTCGTACACATTAGTAAATTAAACAGTTGAGAAGGCAATCTGCCTGTTCCAGATCAGAAACTATTAAAATGAAAAATTCAAACTAGGTAGCTCTGACTCCAGAACTCATTTCTCTGTGCTGTGAAGCAGATTAGCATTGGACTTGATTAATCAGTTGGTAAAAAGGCATCATTTCATAACCCCTGAATTTATTCCACTAGGACTTTCATAAGCAGAATAAGAGACAGAGAAAAACCAGTCTGCAGGGAAGAGGGTGTTCCTCCCAGTGTGTTTGGCCCTGACCTAGGGGTGCAAAGTAGGGCAGGAGCCCCCAACTGTCCAGAGCATGCCACCTGGTATGAAAAGTGTATAGCACTTGAATTTGGGTACATTGTGAGTTTTTTTTTCTTGTACACCCAATATTATATTGATAAATTTTTATAATTTAGTAATTTAGTTAAAACATAAATTAGATTTCTGGACAAATTATAAGTCACTGTCTTTTGTGCATTTCTGTAGGGATTTCTTACCAAAAAACGCTTTTCTTTAAAATAGTAATGTAAACTTGGACTATAGTTTATTTCTAAATATAAAAAGTTTTTATATATTTGAAATGTATGGCTTTATTCTCATTGTTGATTATCTTTTACTTCTAAAATGTTTATATCACATGTGACCTTTTTTTTTTAAGGGGAGAAACAAAATGTCTAAAATTAAATGACAAAAAAGAATCTGAAAGAAAAAAGTAACCACATTTTTGTCTACATCTAACCAGTTCAGGAAGTAGAAACCACAACAGGAAACCACTCTGACCAAGCGTGTGACATTCACTGTATCTAACCGCCTAGGCTGCATGTTGTTCTCTGCCTTTGCTGAGATGTAGTTTATATTGATAAACAGTGCTCAGTTGGGATGTCTATATGCTGTACTTAGCCTGAAAGTGTACTCATAAAGACATCAAGACAATGGAGATAATGCTTCCTAATCTTTTGCAAACCCCACCACCACACCAGATACATGTTTGCAAATATTTTCTCCCAGGCTAAAGCAGAATTGAGATAGCTTACAAAAATTCAGACATAAATATTTCCAAATTAAAGCTTCTTGGATTAGCTGGGAAGTTTTACATTATTAATTCAGATAGAAAAGCAAGATAACTATACTTGTCTGTACCTTCTTAGCACATATTTGCAATACATAATGATTACTTTACATTCATTGTAGGGAGTTGGTACATGTATGCACCTAATACATCTTAGTTCTTTTTCCATTCCCTTCCCCTCTCCTTCCCCCTCTCTCTATCTCTTGTTCCCCTCCCCATCTGCAAAAGACCTATCTCCCTATTTCCTATCATCTATCTTTATTTTGCTCTTAATTTATTTATACTTTGGGTTTCTCATACAAGAAAAGCCATGTGCTATTTAAGGTCGTGTGACTGATTTATTTCAATAACATTATGATTCATAGGAAAATGTATATTCTATTGTTTACTTAAATTTTTCAGTTTAAAAACTACATCCTACAAAAGTAGTTTATCTTATTTTCTAAATTACATTTAGTAATTTAGAAACACTTTTCCATTGGGTTAATATGTACTTTAGAAATATTCACTGTACAATTAATATTTTACAAATTGATTTTTTTCTTAACAAAAATAGTTAAATGAAAATATTTACATTTATAAAATTCATTATGAACATTAGCACCCTGTTAATTATAATGAGTAGGAATGGTTGAATACTGCTCTATACTGGGAAATGGAATAGTTATATTTTAATCGTAGTGCATACTGTTTGTGTTAATTATTTTTTGAGATAGGGTCTTGCTATGTAATTCAGGTTGGCCTTGAATTCATAACAGTTCTCTTGCTTTGGCTTCCCACATTCTGGGATTACAGGTGCACACCACCACCTTCATATTTTCATTTTAAAACAAACTTTTTCTAAAACATAGATGAACCTTAGAGACATTATAGTAAGTGAAAGAAGCCAATAATGAAAGATTATCTATTTTATGATTCCTTTCTAATTAAACTTCCAGAATAGGCATAAAAGTAGAAACAGAAACTTGACTAGTAGTTGCCCAGGCCACAGGATAGAAAATGAACAGTGACTGGTGTCCTTCTGGGGTAAAGAAAATTTCCTAAAATTAGCCTGTGGTGATGGTTGCACCATTACGTGAATATATTTAAAACCATAATTGTACATCTTTAAAGGTGAATTTATAGTACAGGAATTACATCTTCATAAAGCTTTTGTTTTAAAAAAGCAGTCGAGCTTCCTGAAATTTTATCAATATGGCCCATCTTCCACAATAATTTGAGTCTCTCTGTATTCTCAGTCAGGTATTACACTTCCCATTAGTTTATCCACCCATTAGAATACTTTTGCTCATAAATAAAACCAAGTCTTTGCTCTTCAAAAAGATTAATGTAACAAATAAAACTCAAGACATGAATAGCCCATAATAGAAATGAAAAGAGACATCTCTTCAGATTCTCCCCATATGAGAATGATTTCAAGATAATATTATGAATAGCTTCATATGCATATATTCAGATTTTAAATGAGCTGCATATAATATTAGGAAAAATGAAACTTACAAGTATAGACACAAGAAGAGATAGAAGATTTGAATAGTTCTTATCTTAGTTAGTTTTCTTGTTGCTGAGACAAAATATTTGACACCCAAAGTTAAAGGAGAAAAGGCTTATTTCAGCTTTCAGTTTGTAAAGGTTTCAGTCCATAGCTGGCTCCCAGACAGGGCAGCATAGCAGAGGGATATCACAGAGGAGAAATAGTTCATGGTGTGGCAGACAGAAGGCAGTAAGCATCAAGCAACAGCAGCCTGCCTGTCTTTCCCTTTTATCTCATCCAGGGTATCAACCTTTTGGGTGGTACCACACAGAACTAGTACCACACACCCTTAATCCCAGTATCACATGCCCTAGATCCAGCTAGCTCTGAAAAGCCCCACCTATGAATGCATCAGGCTTTGGGGGGACATCTAGATATAAGCCATAACAGTTCTCTAACTAACTATTAAAGGGAGTATATTTGTATTTAAAGCTCTTCCTCTTTAACCTAACTGACCTCCCCATACAAAACTCCAGTCCTAAGTAAATTCTATAAATGTTAAAGGTGGTTATAGTCAAAGTGAGAGATGGGAAAAGGCAAACACTTCCAAACAATTTTTATGGGACAAGCCTAACACTGACATCAAAACCTAAAAAAAGATATTGTAAGAAATAAAAACAATAATTGGTTAATCTTCCTGTCCATTGGGATATAAGCTTTTTATAAACATTGGGAAATCAATAATCATAATGTATAAAAAAGGATAAAATTTTGGGCCCATTACTGGAAGTAGCATATTAACATTATAAAAAAGGGGGAAGTGACATAGTCATTCAATTGATAACATGAAATAATTCAAGAGAATTTAAATCCACTTATGATTTAAAAAAGAAAAAATTCTTAGCAAACTAGGAATAGAGTTGTACTACATTTTTATGGTAAAGATATTTTAAAAAACATTCACTAATGAAATGTTAAAGTTTTTCTATTTGAGATTAGGAAGTAAACAAGATTTTTTTTTATATCTCACTACATTTAATTCAACATTAAACTGGCAATCCTACGCAGTTCAATAAATGTAAATAAAGGTATAAAGTTTCACAGAGATAAGAAAGCTGCCATATTTGTTTGAAGACAATATGATGTATGACCATTATTAGAATTAATGTGTGAATCTACTTTAGCAAAGTTATTAGACAGAAGGTAAATATTTTAAAAATCAATTATATATCTATATACTATCAGTGGTGGGAAAATGAAATATTAAAACAGAAATCATTTATAAGAACAGAAAATATCAAATATTTAAGACTAAATGTATTATACTTGATTTTAGCCAAAAAGTCCAGAAGCAATTAAGACTAAATATAACAAAAAGATGCACAAGGACTACACAGAGAAAACTACACATTGTTGAGACAAATTGAAGATGTGAGATATACCATGTTTGTGGATGAAAAATGTTTTTATAAATATACCAAGTCTCCCCCAAATTGATCTAGAAATGCCATGCTATCTCCCCCAAATTCCCGCAGGATTTCTTGTGGTAATTGACAAGCTGATTCTAAAATCTGTAGGATGCATGAGGGGCTAAGAAGAACCAAGACAGCCATTAATCAAAGAATAAGAAAAGCAAGAAGAAGGTAGAGGACATAGTCCACAGACCTAAAAGCTTAGAGCAAATCTTCAGGGTTAAGGCAATGTTTCTGTGGAATAATAGACAAATAGGGCAAAGACACAGAGTAGATAGCTCCGATGGACACACATATAAAACATTTGATGTATGGGAAAGGAAGTTGCTATGCAGAGAAGTAGGGATTTTTTTTTCATCAAGAGATGTTGCTCAGAAAAATTAGATATCAACATGGAAAATATGAATTTATCCTTAAAACTATACATCACAGTTAATTCTAGACATATTGCCTATCTAAATGTGAAGGATAAAACAATAAAACTTTGAAAAGATCACATAAAAGAAAACCTTTATGGTTTTAGGGTAGAAAAAAACCCTTAACTAGAACATAAACCAGCGCTAATCATAAGGAAGATTGGTGAATCAACTTATATCAAAATTTAAAAAACTATTCTAAAATGTAACAACAAAAGATATTACCAAGAACGATGAAAAAGCAATCCACAGAGAAGTAGTGTCGTGGCCTGAATATGGAATGTCCCCAAAACTCATATGCTCAGAGGTGGGGGCGCCTTTTGGAGGGTGGTTGAGTGAAGAGGTGTTGTACTCATCGGTGGATTCATCCACTTGTGAGTTTAGCAGCTAAGTGCACTACTGAGAGGTGGGGCCTGGTAGGAAGAGGCAGGTCACTGGGGTATGACCTGGAAGTGTCTGTCTCCCTCCCTGGCTTCTCCCTTCACTCTCTGCTTCCTGACCACCATGACAGGACCAGCTTTCCTGCACCAGACTTGTCCACCATGGTCTTCCTACCTTGGAGACAGCCAACCAGTACTGTAGATGTGAGCCAAAATAAAGCTCTTCCTTTAAATTGCAGGTGTTGGATGTTGAGTCTTAGCAATAAGAACATAACTACAGGTAGAGTGCCTATAGAACAAGAAAAAAAATTTAATATACCTTTACAGTAGCTCCTACAAATAATTATAGACAACCCAATAGAAAAATAAGCAAGAGACTTAAAGACTTTGCCAAAGAGAATATCCAAATGATGAATAAATATACAAGAAAGTGATCATTTTAATTAGAAATGAGAGCCACTACACCTCCATGAGAATGTCTATAAAGGCTGAGAATACCAACTGAAGCCTTGCAATGCTGCTGATGGAAATGTGAATTGATTCAAGCACTTTAAAACTTGTATTTGCTAAATGTGTACATAAGCATACCTATGCTGCAACTATTCCACCCCACCCTTCTAGGTATAAACCCTAACACGTGTACTCATGTTGTGCATGAGGACATACAAAACCATCCATACTACGATGCTTCTTAATAGTAAAAAATGGAAACAACCCTGTGTTAGTTACTTTTCTTGTTGCTAAGACAAAATACCCAACACCCACAAATTCAAGGAGGAAAAGTTTATTTAGCTCACAGTTTGTAGAGCTTTCAGACCATAATTGGCTGGCTCCAAGGCAGAGTGGCACATTGCAGAGGGGCATCGCAGAGGAGAAACAATTTGTTGCACGCAGGAAACAGCAAAAGCAATAGGGGACCTTATCAGTATCTTTCTGCCCCTTTTATCTTATCCAGACTACTTAGGGCGGGTAGCACTCACACCCTTAATCCTAGGGTCCTGAGCCTAGCATTGCACCATGAATCAATGCCAGCATCACAGGTTCTAGATCCAGCCACTTTGGAAAAAGCCCCACCTATGACCAAATGAAGCTTTGAGGTGTCATCTAAACACTAGCTGTGATAAAACCCAATGCTCACCAGCAGTGCAGATGCCAGTGGAGTCACCAATGGGACAATGCACAGCAATCATAGGAAAGAAGTGCTGTGCCCGGCCCCACAACTTGAGCAAAAGAAGCCAAATATGCAAAATATATACATTGTATCATTGTTTTCATAAACTTTAAACCAAATTAAAAAATTTGTCTTCTAAAAGCAAGACAAATTAATCCATGGTGTTGGAGGTCAAGATAGTGCTCAACTTTACCAAGGAATAAAGGCGAGGTACTGGGGAGAGGCATAAGCAGTGCTTCTGGGTTGGGAGTAATATTCTGTTGCTTTGAAAATCTAAGTGTGTTCACAGAAGTGTTAATTGAGCTACACAATTAAGACGTGCTTTTTTCTATATGTGCTCAATAACTTAGCTATTATTGGGAGAAAAGTTAGGTCTGTAGAAAGTGAGTATTGCAGGACTTCAGAGGAGAGAATATTGCCAACTGCAATGGCCAGCCTGGGTCTTTAGGAAGGAAGGACTACAGGCAACAGAAGGCAGAAAGCAAGAGTCATGTAAGGGAAACTCTAAAGAGAAGGGAAGGGAGATCGCAGGATAACAGCCAGGTGCAAGGTGCAGAGAACTGTCAGTCTCAACTAGAGTAAAGTGGTTGCTAGACAGGTTCCCAATACCATTGCTCTGCCCTTCTCCCCAGAAGGCAGGATGTGCATGTGGCTTGGCTCAGGAGCTCGCTTGCAAGGCACTAAGTGTGGTGACATTCCTGCTGTCTCTGAGTCTTACTTTCTGCTTGGACCATTCCAGGACATTCATTAACCTTTGTGCTTTCCCCAAAACATATAGAAGTGAATTCATAAGTATTGTCTATTTCCATCTAAGAAAATGCTATTACAAAATAAAAAATAATAATTTGGCTTCTTTCCTAGAGCTATTTCCTTAGGCAACTGAACTAGTGACTAATTCTTCTACCTCAGTGGACTGTATAGGAAATTATCAAATGACTTCAGGGGAATCTCATGTAGCTAATAGCTGTAGGATCTTTCTGAGTGAGTTATAATTATAAATACCTGCAAATATTGGAGACCTCGTTTGTCAGCAGAATCTTGAGAATGCCACTGGACCCAATTATATCCTCCAAAGACATCTGTGAAATTTGATGTTTTTTTTGGTTTCAAGCAAGCAGATATATAATGAAATTGTTTCAAGAGCTGGACACTTTCCTTTTCTTTTACTTTTGTAAGTTAGTTTTGGTTTATTAACTCATATATTGAGGCTTTAAAAATAATATTTTATCATGTATCATCTCTCATTTTCATTTATTCAACCACTAAATAATGTAGGAAATATTCTTAATTAACAAGCCATGCAAAAACGAGAGGCAGATTGGGCTTGTAGATTGTCAGCTCTGGCTTAGAACGTTAACATTTGCTTACATTTTAGTCCATGGTACAACTGAGCTCCGAATTAGGAGCTAATAGGGGAAAAGTAGATTTGTGGTGTAGAAAATTATTTTAAAAGATGGAATTCATCCTGTTTTCTTGTTCTTTACAATTGCCTCACAACAAATAGCAAATTATTACATTAAAATTTAATATTTTGGTATTAGTCTTTGAACAAGCAAGTCTTCATGAGTTTGCTGTATATTTAAACAAAAAGTTTAGAGAGAGAATATTTTCTCTTATAATTGAGTGTATGTTGGATATATTGTTATATATTCCCTTGGCTATAGCTCTTTCTAAAATTCTATTTTTATTCTATTGATAGTGTAATATATTTAGACATTGAAATTCAAACTATAATCTTGAGTTCTTTATTGAATAATTGTATAGGAAATCAAGAGTTATAGCTTATTCTTTGAAAAAATAAATCTTGAGTTGAAAGGGATCATTTCTGGAGTCTCAGTCTAAGGACATGTCACCTAAAATTCTCTCATAACTACCTGCTGGGATCAATCGATGTTTTAAAAGACGCTAATGATATCTTAATTTTCTCATAGGAATTACAACCATAAATTATTGAAACTGCACACTATCTAGTACTTTTAATAATATACTTCTTACCACACTGTAGCTTTTAGGCTAGCTTGGTTTAAAAAAAAAAAGTAATATATACATATATATATATATATTCACTTTAAAGAATTTAGTATCTGAACAAATTGGTTTGTTTTTCTAGTCAAAAAATGTGAGTTAATTTACAATGAATGTGTATTTATTAATTTTTCCCTTGATACTAAAGTAAATCTCTATTAAACAAAAAGCCTAGAAACCAAAAAACAAAACCAAAACAGAAACTCAGGTAAAAAATAATGAAGATGTATTTAAATCTCTTTAAAAGTTTTTCATTCTATGATTTTCAGCTTTTCTTCTAATTGGTTGTCTTTAATTGATTTTTTTGGTGACTATTCAATTAGAAATTTATTTTAAAAAGACATGAGTATTAATCTGTAAAAAATTAATCAAAATACATTGTTGTTTTGCCATATTAGCTACCTTTGAAATAAATATGCATCTGTATCTTTAAGAGATTATACTATAGCAAAACCATTAAGCAGAGCTATTTATAGTTTTATAATTGACCTACAAATCAAAGAGAAGCAATGAAATTTTATTCTCTGATATTGCTTTGTTTCATGGCATTTTATAATCCCAAGAAAAGAAAAACATAACAGTTTTGAAAACTTCAATAATAGTGAGCACCGTGTACATGCTTTTTCAGAATTGAAGCTTATTTTTCTTTTTCAGTGTTACAAAGGATTGCCTCAATTTTTTACAAAGTAAAACTGAGTTTCAGGGCTGGGGATTTATTTAGCTCAGTGGTTCCACCGCCTGCCTCGCAAGCGCAAGGTCCTATGTTCGATCCTGGGTACCAAAAACAGAGCAAAACAAAACAAAACAAAACTGAGTTTCAGAAAGATATTCGGCCATGAAATGGCCAAGAGCAGTTAGAATAGCTCAGGTCTATGTGATTCTACGTGCTGGTTCCATCATGCTGAGGCACATTTCCCATGCCAGGAACAGATGAAATGCTGGGGCAAGCTGAAGAGGGGATCCCTCCCAGCTGCAATACTGGGAGCTCTTTAAGAGCAGCGAGAATTTAAGCTGCGCCTTAAGGTGATGGCATTTGAGTCCAGACAGTTGTTACCAGTGGCCTACTACAATGAATACAAATCCCACACAGGGACCAAGTGACCCTCCAGGGCAGCTGTTCTGCAGGCTCTGAGTGAGCTCTTACTACTGGACAACACAGTATGTCCACACCTACATGTCCTCTGCACGCCACTGCAGCAAGGAAGACAGGACCAGATCACATCAGAAGTGCACACTCTGGTCATGCTTACTTAACAGGGTGAAAGGTGAAATTCCATGGGCTAAGCAGAGGAAAGTCACAGCCAGTTAAACAATGCTGATGTCCAGCAGAGTTGATCAGAATTTATCTGATGGACATGAGAAAAGGACACTCCTAGTAGACAGAAAAGTATGGGTGAAGCTGAGTAGGTAGGGAAGTGAAGGTACCCTTCCAAGATAACCCTGGTGAGTGGAACAATCTTTGAAAAATTAACATGCAGAATAGTAAACTAAAAATTAACTGGGATGAGTTGGCTTTGGTGCTAAGATTCTATTAAAGGAATATAGATTGGATATAATCAGAATAATGTTTGGAGAAGATTGGAATAGCTTACAATGGGCAGAGAATGTAGCACACAAACAAGAGGATCTTGTAATAGAGTTGCTACGATTAAACCCAAACCCATAAGTCAGACACAGAGAAGAGTCAGAAGGCCTGTGATGAGCACAGAAGTGGCAGTCTGGAGAAAGAGTGAAAGAGAGGCTTGACAGCAGGCCCAGGAGCCTTGGAGACGAAGACAACTAGAAAAAGAAAGGTGGGGTGACTGGGGAAAATGGACCGGTAGGCACTAGTTTCCTCCTTATTATATACAGCTAAAAAATTTACAACATATAATGTACCAAATTTATTATAGACCACATACTGCAATGAAAACAATCATAATAATACACAGTCCCTTCCCTTCAAAACAAAAACAAAACAACTGCAGCAAGATATTTATTATGGCATACTATGGTTAAGCCCTCCAAAGATGTTTTTAAGTCTTGCTGCAATATTCTGAAAGTTCTAATGTAGTGCCTTTTAATAATTAAAAATAAAAATATGCATAAAAGTTAAAATTTAATGACTTTTTATCCACACGTACTGTTTACCTCACACTAAAGTCTATAGAGAAACCTCTTCATGATTTCCCTGGGTGCCAATGTTCAGATTCAGAAGGAAACATGACCTGTCAATGGATGCTGGGTGAGCACTTTTATAGGCCTTTGCTTACTTTTCATTTGGTCCTTATAGTAGCAGCTTGGTTAAGGATGGCAGTTAAGGTACAATGCTATAATTGTGTATTTTTCATATGAGGAAGTTGAGTATTAGAGAGCTAATAAGGCCTTGTTCATTGTCCTACAAATAGTGTCAGACATGGAGCTCATCTCAGAAATTCCTGGCTCTGAAGCCTATGCTCCTCTCTCTGATTACAGGTATGGAGCTGGAAATAGCCTTACCTTGTCCTTCAAGGCTTTTCAATTTCAAAAAAATTTCCTTGGTCTTTCCATCCTGCTTTCCAAGTGTATTTCTCTGTATTTTTCTGCTTTCCTTTGGGGTTTTTATGTATCAATCACTAAATTTTGTAATTTCAGGGATTTCCAATTGGTACTTAAAAAAAAATATGTTCTTGCTTTGTTTCTGCTTGTTCCTTTCTCTCATAAATTTTTCTTCCTTTATGTGAATGTTATCATATCATGTATTTCTTTAAGGTTTCTAGATGTATTTAATTTAAAGCTCTTTTTAGAATGTTCTATATTTTCATTTTGTCTAAAGTGAAGTCATCTACATTGCTGATTCTGATGGTCTTTTAGCATTTGACATATTTGTGTGCCTTGGAATTTTTGACTTGTCAGCTCCTGGGGAGATTTCTAAGGATGTCATTGCTCACCTCTCTGGCTCACTAGGTGAGGAGCAGGGAGTCTTCTTGTGGTAGTGACTAGAGGCAGCAGATACGCTTAATGGCTGGCCTTGCACAGTCCTGGCCATAAGCCTATGTTCATTGTCTTTACTCCCAGCTACACAGCTTCATGTAAGTCATACCTGCAGGCTGTAGTCAACACTAGCTTTCTCTTCTCCCTGTGAGCACTTTTAGCCCCACACAACCCAGGCCCAGCTCCTTGGGATTTGCCTCCAGGTCCCATGGCCCACCAGGCTTTTTCTGTCAGTCCCTTCCTATGAAACACTTGCCCTGGTGGACCCTGGTCCTCATCCACTTTTGGATGCACTCTACAGCTTTCTCTATTTTTCATCCACCATTGGGGCATTTATAGCAGATACCTGTGTGGGAGGGTGCTTCAGAGCATACATTCACAAAACCATCTCAACCGAGGCCCTAGGCCAAAGTTTTGGCTTTTCATAGGATTATTGCAAATATCAACAGCATTTTTTTTTTTTTTTTGTACTGGGGATTGAATTCGGGACCTTGCACTTGCTAGGCAGGCAGTGGAACCACTGAGCTAAATCTCTGGCCCATCAACAGCACTTTAAAAAATGTTTACATTGCATTACATTTTCAGAAATAAGAAAAACCCTGTGATTTGGTGTTTTTTATTTACAGACATGTTGGTGGGTAAAGAAGAGATTTTATTTATAAGTTCTTAGATATTCCACTTTCAGGTTTTCATGAACAAGTAATTTCTCAACATTTCTTTTTTGTGTCTCTTATTTATACTGCTAGCTAATCATTTTATAATTACACCTTCTTTTCATTTGTTTTTTTTTTAACCAATGGAAGTTTTTATTTTATATTAGCTTACCAGAAAAAGTATATATGTATATTCTATATACTACCATACATTAAATATATACATATACAGTATATGTATGTTTCTAGCAGGAAAGGGCATGAAACAAAATAATAGTTGATATCTTTGTGTCACTTGTTCCTAGATGAATTAAGTTCCTAATCTTTCCCCCCAGTACTTTCTATTTTATAAAGTCTGTGAAAACTGGGGTAGGAATTGGGTTTTTAAAATCATATTTAGTTCATCTTAGCATCTGAGTTTCACCATGCCTCCTACATTCCCTTTTGCCTTTATTCTATCAATGACAAGTGGGTGGTACAGTCATATTAACTTTGCATAATAGATCAGACCTTTATTTTAGGAATGAGGCAACCATATTTGTTTCTTTCCCTGCCCCATTGTTTGGGACTACACTTCTTATTATTAGGAGCAAAGGTGAAGGGCGGGATGGAAACCCTCCAGTCTTCCAAGGTGGAATACCCAACCTCATCATACTTGCTCAGTGAGTACAGCCTGGGTCTTGGAGACTGAGTGGAGAGCTGTTGTTCTAGGGACCTTACAGCACCACTTCCGAGGAATCAGTGAGCCCTCATTAGTACTGTATCTGTCACATGCAGAGAGACTTGTGTTTGGTGCTGAAATGGGAGACAGAATCAAGAACCAAGACAGGTCCCCAAAACAAAGGGAACTAAACTAGTGAGGAAAAAATGCCATGTACAGAATTTCAAGTCAAAATCAAACTCAAGGTAGGAGCTAAAAATAAAGCTGTCAATTATGAGATTAGGGAAATTTTGGGAAGTACAAATGCCAAGGAAACTCCACAGGAGGGGGAATACTTCTGCACTAGGCAGGGATACCTGGGGGGCTGGGGAGAATAGCATCTGGGAAGAAGGAAGGGTGGTGGGAGGTAGGTGGAAAGAAGACAAAAGACATTGTCAAAGTTTCACTTATATCCTGATATGACTGATTTTCAAAATACATATGACCCGCAGTTTTCCTTAGCCTGTTGAATAATACTGAATAATATACAGCAATTCTCAAATATATTAAGTAATCACTGTTTACATGGTATAATTCACCTTTTAATACCTTCCACAAGAGGTTTATTTTCTTTGCATTCAGTGAAAATAACTTATGTATTTAAGACTGAACTTTATTTCCTCAGCATCATCTCAGGTTATAAAATGCTAGTGAGGACATTTAACCACAGATGTCTTTCTGGGTTAGTAAGATTAGTTTTTGCCTAACAAATAAGATTAAATTCCTGTTTTTCAAGCTCTTTATGTCACTACTTCTCTCTGCAAAAACTCACTTCCTGAAATTCTTTTAGCTAACTCAAAATCTAAATATTAGGAATGTGGGGATATGATACAATTGAAAGATACATTTGTCCATTTATCAAGTAGTATATACTCACGCAAACTTAATCCCTGGGATTGTCTCTTTTTGATGTTGTTTAAAATATTAAATTAACAACACTGATCTTTCTAGCATTGGGTTAGGCAGAGATGTGTTGGGTTATTTAATTTTCCAAATTAACTAACTGTATTAACTTTCACATATTTAGGCTACTGTGGAGGATAATCTAACTTACAAAGTCTGCTGTTTATAATTTTATTATGTCCCTTTATTTTTTTGCTTAAAAACCAGCCTCTGAATTAGTATGTCCACTAAAAGGACATAAGATGATTTATGTAATTGTAAGACTGAAATATTTCAAAATTTGATTTACTGACATGGAATTTATTGGTGGATAGAAAATAAAGTGACCTATTGATCATTAAATATAATTGATATATTTGTGTCATTTGTTATTCTTAGATGTTTCAACATTTTTCCTATCACTTCCTATTTTCTAGAATCTCCGCAAATTGAGGCAAGAAAAGGTTTATTGTATTTGGTCTTAGAAACTTGTTTTCATATTATATTTCAAAAACACTTTTTTTTTAAAGTTCAAAGGCTGAGGCAGGAGGACTGCCTTCAGTTCAAGGCCAGCCTGGGTCACACAGTGAGTACACAGTGAGTTCAAGACCAGCCTGAACTACATATCAAGACCTTGTCTTAAAAAAACCAAAAAATAAAATATTATTATGTATTCTCACAATTTATTCTGATTACATTAGTGCTGACAGTTCTTTCTTAATAGCATAAGTAAAAATAATCTAATATTTTAAAAATGGAAAACCAAGATTTAAGTATAAGTAATGCATTTTTAAACACTGACTTACTGATTATAAAGTTATTTTTCGACTTCATCTAGTGCACCTGTTTAGCTTCAACCAAATCTTTTATCTTGAATCTTAGTTTACTTCTCAGATGGGTTAATAATAAATCCTACATGATTTATTTTTAGGTAGCATTTCTTGGATATCATTTAAATGATATCGATTCTTTTTTTAAAAAAATGGTATTGATTCTTAAATGTATTGGAACTCAACAGTACAGTGTACTGATAATGGAAGATGGATATTATGACTTTATATTCTTATATGTGATATGAAAATTAATGTATGGCTAATAATATTATCTTTGGGTCTTGAACAATGAAAATTAGTGGAAGAATATGTCAGCTTGAAATTTTTCATGGCACAAATTTATACTGGTTTTGTCAGTCTTTAAAGCTTAAGAATCACAGATATTCTGTGGGTTTTAAGTTGCTTTTAAAGCTTTGTTAATAAATGATGCTGGTTGGATATTGATATACCATTCATATATAATACAAATGGGGATTTTTTTAATCAATCAGAAAAACAATAATAATGCTGATTTAAACATTTTGTGTCCTGCATCGTATGGTCGGCATTTCATATATACCAAACATATATATGTATGTATGTGTGTATATATACATATCTATCTTTCATAAAAATAACATTGCAGAGTTCATATCCACACATTTTCTAGCAATACTGAATTTCTCTAGGGATACTACATTTTGGAGATCAACAATCCATGTGCTAGCTTTGCAAGGTAGTTTTTTACTCGAGGCAAGTTATTCTTGGTCATTGGGAATAAAGCTCTCACTGTTTGAATTCAGCCCATACGTGGTTGATGGCCCCGAAGGGCATGTGTGCAATTTAAGAGTCCTGAGCTGTATTGAAACTAGGATGCTCACAATAAAAACTAGCATCTATAACGAAGCATGGGACCTTACCGGCATAAAGGAACAGGGTGCTAAAACATGAAGATACCATTTATACACAGCTGCTTTTCTGCAAGTCACCACACTTTGATTTTGAGAAAGAAGACTAGAGATCTATTGAAGAATTCATTCCTCATGGCACTGGTTCAACCTCTGGCTCCTCTGCTGAAAAGCGTCCTTATGTAGCTATACTGTCCTAGTAGAGCAGAAAGGAAAACTGAAGACAACCTTAGCCCCATGAGAGAACTCTCTTCTTTCCCACAAAATAAATCCACTTGGTGAAGAGGAAAATAATCTCCATATCAGAAAAGAAAAAGTACCGCCATAAATGTACAGGCTTTATCAAATTTATCTTAGTATTCTCATTACTTAGCTTTATTATTTAAAAGATAAATGGTTTTGTTACATCACAGATGATGCCAGAAACCAACTCTGCATGAATGAATGAAAGGAATAACCTACTGGGATGTGTTCTGCACCCAAAATATTCTTTTGGCAGGAGGGGGAAATTAAAGAGGAAAGACACCTCATGAAACAAATATTCTTAAAATTTACAAAATCAATTTTAGGTTTCTAGGTTCACTAGGACACTTCCAGGATTAACAAGCACACTAATGTGACATTTCTAGGTCCTTAAAAGAGGCACCTCGGGCCGGGGATTTAGCTCAGTGTTTTGGCCGCCTGCTGTGCAGTCGCAAGGACCCTGTACCAAAAAAAAAAAAAAAAGAGAGAAGGAAAAAACAAGAACAAAACAGAACAAAACTAAAAACAGTGTTCACTTTCATGAAAAAACAAAAAAAAAAAAGTAAAGAAAAAAAAAAGAGGCACCTCAAATCCCTCTCCCCTGGCACCCCCATTATTTATTTAACTTTGTAGTCTATTATCCATGTCTGGGAACATTTGTAGCTACAATGGGTGAAGGAATTGTTTTCTAAGTACACAGATCCAACCTCACAGTGCATGAGAATCGTGAGACAACAGTGTGGGATTCAAATAATACCGGGCAACAGGAGACAGGGTTGCCTCTGAAAACACGGGGAGGACGTTACAAATATCACTGAGACACACACACGTAAGCTTAATAATTTGTTTTTCTCTTAAATAGCTTGAGAAGGTCTGCTTGATTTGACCTCAGCAGAAAGCAAGTCCCTTGGGAACCGATGCCCAGATACACTGGGTCTCCGTTGGCCGGCGCTGCCCAGGGCAGTGACCTTAGCGGGGCATGCGCTCCAGGCGCAGCGTGGACTTTGCCATTCACCTTCTCTCCACTCCGAACAACCCACACCCACCCATCAGAACCTGGTGTCGCCTTCGGGACCCAGCATCTGTCTGGGTCCAGGATTGCTGGTCAGGACCCAGTGCCTCTCGGAACCCAGCGCCCCAACAGAACACCTCTGAACCCGAGACAGTACTTCAGGGTGGGTCAGGACCTTGGGCGGCACATCAGGACCTGTCAGGACTCGTCTGCCCCGCACCGCAGCAGCACCTAGCGGAGCGGCGAGGAGGTGCGGCGGCGGCGGGCGCGCGCACGGCGGAGGTGCGGCGGCGGGGCGC
>NW_004624785.1:11667557-11698068 GCF_000247695.1 Heterocephalus glaber | reverse complement strand
CGGCGCTCCTCGGCGCACCGGCCGTGGCTGAGGCGCGGGCTGAGCGGCGCGGGCCGGACGCGGCTAAGCCCGGGCGGACGACGCGCGGCGGCGGCGGCGAGGCGGCCTGAGGGCTCTGGCCCGCCGCAGAAGAGCTCAGTCGTGACCATGTCGGCGGGCGGCCGCGACGAGGAGCGGCGGAAGCTGGCCGACATCATCCACCATTGGAACGCCAACCGGCTGGACCTGTTCGAGATCAGCCAGCCGACCGAGGTGAGTGCCGCCGCCCCCGAGAGGTGGAGGAGGGGAGGGGGCTCTAGGGAGGGGGAGGGGAACCGATAGAGAAGGGAGGGGCGCGAGGGGGTGGGGAGACCCAGGCTACAGCTGCCGAAACCCCAGGCCTCCCCTCGGGGACGCGCTCGCCTGCCTCCCGGGCTCGGGTCCCTCCCCACCCCGGGCCACCCGTGCCCACCTTGGGTCGGGGCCCAGAGCACGCCCCGCCCTTGTCGCTTGTGTACCGCGCCCCTTTACCTCCGCGTCCCATCCCCCCGCCTCCCTAGCGAGTCCTCCCCTTCTGCGGACCCGCCGGCCGGGGAGGGGTCCCGGGGGACATCAGGCTGCGCCGGGGGCCTGCGTCACCTGTGCCTCCGGTCACCTCCCTGTGTCTCCGGGACTCCACCTAGCCGCCCCCTTGTGACCCCGGGAAGCCATCTAGCCGCTCACCTGTGCCCTCAGGATCCCAACTGGCCGCCCACCTGTGCCCTCGGCCACCCACCTGTGCCCCCGGGACCCTGCCGGCGCGTCCACCTGTGCCACTGGAACCCCAACTGGCTGTCCACTTATGTCGCTAGGACCCCACCTGACTGGCCTACTTGTTCCTCAAGGACCCCACCTACCACCCGGGACTCCACATACCCCCACCCCGTCCTCGCTACCCCATCCGTGGCCCCCAAGCCCTCCTTTCGCCTTCCCGCCACCGAGCCGGGTCAGCGAGCAGGAAGGCGGCTGCGGGCCTTTCGCCGAGGTGTCCCGAGGGCCCGGCGGCCCGTGTGTTCAGTCCCGTCCTCAGCCTCTCTGATGGCGTCTTCGAGGGTCGGAACGTGGTCGCGGTCACTCGCCCGCTTCAGTGGTCCAGCGCGCGAGATTGCCCACGCCCCGCGCTCTGTCTGCTTGGAAAGTTGTCCCGACTCCGCGGGCCGGCTTGGGCCTGGGCCAGCGCGGCCGGGTAGGGCGCTGTGGCCAGCGGGCAGAGCCGCGGGGACAGGAGGGATTGTAACAAAGCGGCTGAAAGACTTCTGCAGTACTTTGCCAAACAGCCCTGAGCCCAGCCCTCTAGATGGGGGAGAGGGTGGGAACGCAGGAGGGGCGCGGCGGGGAGACCCTTCCCCGACCCAACACTGAACCCAGGATTGAAGCCTGTTCAGGAGATTATTTTCGTAGCATTTGTTTTTGATTTGTTGTAATAGGCCATTCAAAGTTAACAATATTTGCTAAAATACCAGCTCTTAGGCAACAAAACATATTTGGCAGATTACAACATTCTTAAGAAATTTAAATCCTTTCCTTATCATTAACTTGCAGTTTATATTGTTGAGTAAATTCAACTTTTACTTTCTTGACATTGATTTTACCTTGTGTGGGAAAGCTTGCATTCCTTGTGTCTTGATCTTTCCTTTGACCATGTTTTACTTGGTTGGAACCATTGGTGTGAATCCTTAGTTGAATGGTAATATAAATTAAGTTCAGGTTGCTAATTTGAATACTGATGTTTACTCCTGTTTCACTACTTAGGTTCTGTAATGATTTTATGAGTTTGGTTCTAGTAAGCAAATTACTGTGTAGTAAGCCTTCATGACTTACTAGCACATCTTTTGAAAGATGACATGCAATAATTTAGTTTCAGGATTACATTGTCTGTTAGAATAGTGTGTTCATTTTTCATTTCATTGCAGGATAAGACAATTTGTATGTAAAATAACTTGGTACATAATCATTTTGAGTTTTTTTATTTGAATGAATCTATTTTTCAAAAAATTTTCAAGTCTGGTTGAGAAAACCAATCTTTTTTAGTTTAGTAATAGAGAGTTCACCTTATTCTTTGGTGTTTTAAATTGGGTTGCCCATTTTTTAAAATTCCATATCAGAAACATTAGTGTTAATTGATTTAATTCTGTTTTAAGCATTCAGTTGAAACATGTTTTCTATTAGAGATCTGAGTAGTCAAGTAAAATTGGACTGCCATTTAGAAAGCTCTTTTTCAGTTATTCTGCAGGTAAAAAGTTTCTATGTACACAAAGAAAAAAACAAGTTCTTAAAAAAAGATTATATATTTCATCCTAGTTTTTCCTCTCCATTTATATTTGAACATTTCTGTTTTGAGAAATGATTCTTCAGAATTGTATTTGGAAGCCTTTCATAATCATTTTAAAAAAAAATATTTGTTATTTTTTCTTAGCTTTATCATTGTGTAGTGGCTAGCTCACACTTTGTATTTTGCTTTTCTAGAGAAGCTGTATATACTATTAAATTTATTCTGGTCTTAGAAGTTAAGATTTACATTTAGCACATTGTGTATTTTATTAAGATGTAAGTAAACTTAGTAATTTTCTAGACCAGTATTTCAAGGTTAGTGATTTCAATCTGCTTTGTCTAAGCTTGTATATGAATTTTTTTTTTTTTTTTTGGTACCAGGGATCGAACTCGGGTTCTTGCTCTTGTGCAGCAGGCAGTGAAACCACTGAGCTAAATCCCCGGCCCTGAAATTTTTTTTTATTGTCTAATGACTTTATTCCACTTGGCCTTTATAAATAGTTTTCTATAAAAACATAAGCAATATATTATTTATTAGATACACAATAAGTGCTAAACAAATTCACTGCAGAAATTGTAGAAATCACATTTAAGTCTTATATTTATTTACTTGGGAATCTTTCCATGTGTAAGAATGTAGTGAGGTTTTTCTTTTTTCGGTACAGCGGTTAACTTCATTAATCATCAGTCATTGGTGATTTCAGTTAGCTTTGGTAATCATTGATAATTTTGTGGCTTCTACATTCAGGAAGATAATAAACTTGGTTCTTTGGATAGCATTTACTTTTTAAGAAAATTAGAATGCATTTTAAAATCATCCTGATTAACTTTGCCTTTCCCTTCTTATTCACATTTTTGTTGTTTTGTTGTTTTGAGACAGTCTCTTACTATATAGTTCAGGCTAGTCTTGAACTCACTGTGTAGCCCAGCCTGGCCTTGAATGCATGGCCATCCTCAGCCTTGCAAGTACTGGGATTACGGGCATGCACCATGTCTGGGTTCATATTCATGTGAAGTAAGAATTGATAATCTGAACTTAATATTGACATTTTATCACTGGGAGACTGATGTTAAGTTGGATATCTCTATTAATATGGAAACTATACTCTTAAAAAGTATCTTAGCTTTTAAGCTTTAAGCCTCTCCTTTTATTTTTAGTAAATCAAAAAAAATTTTTTTTTCTGGTACTGGCAGTTGAACTCAGGACCTTGCATTTACAAGGCAGGCGCGGGGCCACTGAGCTAAATCTCCAGCCTCTGCCTTTTCTTATTTTTAATTTGAAGGCTGTATTTTTTTCAGGGATTCCTAATTGCTCATGGTGGAGTACTTTCTGCTAATCTTTCCTACCTAGAACCACCACAGGAGAAGACTTTGTGGTCACCCACAGATCTCCAGGTTGGCTTTTAACTTACTACTACTTCTCAAGATAGCCATTGGTTTGTCTTCCTCATTACTCAAAGGCAAAAATTTAGTTTTTTTCTTGAAAGATTATTGTCACAAATATTTTGTGAAAAGAATATTGCATTGTCAGTTCTTTGGTGTACATCTTTATCTGACAAAACCTAGGATACATGCCTTTTAAAAATTTAGTGAATATTTTTAGGCTAATAAGATTTTATGTTTTCATTTTGAGTAAAGGTTGTATCTATATCCAAAACCATACTAGGTATTACTGTTTGGTTTCATGAGATTTTTTTAAAAGTTATTTGCTTATTATATACTTGAGTTATTTCTTTTTGCCCTGTTGCAAATAATACAATTTGTGTTAATAACCACAAATGTGTTATAATAGGTGATGTTTCATTTTAATACCTCAATTAATCTTTTTTTTTTCCCTTGAAGACACAGTATTTATTTTGTTAAAATCAAGCAGGATGTTCTGTTGATCAGTAAGTGGCAAGTATCAAACATGAAATATATACACATTTGAAACAATATCCTGCAGGATACAGGCTGTACACTTCCCAGGTGAGAGAAGGCCCTCTCTGCAGACTTCCACAGGTTTGCTATGACAGGGGCAAGAATCAGCCACCACCTCCGAATGCCCAGGGCCAACTGGTAGCACCCTATCTGTTTTAATAGCAATAATACATCTGTGTACTGAGTTATGTACATGGAGACCCCTGGAGTCTTCCATTCCCTGTGAAGCAGACGTTACAGAGGCAAAGCAAAAACCAGATGGGAAGGGTGTCGTGATGGGTACTTGGCTAAAAGGACACCAGAGCACTGTGTGCTGCTAAGTATAAGACAGAGTTCAAAAAGACATGTGAAGGCTGGGAGCACACAGACTTGATTACTCACGTTTTACACGTGTATTAGTAAAACGATCCCAATACTGGATTTGAGGGGAAGGAATCACAGGTCAAAAAAAATGTCTAAATTATAACAAAACAATCAAGTTACTCATGCTGTCCGCGGCCAGCTAGTGGCCCATGTTCTCAACAAGGGGCTACCGGGGGACAGGAGGAGGGAGCTGCTGCTGCAGAGTCACGTGTTTCCAGCGAGGAATAGCTCAGCCAAGATGGCATGAGCACCTCTGAAAGCACTTGTCCTTTCGGCACTGGGCAGCTGCCGAGGGCGAGAATGAGAGCGGGCACAGGTGTCAGCACCTGCGGGACTGAGGGTGCCCGATGGGACTCAGCTGTAGGAAAAGCATTCGCGCCCATGAGGTGCCTCTGTCAGGCTCAGTATGTGTGTGCGTATGCGTGTGCATGCATATGAACACATTTTAGGAAGGCCGTGGTTATTGCTAACCAAGGGAGAAACTCACCACACCCGCTATAACACTCCTCAAGGGAGTGAGGGAAATGTACCTCAATTAATCTTGAGAAGAATGTGATTCATCTTATCCATTGATGTATATAAACAATGGCTTCTGATTGGTCAGCAAAAGTAGACTAGGAAGTCTTCAGATGAAAAGGGCAATGATTACCTAACTTACTATAGCTAAATCTATATATTACAGACTTTTGTTGTTGTTTTTGACAGTTTCATATATAGGGCTCAGGCTGACCTTGAATTTAGCTATGTAATCCCCAGTTGACGTGGAACTCACCACAATCCCCTGCTTGTCTCCCTAAGTGGCGCAGTTACCGGATTGTGCCACCATGCCCAGCCAGATAGGTTTTAACTATACTTTATCATGTAACTCACCTATACTTAAGACTGTTTTGAAAAAAAAAAGTATTTTTAGGCATCTGTACTGCTGAGAATCTCTCTCTGGGGACTAATGCATAAAGAGATCAGTGGTTGCCATTGATGTGTTTTTAGCATCATAGGTTTGTTCTTGCTTGCTTGCTTTCTCGCTTTCTTTCGTTCGTTCTTTGCATAGGTTGAACTTTAGTTGTGGTTATGACTTTTTATGAACTTTTATTTTCCTGTAGTAACTGCTAAGTTTTATGTATGTGGGTATGTTTATGGGTCTTGTCTTGCATTTAAATGTTTTTAGTTGAAATTATACCTAGACCAGTTTCAATTTGGCATTCTTCTGCCAATTAAAAAAATGATTTTATGCAATTTGTTGACCTAATGGAATGTAAATATTGTAACTATGTAGATGTTCATAGAATTTTGTGATTATATTTTGATTGTCCTTAACAGTGGTAGAATATCAGTAAAGGTCATCTTTCATATTGAAAAGATGCAAAATCTGAATGTGGTATCAAATTGTTAGGAAGCTTTAAGAAAAGGTTTATGGTGTCATTAAGGATTTAATGGATCAGTTGTAGTCTGTAAAGCATTAGTAGTCATTGGTTATTCTCTTGGTATAAGTTAATTTGTATAGAAACAGTTTTGCCAGATTTGAACTGTTGTAATTTTTAAAAATGCTAGAAAATAGCATTTATTTCGATATAAATTTGTTTTTATTATAAATAAGGTGGCTATATAAGTAACCCTTAAAAACTGTACTGACTTGGGCTGGGGATTTAGCTCAGTGGTTTCGCCGCCTGCTGCGCAAGCACAAGGACCCGAGTTCGATCCCCGGTACCAAAAAAAAACTATACTGACTTATAAAATTAAACTGATTCATTAAATGAAAATTTTTTCCACTGGGCGTGGTGGCACACACCTGTAATCCCAGCACTTGGGAGACTGAGACAGGAGTATCACTGCAAATTTGAGACCTTATTTCAAAAAAAAGAATAACCCCCCCCCAAAAAAAAGAGAGAAAAGAAAATTATTTCCACATTAGGTAGAGTCTTGATTTTTTTGTTCAGAAGTTTGGTATTTCTGTTAGTTTCTTGGCTATATATAGTCAGCTTGAAGATCCTTACAACAGGGATATTTGTTTGACCTGCATTTACCCTTGTAAGTTAGGTACTCAGCAGTGTGGCACATCCCACAGGTCCTTGCATCAGTTCTGGAGAGATCAGTGTCAGCTAACCCTGACTTGTTGGCTGGGCCTAAGAAACCATGCGTGGGCTTGCAGCCTGTGGCTCCACATATATGAATTGATGGTAGGTGTGTGTTTGTTGTCTTAAGTTGGGCTATTTCTTTTCATGAGCAGAAGATTTTTCTTAATATATCAAGTATGAATTAAGCACCTTGATCTGAAAATGGAAAGTCTAAAATTCAAAACATTTTGAATGGCAGCATTTCACAAGTGGAATTCCACATTTGAATTTCAGATTGCCATCAAAACATAGGCAGAGTAAAAATATTGTATAAAACTATCTGCAGGCTATGTGGCTGAGGTGTGTATGAAACATGAATTTCATGTTTAGGCATTGGTCTTATTCCCAAGCTCTCTCATTATTTGTAAGATGTTACAAAACTTAAAAAAATGTGAAATCCAAAATATTTTTGGTCCCAAGCATTTTGGAGTTTATACCTGGTTAAAAAAAGTCTGAGAGGTGCTAAAGGGGATGGATATGTGTTTGCTATTTCAAGTTGTCTGGCTTAGGTTTTATTCTAGCAGTAACATAAACATAAAAATTATTTTGGCTTGTGTGATTGATCAAAACTACATTATAGTTTCACCACCTGCTGTGCGCAAGCGCAAAGACCTGAGTTCAATCCCTGGTACCAAAAAACCCCCCCAAAACTACATTATAATATAATTTAGAGCATGAATGTGCTTTATAAAATGAAAATGAGTACAGAGATTTGGTTCATGTAAAATAAGGCAGGAAAGCATTTTCCCAAAATAGGTTGATTCCAAAAGTTGAGGAATATGAAGTTTCATACATGCAGGTTTACAAGTATGTGTCAATAATAAAATTATTTAGAAGAGCTGAAATTGAATTTACAGTGGCCTGAAACAGCCACGATTTCTTTTCTATTGCTTGCAAGAAATGTAATAATAGAGAAAATTGTACAGTTTACGGAAGTAGGAATTTTTGTTGCACTTGCTTATATTGTTCTGTTTTTAAGTTGAATACACACAACACACAACTACTTACAGATATTACTACATTATAGTTAGGGGACCACTGGTATGCTATGACTGCAAGTAGGCACTATTAATAATTATACCAGGACAACAGGCATAAACTAGGATTGCCCCATTAACTCTAGGAAGGACTTGCTGGAACTGCTTTTTCAGTTCCTGTACTTTTGAACTTCCTGAAGTTTTACTAGTGCCCAGTTGAACTAGCTTATTTTCGCTGTGTTTTTGAAGAGTGAAATCAAACTAAGGATGTAGACCTGCTGAATCCAGCTCTGCCACCATCTGTAGTAATCACAGTGAGAAGGGTTGTTTCCAAGTTAGGAAGCTATGCTTTGCCTTCTGAGACTTCACTGAAAGTTTCTCTGCTTTGCACAATAGATGAGAGTTTGAGCCTCAAAATTATGACCCATGAAATGCCTACTCATTCTTATTCGTTGGGATGTTTACTGATTGAGTGGTCCAGGTGGCTCAGAATCACAGGTTCTCTGTTGTGTGGTTTTATAAATGCTCTTTTGAAGGAAGTGAGACACGCAGACCTGTTCTTCCCCTGCGAATGTGCTTCCTTGTTACTCTTTTTGCTCATCCTGGCATAAGCATGGCATAAACATATAACCATGGTGACCTGTTTATTGTTACATTTTTTGATTTTTACAGGAGAATCAACAAAAAGTATGCCTTGAACCATGATTCTGTACTACTCTTACAAGCTTTGTACTGAGACTTGAGATTGGCAGTTTCTGCTCCTTTGGATTTAAATCTAGTTTCATATATTTACTAGAGAAAATGAATAGGAGTAACAATATGATCAGTATTGGGCACCATCACATATTTAAAAACCGTTGTTTAGATTTCATAACCACTTAAAAACATGCTTAGTATATAAAAGCATAGATTGTGAGGCCATTTTTCAGCTGTGTTATTTTTAGGTGGCTAATGACAATAGTATCAGAAAAAATTTCCAGTGTTTCAGAGTCCTAGAACAGTGCTTTTACGATACACATGTAAAGAACATGTTTTTTGTACTATATAATGAGTTCGTTCTTTATGCCATATTACACTTTTTAAGTTATTTTGTTAGCAGTAACTTGGAGTTATTTTTAAGAGTCATTGGAAACATAAAGAGAATCAGTCATACTAAGGGTTCTAGTTTGAACGTAAATACTTTTATTTTTAAATTAATTCTGCTACTGATTTTTTTTCTTTTTTCTTTTTTTTTTTTTTTTTTTTTACTGGGGATCGAACCCAGGACCTTGTGCTTGCAAGGCAGGCGTAGTGCTGCTGAGCTAAATCCTGGCCCATCTGCTACTAATTCTTTAGAAGATTCTTTTTAAGACCTCTCATTCTGCTACACTAAAATCCATTTGTCTTTGTTCTTTGACATTTTACCTGTGCATGGTCTTGTTCCATCATGCATTGATCATTTGGAAAATACTGATTCACTGAGTTACACCAGATCTACCAAATGTTGATACTTTTTCTTAAACAATACCAGAATACTAACATTTACTACTATCACCACAGATCTCATCAGGAATATCTTGAGGATAGAGAAGCCCTCAAGCTCAGCAGTGGTGGATACAAATTTTCAGGAAACTTATTTTAATTTTGAAGTCCAAATTTTAAAACTGGCAGTACTGTCATAGCACTTAAAAGGACAAACTTACTTTATTCATTTTTAAGAAAATGTCTGGTGGATGTCTAAGCCTGAATAACCATAGTTTGTCAGTCATTGTTTCCAAAAAAAAAAATGGTGTTCTATGAAAAACGTAACTTAGAAAGTTGTGTCCTTAAACATCCACAGCAGAATGTGACTTGCCATTTTGGCATGTAGAGTGGTGAACAAATCCACCAGAGTCAGAGTTCAATAAAATCAGTCACTTTTTCTGTTTCAGTGAAGACATTCTTAAGTGAAGGTAGCTTTTATTTTTCTTAAAAGTTTGAGTAGTGCATACCAGCGCAAGATACATTTTACCATTTTGTACCTAGTACATTTTGATGCCTTGATTTGTACTGAAGTGTTCAGTTTTATTCATCATTACTTTTGACCATCTGTGCAAATGCCAACATGATGAGGAAGGCTAGCATTAAATATTATTTTGAAAATAATTTTCCTGGCAAATAACCTGAAAGAGTCTCAGGGAACCTCAGGGACTTGAGAACTACAATTTGTGAACTACTGCCCTAGAATATTTAGTGATGGGCTTTTAAATTGTGGCTGGATTTAAAAAATATATATAAGTATTATAAGGTAGATGTTAAATCTTTATTCCTGGTGTTTTCAAGTAGTGCTATAGTGTAAACAAACAATTTATGTGAGCTTTGAAATGTGAGTGTAGGGTTTACTATGGAAGAGATGATTTCAATATATGCATTATATAGTTTTCGTATTCTTAAGTACTTCATTTTAATTTTTAGTTGTTAGTGATAAAATGCAAACATTTACATTTTTTGTTGTCCAAAAATACTGGTAGCTAAAATGATGATCAAGTTGTATTACTCTCACTCATTTAGGACATGACCTAAGCCACTTGTACTTGTGAGTTGTCTAGTTCTGCTCATAGCTCTTTTTCAGAGAACAAGGATGGTTAATGTGTTCTAGGTAAGACGGAAAGTTAATTTTGTTTAATGTGCACGGTGTCACCTAGTACTTGCCTGTCCCTTTGGTCTCCCTCTCAAGAACAGATTCAGAGTTATTCCAGACATTGTCTATATAAAAATGTCTTTTTTTCTTGTTGTTTTTAGTTCCATTTTCCTTTACTTATATCTTGAGAGACAGACATACATACATACAGTATTTACATTCTAAACGCATTTGGACTTTTAATACTTCAAAATAATATGTGCATTTATGTTTAAGATTACTTGCATTTAAGATTAACTTCTTTTTAGTGGCAACCTGTAACAAGAATACTGTGTTGTTAATTCGTAGCTGGGTGTAAATTCATTTTTAAAATATTGGTGACCATTTTATTATCATAGATAGCATTATTAAACTATTTTGATGATACACTTTTTAACCCTTTAGTGAAACATGCTTATTAGTAAGCATATTGTTGCAATTTATCAGAGTAATAAAATACAATTGAGTCTTAATTGCTGAGTATGTGAATTTGTAGTAGATTCCTTTGTAGATCATTTAAGCTTCTGCTTATTTAAGAGGAGGAGCCTGCCAGGAGTACCATGGACAGTGATTTCACTGCATTTGATGTTTAGGACCTTGACTGTTTTAAAATGTGGTTTTAATTTAGCTTTGGCAAAAGTGACTGTTAAGTTTATGGTAAAGTCAAATATGGTTTTTATGCCAAACTTGCTGATTTCAGTTTTTTAAAAAAAATATTTTATTATTATCTTCATGAAGTTTTTAGTTTTGGGAATATCAAGGATAGTGAAATTAAGATTAATAAATTAGGAAGAACATTAAAAATTTTATGTTGCTTTGTACCTGATTTTAAACTATATTCTGTAAATGTGGTTGGATATGGAGTTACTGTGATTCCTTCACTGTAGTAAGATTATATGTTTTTAAAAATTGTTTTTATCTATTATTAAAGTGCCTATTTTTAAACAATTATAGAATACTGACAGTAGTAAAGATAATAGATTACCCAGTGTTCTGCCGTCTGAAGAAATTCTTTATCGTCTTCCAGGCTTTTCTTGCATAATTTTCTTATTTGAAAAAGAAGTATATATGTTTATATATGTTGTATTCCATTCATTGTTTGCATTTTTAGCCAGTATTGAATCATATTTCTTAACTAGTCACATGCCTGTCAGAAATTCAGTTTTTAAAACCTACCTAGGTTACTCTGGTAATAATTAACAGTACTTCACATTTAGTGACTGCATGGTGCATAGGTAACATTAGTATAAATGCTTTGCATGTATTATCTTTCCATTCTTCTTGCGATCTTGTGCGCTGGGTGCATTTTACTATTCTCATTTTTGGATGAAGAGTCTTGGGCCCGGGGAGATTAGATAACTTGCTTGTTGAAGGTATGCAACTAGTAAGCCATGCAGCAATGATTTGAACTCACAGTATGACTAGAACCTGCTGTTAACTACCATATGTATGAAATCCAAAAATTTAAGGTTGCTGCAATGAAAGCAGTGTTTGCAAGTTTTATAGAAATATAATTTATAAATAGAATAATTTAGAACTTAAGTTTTCAGGAAGCACTACAGACATTACCCAATAAAACATCTGTTTAGGGCCAGGGATTTAGCTCAGTGGTTCTGCCGATTGCCTCACAAGCGCAAGGTCCTGAGTTTGATCCCAGTACCAAAAACCCCCATCTGTTTGGTTGATAATACTTACATGCATATATATGCATGCATCGCATACTTGTATGCACAAATGTATTGATTTTTAAAAAACCCTATTGTAATCTTATCTTTGAGATAGACAGTTCTGTGTTTTGTAGCCCAAGTGGTGCATGCCAAATTTTATTTTCTAACTAGAGGCATGGTGTGGGGTGTGGTGCCACCTTGTGTTCTGGGGAGCAGCCAGAAATTTAAATATGAATGAAGAGTGCGAGAAAATTTTGGTTGGCAAAGAAAGGAGGAGTCAGACCTTTTCCTGACAGTATATGCTTTGATTTTTTTTTTAGGGGCTTTTTTTTTTTCTCTTTTTTCTTTTTTGATATTGGGAATCAAACTCAGGGCCTCTTGCTTGCTAGGTAGGTATTGCACCACTAAATTATATTCCTGACTCACGTTGGCTGAGTCAGTTGGCTGTATGTGCTTGAAACCTAGGATAGTGTTGAACCCTAATCTATATGTGTATACATATCTATGGTAAAATTTAATTCATAAGTTAGGCGCAGAGGTCTATAAGTTAAAATAAGCAATTGTGCCATATGTTGTACTAAAGGTTGGGTTTTGAGGATATTGTTCATTAAAGTAAGGTGCAGGAGACCAACCTGCTAGGAACCCCTAACTGGAGGGTTCGAACAGGGATTAAAAACAAAAGATACAAAGATAATTTGGAAGGTGGGGGCCCTTGCCTCTAGTGGACAAAAAGCCCCGAATGTGTGGCTCACCTTGCTTTCATTGAATTTAAAAAGGGATCAAGCAATCCTGTGAAGTTGGGTTCAAGGAAGGTTCATCTGTTTCTCATAATTTAGAGTATTCTCAGACATGTATTTTGTCTCAATTAGATCTCAGCTGTTTGTTGACCCTTTCTCCGGGATTTGCAGCTGCCAGTTTAGCTTGCCTGTAGGCTGCCACAGGAGGCATAGCCTGCCTTCCCTTCCCCCATCCTCCCCTTAGGAAGGTCAGTTAGGCCTCAGTTTTCCCACCTCAGCCCTCCAAGTGGTTTTCCACAGTAAGGGTTACTTGAACATAAGCACTGCAATTACCATTACAGTTTATAATTGAGAGGGCTGCTAATCTACATAGCAGGTGGGTAGCATATACAGTGTGGATACCAAGGAGAAAGGGGATGGTTCCCATCCTGGGCTGACCTCAGCATAGCTATAGCATGCATCTTAAAATTTACAAATTCTTAGGAAAAATTATGAGAAAAGGAAAAAATGGAAACAAAGTCTTTGTAAATAGGGAAGGGTGGAGAGGGTGAAGGGAGCACAGGGAATGGGGAAAAAATAAGAACCAAGGTACATCATGTACAGGTACAAGCACCCAATGATAAATGTAAATGTATTGTATACCTAAAATGTATATTTTGGTAAAAAAGGGGATTTATTCAGAGATAGTTCTGAGGAGATGGAGGGTCACATTTTCTTCAGTTCATCTCAGTTACAGGAGGATGAGGGTCTTTCATAGTAATGAACAGAGGGGAGAGGGAGCACAGAGAGATAATATAGATCTCCATGTTTGGTTTATCAGTTCCAGCCATCTTCATTGACCCATTTCTTCTTGAAACTAGGCTTTTGAACCCTGGGGCTAAAATCTGCATTTTCTGTCCCTTCTTCTGGGCAGAGGAGAGGAAGAGGTGTTGATTATGTACTCAGCAGGAGGAAGTTTGGAGAAAATGCTTATCTCTACCAGAAAAAAAAAAAAATCTCACTTTAGAAGTTCTATTTTGCAGTGCTGCTTACAGTATGGGAAATTGTTTCTGTTGCTTATTTGATTTTTTTGTTTGTTTTGTAATGGCTCAGCCCTGATGAAAGTATGAGTGTGTAAATAGTCTGTGGTATTTATTCATTCAGACTAGTGCTAGTGCGAGCCTGTTACAAGTCAGACTGGATCTACTGAGATGAAGACCTGAAATGACCTGGATCTCAAGGAAGGAAGTGAGAAATGGACCCTCCACACACTTAAGAAAAGGAGTGTTAGCTGGCAGGACACTATCCTGGCGTCCCTGCTCAGACTCAGACCCTTCCCTCTTTCTAGTTCCATGTTCACTTACTTATTGGTCACCAGTTAAGTGTGGATCACTGTACTAAGTGCCGAGCATGTGACACTTAATTGGCACATGGTCTTTTTCTTTAATAGCTTGCATTTTAGTGATTAAAAATGGCAATAATATGGGAAGTGCTCTATTTGGTTGGAAGGATGAGGAACTGAAGTCTAGATGAGAAAGGATAGTCTCTCTGTATGTGGGTATTCCTGCACAAATATGTGTTCATTTTGTACCTGCTATGTGCACACTGTGTCAGATGAGCACAGGTGAGCAAGAAAAACACCTGAGCAGATTCCAGTGTGGTAGAAGACAGGTACAGCCAACACCGTGCTGCAGAGAGGGAACACCTGGTAGAAGAGAGGCAGCATACTTTTCCTAGATCTGGCAAGTCAGCTAAATTCAGCTGAGTGGAATTTAGGAAATGATAGTTATTCTGAATCCTAAAGAATTTGTAGAAAATAGCTTGGCAAAGGGGAAGGGTAGAGAACTACATGAATAAAAATATTCCTTTTGGTTGAATTTCATGCACATGCTTGTGAATATGTGGCACCTTTTGTGACCTATAGATTTTATTGCTCATACCTACTCTCCTCCCTGTGAGAGAGAATTATAGCGTTTGCCCTATGGACATTAGAGTTAACCACATGACTTCCTTTGGCCAATGACAGATCCTGTTTCTGTGAAGAAAGTTTGAGTTCCGTTCCATGGTTCCATTGCTTTTTGTCTTCTTACAAAAAGAAGACTCTCTCAAGGAGAGAGAGTTCTCAAGGAAGTCAGTAAAAAATAAAGACATCAGAATTGTGACTGGAGGGTCATATGAAGATCAGGACTCAAGATAAAGATTCAGTGGCTAGGCCTGCATGGCTCTCTAAAGGATAAACAGTAACTTGGAATTATACTGTAATTAGTATCACCTGGTCTAGGACGTCCACCTAGGTATCAGATGCCCAGGTGGGTGACCAGAACATCTGGACTTAACTCTTCCCAAAAATGTCTTTGTCCTTTCCATGTGCCCTTGCTACGTGAACTACTTTCTCATTGGATCAATATTAGCTGAGCAAGTATACTTGTAATCTGATAGGTTGATTATAGATTGACCCATGTTTTACTCACATTGTGACTTTGCTGTATAAATTGCCTCTGACAAAGGGCCTCTGTGGCAACCCACTTTTGGGGCCACTGATGTCTTTTAGGAGCTATCTCTCAATAAAGCTTTCCTCTTTTTTTTTTTTTGTACCGGGGATCGAACTCTGGACCTTGTGCTTTCGAAGCAGGCAGCGGAACCACTGAGCTAAATCCCTAGCCCCTAGCTTTCCTATTCTTAACTCCCTTTGTTCTTTGGAATTAACTCTTTGATTTCCGGGGACACGAACTTGGCCCATCTGACATCTAGCAGGTTGGAAGTTACATTTCTCATATATCTAACCCAAGCTGTGGGCCCCAGCAACCACAGAGTGGTATGTTGTCATGAAAAACAAATACAACTTTGTTGTTGTAAGCTGCTGTGGTCTTGAGTCATTTGTTTTTACAGTATAGCTTAGTAACAGGAAATACTGTATGTGTCTGTGTACATGACAGTTACAGTCTGGGGCCAGGGAGCCAGGTGCCACCTATGACTCTAGAGATGAAAACTAGGGCCAGTTCTTATAGGCTGTGTAAGCTAAGGTCAGATCCTTCCACATGAAAAGAATAGCCCAGCAAGACCTCCTGGGAGCAGTTTGCAGAGTGGAAGCAGGAGACCTGACTTGAGCCATGATGCAGCTATCTCTGAGAGGAGGGCCTCAACTAAGGCAGCATCCACATGGAAGGAGAAAATGAAAGGTAAGGAGTTAAATTCTTATTTGGAGAGTGATGAGATTGCTTGAGAAAGGAAAGCAGTCCAGGGAAATCCCAGTTTTTTGCTTGACTACCTAGATGGATGGTGGTAACACTAACCAGTATTAAAAAATAGTGGTAGATTAGATTTTGACGGGCAAATTACAAGTTCTTTTAGCAGTTTATCAAATTTGAGGTGCTTGTGGGTACACAGGAACTTTGTACACAGGCAGTTACAAGAAATGGGAGCAGGATTTAGTGGGAGGGGTAGGGAGGAGGGAGCCAAGGTATAGGTAAAACTGCTGGGAAAGAGTGGTATGGAGGAAAACAGGAGCCCCAGGACAAAAAAATCTGAGAACACTAAATCTCAGGTGGTCTGGAAAAGAGCTCATCAGATTTCCTGAAAGGGAGTGGCCACAAAAACTATGGGGCCAGGGATTTAGCTCAGTGGCACTGCACCTGCCTTGTAAGCTCAAGGTCCTGAGTTTCATCCTGGGTACCAAAAAAAAAAAAGAAACCTCTGATGCTGTCCAGGCCAGAGGGTCTCCTGCTGAACTTTCTGCTCTGTGCTCTAGCTTTAAATTGTTTTGAGTTTGGTTTAAGTTCTCTTTTCTAATCTTGCTTTAAAGTTTCTTCAATGTCCCCTTTGTAGCATCCTGAAGATCTTTGCTCCTTGACCATCTGTAGTATGTACCACACATCCATTGTAATGTTTCAAACTGAGTTGCCAGTTTTCTTTTTCTGTACTGCAGAAAACATATTTATGATCTTACATATTTTATTACTTAAAGAACATTCTGACTAATGCCTTTCTTTTTTTAGTTCCTTTTTCTCTGGAACTTTTCTGACATCTTTCATTTCTCCTCTACTTACTTTCCCATCCCCTCTTTCCTTTCTATCTCTGTTCCTTTATCTTTGAACTTTTCTGTTTTGTTAAGAGGCATTCAAGTTTGTTTTGTTTTTAGTTTAAAAAAATACCTTTACTAAATCTTATATCTCCCACAATATTTTGTCTCATCATTCATTTAACAAACATTTCTACTCTGGCTGTTTAAAAGAAGTATCGCTTTTTCATATGCTCTGGACTCATTTGACCCCTATCTTTCTTGTTTCTAATCCTACCTCCTAAAGCGGCTTTTTCTGAGATCCTTGATGTCCTAATTGTCAAAGCCAGTTGCCCATTGTGGATGCACAGGGGACTTTATCACTGCCCTCTTTTTCTTTGTGGTTGTGCAAGTCTTTTAATAAAGATTCTTTTCTCCTTCAAGAACTCTTTTTCTCCTCTCTGGTGGTGTGTTATAATCTTGGATTCGTAACTTTTGCTCATTCTATCAATAAAAAAGGCCTGTTAACTGTGGAGCCATTATCCTGAGATTAAGGAGGCAAATTGATATTGACTGTGGCTGGCATAGTGTACTTAACATTTGTTGACTTCTAATATATACCTACTTAGGTATTTAAAACTTTGCTGACTTTCTTGGATCCTAGGATGCTCTGGGGAGGAGTTGATGGTGAACCTGACTCCTGTTCCTGTTTTCTGCTATGCCATCTTTCTGCTTCTCCACCTTCACCAGGATGTCCCGTCTGGGTTTCAGATACTTGTATTCATGACACTATGTTCATGCTTTACTGCTTTCACCACAGAATCTGGACTAAATGTTTTCTGGGATCATGTAATTTAGGTGCTGGTTTGCCAGTGCCAAAATCCAATTTTGATTTTCAGTTTTAGGATGGCAGTCAATAGAGACTGTTCCTCAGGGTGCTGCTTTGATTATGTTCAGCTGCATCCGGTGAAGTTTCCTCACATGAACTAATGTCCTCTGCCACTGAAGTTTCCTCACATGAACTAATGTCCTCTGCCACTATCTACAAATAATGATCAGAAGAACAAAATTAATCAAAATCGAGTTTGATTTTGGTCGTCAGTCTTGGAGAGGAATTTAAGGTGGGTGGTGCATAGGAGAGGAAAAATCATGGGCACCCTGTAGGTGCACATGGACATGGACAGCTGGCTTAGGATTGAAATTTATTTTAAGAGCTCACGCACTCTAGCTCAGATTAGCCTGTATGAAAATACATGGCCTCTTCATCATACACTTGATCAGTCTCTTTGCTTTCAGTACATTCTGTACTCAAAGGTAACATTGATTTTCCTAGCACTACCCCAGCCCCAGGACTCCAAGCTGCTAAATAAAATTGTCCTTTTAACAGTTCCTGACTTTTCCCTATATTTTAGGAAGAGTTGCCATGGGGAAAATTTACATAAACTCAAGGTCGTAACAGTTTTACTTGCTGCATTAGGTACAGAGTAAAAGAGAGCCATTTTATTCCCAAGATTGAAAAATGGGTATTAGCATCCAAATACATAGTCATGCACTTGTGAGGATTGCACTGAACTCTCTTAAGGACAGGGACCAGGCTGTATGTTCCTCAGGTGTACTTTTCTGAGACATCCAGAGAGAGGACAATGTACACAATAGATAACTGAAGAGCCTGTCCATTAAGAAAGTAATGAATGTTGACAATAAACTATGTAAGGCAAATTTGAATCCCCTTATTTTGTGTGTGTGTGAGACAAAGTCTTGCTATGTAGTTCAGCCTGGCCTTGAATTCCCTATGTAGCCCAGGCTGGCCTTGAACTCACGACAATCCTTCTGCCTCAGCCTCCCTAGTGCTGGGATTACAGACAGGCATGTGCCACCATGCCCAGCAGAATCCTTTATTTGAAGCTTTAGAAGTTTGGCTTTTGGGGCTTGTGTAGATTTCTTTAGGAATTGGTAACTCATCTTACAGTAAAAATGTATTAAATGCATAGGTTCATTCCAGATAATGACTTAGTAGTGCATCATAGAAAATAAAAGATTTGTCCTGGGAGTAAGCTATTGCCTTGCACCTGGTTCTAGTAACATTTACTATTTAACCAGCGTTAAGGAGAAAACTTGTGACAGTGACTATTGAAGAATAATGTAAACTTTTCAGGCAGTAGTAATTGACCTATTTTTCTGCAAAGGAAGCTTCAGGCATTTTTTAAATAATAAGTGATGTGGAGAGCCTATATTTACTAAAACTTATGTGGGTTAAAATTGGATCATGATTTTTGAGTGGGATCTATGGAGTAAACTTGAAAGTCTTTCTTTTTTCTCCCTCCCAATTCTAGCTATTCAAAAGTACCCACTGTTAAGAATTTCTAGAATCTGTCTTTCCCGGTTTTATTCTGTACACTCACAAATGAACACTTCTGTACTTTAATTTTATTTTCAAATGAGATCATAGGATATATACTTTTCTGCAGCATGCTTTACCTGACTCAATATGTATGATAAAGGGCCGGGGATTTAGCTCAGTGGTTCCACCACCTGCCTCGCAAGCCCAAGGTCCCGAGTTCAATCCCTGTTATCAAAAAAAAAAAAGTATGATAAAACTATATATTTCTACCTCGTTTTTTAATACCTATGTAATGTTTCATATACCAAACCATTTCCTTAAATATTCACAGATATTTTGAACATCTCCAGGATACAGTTTTCAGTAATGCTGCTGTGAATATCTTTGCATACACACTTTCTTGTAGTTGTGTATTTCTATATAATAGATTCCTAGAAGTGGAATTTGAGTCAAAGGGCTATACTTGTTAAAATTTTGTAGTTATGTAAAGACTTTATGCTTCCATAGCTGAGAGTATGACCCTTTTATCCAACAACAGGAATTATGATTTAAGCTTTTCAGTCTGGGAGATAAAAAGTAATATATTACTGATTCTAAAAATTCACAGTTCCTTGCTTATTGTTAATGTTGAGCATCATTTCATGCATGTTCCTTGCTACCTGTGTTGTCTTTCTATATGAAGTGCTTGTTTTTCTGTGTTTTCTTGTTTTTCTGATATTTGTTTCATTCTTATCAATTTGTGAAACTGCTTTTTTATAAAACACTGATATCTGTGTTTACAGATACTTTTTTCTAGTCATTTTGATCCTCTAATTTTTTGGTATGCTTACCACTCATGATTTTTGTATTTATTGATTCATTTGTTACCTTTTTTAGGGTACTTTGAGATAGAGCTGAAAAGACTTTGGAAATGCTTACTTTTAAAAATCCTAAATAGCTGGTGTTACAGCTGATAGCTTATCCAGTGGTGACGAACCTATGTCTTGTGTGCCACAGCAAGCTGTTTGTAATCATGGAAAGCTCTAAAAGGTTCATCATCACAGGCTCATATCTTTTCATTTCCTTTAGATTTAGTCAGTATCATGTTTATCAGGACTTGGCTAGTCATGTTTTTCTTAAGTCAGGCTCAGATTTATTAAACTCATCACTGGACTGTAGGTCTCGGAAGAGTCTTGGATATAGATAGGTATGTTTCTGGCTGGTTTGAATATTTTGCTCTTAAGTTCCTGATTTTTAATCTGACTACAAAAATGATAAATTAATTTTATTTCAATAAGTTCCTGGTTTTCAGTATGACTACCAAAATACTAAGTTAATTTTACTTTAATTAATTTCTGCATTAATAAGTTTCTTGAACTATAGGAGTATCTATATGTACGTGTATATGTGTTTATGTATTTTTAAACAAATGAACTTAAAATCTTCCCTAAAACCATAGCATGAACTTTTAAAAGCTGACAAATAAGCCATAAGCTTTGTAGAAATTAACCTTATTGATAATTGTAAATACAATCATATGCTACCTACTGGCAGTGTTAGGTTCTAAGAAGTGCCTTGTTATGGTAGCTTCATCATTGTGTGAATGTCATACAGTATATATATTTACAGAGACCCGATGGGACAGCCAACTACATATATACTTAGACCTCTCCACCTATAAAAGAAGAAAATAGTGAAATATGTCTCTGCTTTTCTATCAGTTTAAATTGTTTAATTTTAAAGATGGAAGTTACTTGTTAGAATTTTTTTATTTGCACTTATCACCAGAGGTGGTCACCTTTTGACTTCCCCAGAACCACTCTGGGCAGGGTCACCAGTGCTTCATGCTGCCTGGCACCTGTCAGTTCTCAGCCCTCTGTTACCAGATACTTGATCAGGTCATCATCCTCCATGGTTTTTTTGTCCTGTGGTAAATGTAGAAATACCTTGGGGCTTTATCCCTATACCTCCTTTCCTCTCCCTAGACGAAATCTTTTATTCTTACGGTTCTGAGTGCAAATACATTCCAAATTTATATTTCTGAGCTTGATCTTTACCCCAGACTTCAGCCCCATAAGCCAGTCACTCTCTGGACGTCTCTATCTGGGTGCATTCCAGGCCTTGCACAGTGAACCTGATCTCACCAACTCACTCTTTCTCCAGACCAGTTTGTCTTAGTAAAGGAAGACTTGATACATCACTTGCTCATGCGGACAGCCTGGTGTTTATTCTTGATTGCCTTCTTTTTTTCATATCTTGTATTTAATCTGTTGGTAGATTCTGCCAGCTCTACCCTCACATTATTTTTTAAATAATTTGATCACTTGTAAATGTGTACTTTGTTGATCCTGGGGTATCCAGTGGTTCTAGGCTCTTTTCCTATTCAAAGAGTTGGAGACACCCGGTGAATGCAAAAGTTTCATTTATTAAAAATAAAAGAAAAAAAGGAGAAGTGAAAAAGAAAAGAAGTGAAAAGAAGAGAGGAAATATGCCTTATATTGCAGAACGGGTCACTGGAAGGGTAAGGTGACAGTGGCCCTGAGGCCCAATCCAACAGCCACTGTCTTTTATCTTTCTTTTTTTTGTAACATCAGATTCAGGCCATCAGAATTGGTTTTGGGCAGTGATTTAACAGCTCTCTGTGATTGGGAGTCACACCCTGTTGTCCAGCTTGCTATGCCCTAATCTCCTGCCTCATTACTACTGATCCTAGTCCAAAGTGTTTTCACCTCTCACTTGGGCTTGTCAAGTAAACTGTTAGCTTGTATTGTATATATTATATATCCTGTTGTATTCAGTTGTATAGTATAGTGTCTATTTCCATTGTCTACCCTTGGCTCTCATACCTGTTTCTCATCTCAGAGATAATACTTCTAAACTTAAAGTTAAATCACATAGTGTAAAAAAAAAAAAAGTTAAATCACATAGTATTTTTGTTCAAGTTATCCAGTGGTTTCAGAGCAGCTTGGCCTGAGCAGCCCAGTCAGGTCCCTTGCCCAGTAAATAATGTGATTTTTTTCCTTTTTCATTCTGCTGTAGCTACAGTGGCTTGTTTCCTTGCTGTTATTAGGCATGCTAGCTGGGCTTCTACTTGAGGGTCTCTTGCTTGTCCCTTGGCTTGGAATGCTCTTTTCCTGTAATTAGGCTTTGCTCAAGTGCTCCTTCCTTAGACAAGTCTTTGTTGATTACTTTATGGGAAATTGCACCTTCTTCCTTCCCTCTAAAACTCCAAAGGCTTTTGTGTATCATGTCTGTCCTTACTGTCTCTTCCTGCATGAGAGCAGGGACTATTTTGTTCATTTTTCTTTTCCCAGTGTATAAATATAAGGAGAGAATATGATGATAATAGTGATGGTTTAACTGGAAATAAAGTGTTCTGCCCCCTAGGCTATATATCTATTTTAAATATTCTTTAGCTACTAAATTAGTTTTCTTTTTGAACATTATAGATTGTCATTACCATATTAGTAGATGTTTAAAATATTTAATGTGATTCCAGAGCATTATTGTGAAATGAGCTTTTTATCCTTGAACTGATTTGTGCCCTAGCTTCCGAGTTCTGACCAGTAGTATTGGTTTTTGTTTCTTCTTCCTTTACCAGCAACTGTTTTTTTCCCTTTCCATTTCTTGATAATTTGTACTGGAGCAACATAGAGAACCTTTGTCCTAAAAACTGTGGTAACTCCTAGTATACTTGTGATTCTCCTTGATGACTTCTTATATTGGGGGCTCCACCCTCTGGTCCAGTGTCCCAAATGCCTCCTTCCTTGAGTTTAATAGTGATCATCATTGTCACATTCCTGTGATATATTGCATGCCTACCAATGACTTCAGCATTACAACTGGTCTGTTAACTTCATTTGATTCCCAAATCAACCAGGAATGTATTATTATTATGTATGTTTCTTTCAGTTGAATAAAGTCCAGAAATTTTAAGGACTTAATAGTGACAGAATCAAAGGGCCTCTTTCTTTCCCTTTCCTTCTCCCTTTCTCCCTCTTTCATGAATCTGCAAAGTTAGAATTTCGTGTTAGTGGATACAGAGCATTTAATTATTTTATAGTATTCTGTTGTCCAAGCCATAGTTTATTTATCTCCATGCCTATCTAGGGATGATTAAGCAGTTTTTTACTTTTCAAATATTACATATATGGATTTAATGAGCATCTTTGTCTGTACTCATGAAAATATTTTAGGATGGATTCCTAGGAGAATTTCTAGATTTCAGCTGTCTGAGTATTGCCAAATTGATCTTCAAGATGGTTATACAAGTTTGCATTTCCAACTTCAGGTTTATAGCACACTTAATGTTTTCAGATTTTTAACAGGTGAAGTATTTGAAATAATAATTATGATTTAAATATATAGTGTCTTCATTTCAGTGAATGAACATTTTTAAAATGTTTATAGTTATTCTGGTTTTCTCTTTGAATCATCCATTTTTCCAGTGATCTGTTTGTCTCTGTTTATATGGAGTCTTTATGTATTTTGAATAATCCGCTTTTGTATGTTTGGTATCTTGCAAATATGCTTTTTTTTTTTTGATACCGGGGATTGAATTCAGGACCTCACGCTTGTGAGGTAGGCAGTGGCACCACTGAGCTAAATCCCCGGCCAGCAAAATATGCCTTTATTTATGGTTTTTACTCTTGCTCTTTAAAACTTTAAAAACATAGTTGGGTTTATCTTTTAATGTTCGTTCTTTTGCCCCTCTTGTTTGATGAATATATTCTGTTTAATTCTAAGAGTTTTACAGTTTAACATTTACATAATTAATACAGCTGGAATCCCCTTGATATACAGTAGGGGAACTTCTCCTCTCCCCAGTTTGGCTAATTGCTCAGTGTCATTTATTGAGGAGTCATCCCATACACTTATTTTTCCAGCCTTTACTTCCTTTACATGGATTTCTCTTTGGTTTTTATGAATTTGGCTGTGTGTTTAACAGAATGTTTATTTTGTATTATCTACCATATAGTAGAATGATTTTAATTTTTTTTTTTTTTTTGGTACCGGGGATCGAACTCGGGACCTTGCGCTTGCGAGGCAGGCGCTGGAACCACTGAGCTAAACCCCTGGCCCAATTATTGAATTTTTTATCAGATTGTCAGAACAGGGGTTGTTATAGCTTTATTTTTACACCGCAAGAGACAGTGTAGCAGGGTATTATAGTGTGGCTTCCTGTTTCAGAATTGCCTGAATATGAGTTCTGATCCACTAGTAATAGTTATGTGATCCTGGTCAAGCTACTTGATATTTCTAAGGGCCAGTTTCTTCTGAAAAATAGGAACAGTAATGGATTGTGAAAATTGAAGTAGGTAACACATAAGCCTTTAACACAACACTTTGCGCAAGGTGGGTACTTATCTGATGTTAGATATTCATTATGTACATTGTATTGTGGTCATTATTACTTGTTTTCTTTTCTTTCCTCATTTTGTTTTACTTTGTTCTAACAGAGCATCTTTCTTACTTAGCTCTGTGCATAACATAGTGTGTGATACTATTTGTGGGAAGGGGAAGTTTCCAGCATGTTGAGGTTTGGTGTTGTATGTTTTGGGTGGACTGCATTTGTTTCTTAAAGTGAGCAAAAAACCCAATTCCTTGTGTTTTCTTACTTTGTATGCAGTTATATCTAGAAATTGTAATATCTGTTTTAAAAATATCCTTAAAGGCGATTTCGTGACTAATACAACTTTACATATAAAAACAGAATTCCTGGTTTTGATGTTTTTGGGTCATGGAACCTTATACTCACCAAATTTCTGTATCCCTGTCTTTGGGTGCAACCTGTTTTATATGTCATTAATTATCTGAAGACCTTATTCCAGAGTTTACTTTTTTTTGGTCTTTATTTATGTGTGTTAGCCTTGGGTATCTGTTTAACTCTGGAAGATTCTTGAGCATGGGAGCTGAAACACTGTTCTAGTGATTTAAGTGTTTCCATAGCATTGAATGAGAATCCACATCAGTGATTGGTTCTTTTCACAATAATTCTCTTTCTGCATGTAATGTCAAGAAAACCGCTCAGTTGAACAGTCAGGTATTTTCCTTTCTCCTTGCCCTTGGGAAGAGGGTCCCTGTTCTTTTGTAAATTACTGCTATTAAAAATCCTCTTCAACAACTTGACCTTTTCACAGTCCGCATGCTGATTTATGCAGGTTACCTTTTTTTGTCACGCCTGATACCAAGTGACATTCCAATCTGCTGTAGTCATTTGGTAGTGTAAACAGTAAAACAGGAAGGGCAGGTAGGAGATACTGGTTGGCACCAGAACTTAGTTCACAGTGCAGGATTGCTAGTGATACCTAAGGACAGAATGGCAATGTGAACCAAATAGACACATTTTGTTTTGGTTTGTAGAATTCCAACTAGAAAGCAGTACTCATGCTATATGCACAACTCAAGAATTACTTTGTTTACCATTGTTATTTCCACCTCTGTCCCAGCTCTTGTTACGTGCTTATCTTGGATCAGATGTGAAACACTTTAAGATAGAGAACTGAAGAAGCTGCCTGAATTTAAGAATGTGTTTATTTGCTCTTGCAGTAATTTAAAATAAGATTTGAAAATATTTTTCATTTATGTAATTGGCTTGAAGATTTTTTTAATTGAAGTGCCTGAGTGCTATGAATTCATTTTGTAGTGTATTAAAAAGGTGTAGATGGAAGCATTTTGATTGTAGGAAACATCTTTGATTAAAGTTGCCGTAGTTTGAGTATTTCTATTTCTTTGATGTGAAAGTTACTGTAAAATAAGTAAATGACAGCCTATCAATATTTGTGTGTATAATTTGTATGTTGTATTAGCCTTGTCATCCAAATTTACAAACTTTATAATATTTCACATGCATAAAGAAGAATCTTATTGCAGGTTATAAAAATAAGTTTCCTCATTTTCCATGCTTAAGATTTTGTTTTGGATGTTATAATGTGAAGGCTGACTTCAGAAACATGGTTGCCACGTTTTCTTTGAACATAATTTTACATATGTTGATTTGGGTAGGATCATTTAAATTATTGGAAGTGATTTGAACTTTGAGAGCTCATACTTCAACAAGATTATGTTTTAGTCACTGTTCTGTTGCTGGGACAAAATACCTGACATATACACGTTAAAGGAGAAAAGGTTTATTTTGGCCCATGGTTTTACAAGTTTCAATCTGTGATTGGCTGGCTCTAAGGCAGAAACATGGTGACAGGTGTGGCAGAGGAAAGCTGCTTACCTTTCGGTAGCTGGGCAGCAGAAGGAAAGCGCCAGAGAGAGGAAGGAGTGGGGACCAGATATGCCCTCCAGTGATCTGCTACCTTCCTCTGTCCCTCCTTTCTAATAGCCCAGTCACCTGTGAACTCACTGATGAGGTCAGCACGCTCATGATGCAGTTCCCTCTTTGTGTGCCAACTCAGAACATTGCTGCTTTGGGGATCAACCCCTCAATATGTGAATTTTAGGGAACACTTCATATTTAAACCATAATTGATTCAAATGTACATAGTATCCTTTTATTTTTTCTACAAAGCTTAATATTTTTTATTTTTTACCTACATGGAAATCTTTAGTAAATACTCCATTATTTTTTGCTCCATTATTTTATATGCATGTGTGTATGTATATGTACATACACATACCTTTCACATACCTTTCAAACTAATTCTTGTGTGTGAGCACTTGAGAATTTGCAGACAGGAGATGACATTATCAAGTGCTTTATTTGTAGTTGATGGCTTTACATACTGTAAATCATTTGGTAACCACAAAACCACATGCAGTAATAGCTCCTCCACTTTATATATGCGGAAACTTGAGAGAACTCCAGTGTCTTGCCATAGACTCATGTGTATTGAGTAAAACTACTGGGATTTTGGCTATTTCCAAGACTCTGCTTCACTTTCTCACTTTTTCCACCACCTGTCTGTTGCTTGTTCATTGTAAGCAAGAGACATTTGCTTTTGATGTTTAGTAATTATCTACTTATGGAATCAAATTCCTGGACCTTGTTCTAGAGCATCGGCATTTTTAGGAAAATAGACTTATCTTAGTTTGTATTTAATGATATTTAGCTTGCAATTCTAATTTACTTTCATATGAAAAATTTTTAATATGAAAATCTTAGATGAAATTCATCCCCTAGACTTTATAATTTTTTACAGTTGTTATTCATCATTTTGGTATTTTTTTAGCTGAACTATTTTAAAGCAAATTCTAAAAGCTATCATATTATTTCTCCCCTACTTAAGTGTGCATCTCAAGAAATTTAACCATAAGGCAGTAATTTCATCAACAAAATGAGATGTAATTCCTTATATTACTGAAAACTTGGTCCATACTCAGATTTCCCTGCATCTCATGAATTTTACTTTCGCATTTAATTTATTTGACTTTGTAGAAATATTGAGTTAGTTTTTCTGTAGTATATCGGTGTTCTGCATCTGCCTTTTTCTTTTTCAGAGTGGTGGTAGTTTAACTGGACTCATGCCCAGCTGCTTGGCATACTTCATAAGCAGTACTTTGCATTTCACATCATATCTCCTTTGGTCAACTTGCAACAGCCTCCCTGTAAAGTTCCGTATTAGCCTTCCCCTAAAGATATTATCAGTGGGGTCTTGGTTCACTTAGTTGGAATTATTTAAACAAATAGAAACAAATTTTCCATATCCAACCTGTACAAAAGAAGAGTGTGCTCCTTTACTGTAGTTGCTTATTTTCATAGTAAGGTATTGGTGCCCTAGTGTCATTACCCACGAAGATTTTGATTTTTTGAATTTTGGCCTTTTTATTTTTCTTTAGTGGCATTATGAATTTGTGGATAATTTTTATATATTCCATATCTAAGTCATGTGTACTCTTTATTTTTGTTGGTCTTCTGTTTGTCCCAGATTTGGCCAGCTGCACTTTTTGGTTGGCTGGAGGGTTCTTTTGATGTGAACCAGTTTAGTCTTGGAGTGTTTCCTTGATTTCTAGTATAACAATGTTTTAGAGTCATCTTATTTTTCCTGGAGATGCATTCAAGTGCACTGTTGTGTTTGTTTCCTTCCCTCGTATAAAAGATGCTTAGGATGCTTGCTGTTGTGCTCCTTGTCTTTTCACTTGACTGTGAATCTTACGTAGCATGCCATGCCACAATCCACAGCACTTCTCATTGCTTTAATAATGGTGTTTCATCACATTATGTGAATGTAGCATCCAAACTTTTCCTTTTGTAATCTATCCCACAGTGAATGACCTTTTTATTAGTATTTCATATTTTTTGCTAGTGTATTTTTGGGGTGGACTCATAAAAATAGGGCCACTGTGTCAAAATATGCATATATAGGAAATTTTGCCAAAAAATTTCCAAATTCTTCTTGGGTATGCTTTTTTCCCTTTTGCCAGCCTCACAAATAAGAATATGCTGTCATATCTGTGGATTTTTGTCTACTGGGTTGTTAATGAATAGCTTCTTATTCTTATTTTCACGTGTTTTTTTTTTTTTTGGTACCGGGGATCCAACTCAGGTCCTTGTGCTTGCCAGGCAGGTGGCGGAACCACTGAGCTAAATCCCCAGCCCCTCAGGTGGTTTTGTTATGAGTCAAGTGGTTCATCCTTTTGTGTATTTAAGGGAACATTCACTGTTTTGGGAACTGTTTGAGGTTGTTTTGTTTTGCCCATCTTTCTGTTGAGTTATTGGTCTTTTTCTTCAAATTTTAGGAGATTTTATGAAAATATGGTATTTGTTTTTGTGATAGAAGTTAGATGTATTTTTCCTAGTGTGCTACTCATCTTTGCACTTATTGTATGGGGGTTTTTGTTCTTGTTAGTTTTTTATGTTTTGTTTTGCGACATGAATTTTATATAGTCAGATTTATTAACATACCTTTGGTTGCTTTAAGATTTTGAATCATAGTTATGAGCTTTCTCCTTATTTCTAAATTTCAGTAGAATTTTTCCATGTTTTACTGCACAGTTTGTTTTTTTGTGTCTTAATCCTTTGGAATTTATCTCGGTACAATATGATATATGGATCCAGTTTTATCTTGATTATGCATCTAGTTTTGTCAGCATTACTTAGGAAGAAGTCTGTCTTTGACACTAATTTGAGACAACTCTTAAAGGTCTGTTTCTGAAATTTTTCTTCCGTTTAAACTTAGTGGTTTTGTGAAATAGAGATTTTGTAATTTTTAAAAAAGCATCTAGTAGGCTGGCCTTCCACATTTGTAGCTATGTTTTTTCCTGGATTGCTCTGAGTTTCTTGTTTATTTTCCCCATAGAAAATAAAAACTTTCTGGGGTTGAGGGGAGGGACACTTTCTTGTCTTGGTACTCATAACTTTAGTATATAAGTTACATTTAAACAAAAGATTTTGTGTACATCACAAGCAGAATCGTTTTCTGAAAACAGGTTGCTTAGTGACATTGTGTACTTTTTCTTCATATGTGTTTTCATGTCCTTGATAACTGATTTTAAGTTGAAATTGAGTAGTTTACATAGTTGTTCAAGGTAGTTACCCAAGCTTACTTAAGTATTTGAAGTGACATGGACATCATAAATTAAGTTTTTGTATTTCAGTGAAAGTAAAGTTATGACTGTCTTCATGTTCTTGGTCTGTAGATCAATGATTTAGTTAATTGGACAAGCTCCTTTTTCAAATGAACCAAGCTATCACCTACTTTCAGGAATAATAATGAAGGTTGGAAAAATTCCTTTCTTAAAATAATTTGTCAAAACATAAGATCTTATAGAACTAGGTAATATGTTTGGTCACATTACTTAATATAAAGCAGTGTGAGTTATAGGACCCAATCTTGCATTCAAGTTAAATCTCTGTAAATTGAACTCATTCTTGAAGATCCACTTTATTTTTTTAAATAAATTTTATCCCATTCCCCCCTCAACCCCCTCCCCTCCCTATGTACAAAAGCTTTGTTTCCATTTTTTTCTTCTACTTTCACTTTTTTCTTGTCCCTTCCTTCCTTTCTCCCTCCTTCCTACCTTGTTCCCCTTCCCATTTGAACACTTTCTTCCCATTTCCCAACATCCATTATATATCTCTCTTTATTTCCACATACAGTTTCTCACACCAGAGAAACAATGCAGTATTTAAACATGTGTGTCTGATTTTTTTTCACTTAAGAGTATGGTTTCAAGGTCCATTCATTTAGCTATCAATGTCTGAAGTTCATCCTTCTTTATGGCAGAGTAGTACTCCATTGTATAAAAAAACCCACATCTTCTTTATATAGCCATTCATGGGTTGAGGGGGATTTGGGCTGTTTCCAAGATTTAGCTATTACAAACTGTGCTGCCATGAACCTGGGTGTGGATATATTGCTGTGGTATAATACCCTCAATTCTTCTGGGAAGATACCAAGAAGAGGTATAGCTAGGTCAAATGGAACCTATAGTTTTAGTTTTTTGAGAAATCTCCACACTGATTTCGACAATTGTTGCACCAGTCTACACTCCCACCAGCAGTGGAGAAGGGTTCCTTTTTCTCCACCGGGCCTCCAGCATTTGTTACTGGTTGATTTCTTTTT
>NW_004624785.1:11538841-11660888 GCF_000247695.1 Heterocephalus glaber | reverse complement strand
GAAGACAGGTGGGAAAGAGGGAAAAAAATAAAAAAAGAATAGAACAACAACAAAAAACTAGAAACTGTGTTAAAACAAAAAAAAAAAAAAAAAAAACCCGAACAAGAACTAGAAAGGAAAAACTAAGGAAAAAGAGAAAAAACCCAAAAACATCCAATTCAAGGTGTGTCTGTGCTGTCACTGTTGGGCAATGTGGGCAAACAGAGTCCAGAGCCAAATTGATTAATCCCAGCAAGCTAGCTGCAGCTTCATGATGAGGTAGTGGACAATCCCAGTGAGCCTGCCTCTGTGGTTCCTCTGAACTTCAGGCCAGTTTCTGGCTATCAACCTGGAACTGGATTCTTTGAGCCTACAACAGTCTGTGTGTCTCCTCCTGGCTTGAACTCTACTCCCTGACCCCCTGCTGACTTGAACTCAGCACCTGCACAGAGGCACCAGAAACCACTAAATGGAGTCTGCCCGCAGCTGTTCTGAGTTCTGAGCTTGGTAGGCCCCTCTCCAAGATGGCTACCAGCCAGTCACCCTCTTCTGGGTGATGTTTCAATCTGGATAACTCACCCACTGCTGCACTCTGGTTTGTCCACTGGTGCATTTATTTGTGGAGGCCTCTGGGGTCCTTAGTAGTGATTGTGCATCTGCAGTTTTGGCCCATGTTCCCTTGTGGAGACGGGCTCTGGGATAGGGTGCTGCTTGGTACCTCCCTCCTCTTCGTTAAAGTCTCTCTCTCTCTTCACTCTCCCTATAGACTTCAGTTCTCACCCCAGATCCTTCGTGGGTCCTGGGGACCCACTTCCCTCTTCCTTCTCTCGCTGCTATATTTCAGTGTAAGGACACCAAATCTCGGAGAAGCTCTTTCTCTGCTGCTCACCACTCTGCCATCTTCCTGGAAGTAATAGATCCACTTCATTTTCTTAGGTAATTTGAAATGAAGGATTTTAACGTAACTAGCATTGATTGACTTTGTGAGAGCAAGAACAGCCCAGTTCATACTTTGTTGTAGACATTAGGAGGACAGATTATAAGTTTTATAGTTTTGATTAGTTCTTCGCAAAGCTCTAACAGCATCTGGATTTCAGATTCAGTCTCCAACTACACCAAATAGTCACCTTAAAATTTAGACAAGGGCCAGTAACATTTTACTTAAATCCCCATCTGAGTTCTTCTAGGATTTGTAGTGAGTAGTGTAAAACTTTCAGGGTCAACTTCTGCTTTAACATTTTTTCAGTCTTAGAAGCTTGTTCCATTGCATTTATTTGGCGTGCTTTGTTTTTCTGAGAAATAGTCATAGTGTACTTGTGGTCAGAAGCTTTTTTTGAACTAGAAAAGTTAAGTGTAATTCTTTTATTGTCCATTTACACCTACTCACGTAATACTTCATTGATAATGACCTATGTCTTGATCTACCTCTAGTTTAGTGTAGGATTTGTCTATAGATTACCTAGTTTATCTATTACCTTTGTAGACAGGACTCTAGATTATTGCACGTCCATCTTTGAACAAAGAAAGGAATACTTATTAAATATGTCCTGTCTGTTGTACTGTGTAAAATACTTTTATGCATCCTGTCTCATTCATTTCCCACAGTGTTCAGTCTGAATACTAAAATAGTGCCAAAACAGAAAAACATTAGCTCATTTGTGAAAAAAGATTCTTACGTCTAATATGTTAGATACTAGATCAGTTGGTCAAATATATTTATTAAGTTTATGTTAGAGGGAAATATTAGCAGAGAACTATATTTGAACTTCTATTTTTATTTTATATAATTTATATGCTTTTATTTTCATATATGATGACACTTTTTATATATATTTGGGAGAGGTTGAGACAGGGTCTTACGATGTAGTTCAAGCTGGCCTTGAACTCAATATGTAGCTCAGGCTGGCCTTGAACTCTTGGTGATCCTCTTGGTTTGGCCTCCCAAGTGCTGGGATTACAAGCATGTGCCACCAGCCTTGGTGACACTTTTATGTATTGAGAGACAGAGACCTTCCCACCGGGTTTGTAGGTAAAGGAGAGCATTATCCACAATGTAACAGCTTTATCAAGGAATTCAACAGTGTCTTTAATGATATTCTGTAAAATAGTTAAATGAATTAGAAACCAATTTGATCAGTTGTATTTAAAAGCCGTCACTTTAATAGATGAGCAACTGGAGGTATGTTATTTGGTAGATTAACATGAAAAAGACCCAAGAATTTTAATTTACTGGAACTTGGATGGTGCATCAATGTCATTAAGTGGTCACAAAAAGCTAATGTAATCTTAAATTGCATTAACTATAGTTCCAGTATGTAGAATTAGTATACAGCTGCTGATCAGGCTGCCTCTGGAGTTCTGGGAACTGTTTCAGGCTATAAGGATAGAACACAGTGTGTGACAAGTCAATAAAATAGTGTATTAGGAATCATGTCACAGGGAGGATAACAGTTACAGGGCTCGAGTGACATTCTGAAGAGGTACTGGGCTTGTTGGAAATCCGTCGATTTTCACGCAGACATTTTTGTGTACTTGGGCCATATGTAAACATCTGGAGATAGTTTTAGCTGTTGTCACTGGGTGTGGGGTACTGCTGGCATCTAATGCAGAGAAGCCAAGCATACTCTAAACATCGCATAGAGCACAGCACAGTCCCACTACAAGAATTGCCCACTCCCAAATATCAACAGTGCTGAGGTTGTAAAATTCTTTGACAACTTAACACTGGTTTAACTGTGACCCATAGTAAGGAAAGAATTACATTTTCTCTTTTAGCTCTGGGGATGCATAGGAATCACTGCAATGAAAGTTTCATGGGGACAGTAGTATTTGCCTTGTTTTTGTACCCAGAGTGCATTGTTCCTAGTGGATACTGTCTAGCATGGTCCATTTCATTAACTAGTAACTGGGAAAAAAATGATCACTTATAAGACTTGGTTTAAATGTAGTTCTAAATGATACTGGTGAGTGAAATTAAGCTCAGTTTGTAAAACTGTGACTTGAATTTTGTGTTTATTTAGCCTCTTATTTTAAGCATTCAGAGGTATTACTTATAAAGTGTGATGAAATGCATATAATTTTAAAGTATATTTAATGTACTAGCATTTAAAAATGCCATATCATACAATTATGAGTACTTCCTCTACATAAAACTGTTAACATTATATGCAAATGTTATTACTGTTTTTTTTCACACTGAGCTTTATCTCCAGGGCCTCCCCTCCCCTTTTGTTTCAGAGGCACAGTCTTGCTAAGTTGCCCAGTCTGGGCATGAACTCATGATCCTCTTGCCTCAGCCTCACAGAGGCCTAGAATTATAGGCATAGGCTAACATGCCCAGCCATTATTCTAACGTATTTTAACAGAAGCAGTGGAGTGGCTAGTGTACATCCAGTACATTATTTTGTATCCTAGCAATGTGTATGTGTAAGGGTGTGGTAAAGGCATAGCTGATTTTTTTTTTTTTTTTTAACATTTGTACATTCAAGTAGTCCCATTGTCTGTAATTTCACTTTTTGAGATGTCAGTTATCTGTGGTCCACCATAATCCAAAAATATTAAGTGAAAATTCCAGAAATAAAGTTTGTGATTTTCAAATTTTCGTACATTATATAGTTTTAATTGTTCTGTTGTGTTAGTTATATTGTTAATCTCTTATTGTGCCTAATTCTTGAATTAAATACTATCATAGGTATATGTGTATGGCAAAAAGCAGAATATAAAGGATTTAGTACTACCTGCAATTTCAGGCATCCACTGGGGGTCTTGAAAAATATATCCTCCACAGATAAGGAGTACTGTATTTTTTTTTCTTTTTTGGTACCAGGGATCGAACTCGGGTTCTTGCACTTGCACAGCAGGTGAGCTAAATGTCCGGGCTGGAGTACTGTATTTTTGCAGACACCAACAGTAGAAATAAATTTGAGTGGGTACAACAGAATGGTCAGTTTTGTCCACTAACTGCTGTGTCCTCAGTAAGGAATTGGAATTATGGTAATCTGTTTAAAGTTAGCATTCTTATGTTATAGGCTAGGGCAATGGTGACAAACCTATGGCAAAAATATTATTTGTTTTAGGACAAAAGATGATAATGTTTGATTTATTTTTCCTAAACTAAAACCTCGGTGTTTTAGGTTTAATTGCAGTGTTGGCACTTCGGAATAAATAAGTGGGTTTTAGATTGGAGTTTGGGCACTCATTTCTAAAAGGTTCGCCATCACTGAGCTAGTGCATGGATTTCAAATACATGCTGAGCATGGGTAAAAAAATTGAATTGGGCACTGTTGATCCAAGTTTTAGAATTAATGGTTCTGCTTATCTTCATCAAAAGGAGGTTTCTACTGATTTGGAAAAGAAGGCCAATTGATTACCAGTTTCATTAATTAAAGAGGTATTGATAAATATATTTCAAAGATGATCTCCATCTTTGTTTCTTGCATTTGCTCTTTAGTGATTTCGTAGTGTAGACTTTGTTTTAAGCATTGTATTCTTTCTGGTAAATTGTGTTTTATAGTTGTGATTAAATTTACTTTAAACAATTTTTCCATTTCTAGTGATAATACCTCTCAGGGAAGTTTATACTTTTAAAGGTAAATCTATACCAGAAAAACTGGCTTGCCTGTCAGGAGGAATAACCAGTAAGAGAGGAAATAAGTAATTGTATTCTTTTCCTTCCCTTTGAATTAAATGATTGAGACTAGTACCCTGACTGTACTGATGGAATGATAGACTCCACTTGATCTTAGCCAAAAGGCCAAGAAACGATGGAATGATAGACTATGGGCAATTATTTTACCTGTTTCCAACAGAAATTTCTTTTGAAAATATGCAACTAACAAGTAAGTACCTTGTTTAGATATTGGAGAACTTGCAGCCATGTTTTTTACTTTAATATTATTTGACCTTGTGTAATTTGTATAACCGACATTAATGTAGGAGCGAACCCTACCCCCCTTGAAGGAGACCTTTGTCTTTTAAAAATTATAACTGAGTTTGTTGCAGCATTATTAGGATATTAGCTTAGTTACTTTATTGTTGCTGGGACAAAATATCTGACATCCACAAGTTAAAGGAGAAAAGGTTTATGTTCGTTCACAGTTTGTAGATTTCAGTCCAGTTGGCTGGCTCTGAGGCAGGACAGCATGGAAGAGGGGCATGACAAGTGCAAGTATAAGTCTATTGGTTGGTGCCACCTACACTCAGAGTGTAGCCTTCGGTAAATCTACCACCCAAACCCAGGATAACTGCTAAACCCAATCAGTAGACTAATCCAGTACACTCATGATCCAGTATCACACATCCATGATCCAGACACACCCATGATCCAGTCACTCTCAAAAGCCTTACCAGCACGCATGAAGCTTTGGGGGGACATCCAGCTAAAAGCCTTAACATTCCACCAAGGACCCAAAAAGTCACCTGCACATCCCTTTATGCATTTAGTCTACTTGTGTGACTTGCCAGAGTCCTAACAGTTTGATCATTGTGGAAAAGTCCAAGTTTAAAGTCTCCCGTGAGATTTAAGGTAAACTCTTGACTGTGAGCCACTATAAAAGTGAAAAGAAAGATAAACATGTCCAACGTACAGTGGCACAATATAAACGTTCCCATTCCAAAAAGTACAAATAGGAGAAAAGAAAGAAATGGTACCAAAACAAGACTAGCAGGACAAACATTAAGTCTTGTAGTTCCATGTCCAGCATCTGCTGCAATCTGTGGCAAGATGCAAACTAAAGGGCTGGAGTGGCTCTGCTCCTACAGCCCTGCCAGTAGTTATAGCCCTCATGGTTTCTCTCTTGAGCCGACTTTGCTTACTCCTTACAGCTTTGCTCAGTTGATCCATATTCCTGTCTTCTCCAACCTTCTGGAGTCTCTATTGCACCTTCAGCTTTACACTCGCAGACTCACACACTGCCCTCGCAAGAGCACACTGCTTGACCTCCCAAGCCTTCTGAAATCAGGGTAGAATCCTTCTTGACCCCACAACTCTTGCATTCTGCATGCACCTAGAACCAGCACTACCTGGATGACACCAAAGTTTGCTGCCAGCTGGAGCAGTAGCAGGATTTCCTTCTCTCTTAGCTGTAGTGCCTGGATTGCTGAGTGCTGTGAACCCAATTTCGAGGAACCTTCCTTAGGCCACTGCCATTCTGGAACATGGTGTCCTGCGGCTGTCTTCTCAAAGCAAAGTCTTTACTTTGGCAATTTTGAAGCTACCAAGGATCTAGTCCTGCTGGTTCTTATGATACCCTCTAGCCATCTTTTCTATTGTCCATTTCCGAAGTACTTGGCTTTTTAATGTTAATCTTTTCTTTAGCAATCAAGTTTTCTTCTGCTTCATCTTTGCAGGCAGCAACTTTACCTGACCTTCCTTTAAGGCCAAATTCAAAACTTTTTAAAGTCATTCTGCTGGGCCACTTACTTTTTATTTTCAACGTAGATCTGGCTAAAAGCCCCCAAAAGTAGCCATGCTACTGCCTTGACATTAGACTGCTTTAAAATTTCTTCCACCAAGTAATTAGTCTATTGCACTTAATCTCAGTCTCCTGCATAGCTGGACAAGCAAAATGCAGGCAAGTTTTCTGCGAAAGCATAGCACACATGACCTGGAGTCTGCCTGCCAATGCAGTCCCTGTTGTTAACTCTAACCTTCTAAGTCTGTTACTGCCTCCATTTCTGTCAGCACTCTGGTCTTCTGAGCTCTGACCAGAATCTCCCACCAATTTCTGCTTACAGCATTTTTTTTTCTCAAGGCACAGGTGGCTTTATACCAACTCACTCTTCAAGAACTAACCCATGCCTTGGAGATGGTCTCTCTCTGTCTGCTCACAGCGTTTTATGGCTGCTTCTCTAGTTGGCATCTCTAGACCTTTCCAAACTCTTCTCACAAGCCAGTTTCAAAGGCTTCTGAATCGCATTGTCAGGGTAGTGTCACAGCAATGACCTCCAGCCCCCAGTACCAAAATATTATCCCTGCTCTTGGCTATTTATTACAAATTTAAAATTTTGTTTTCCAGGATTTCTATCAATTGAGTATGAATAACCACAGCTGGAAGAATTGGTTCTTCCGTATTTCCCTGAAAATAAGACATAACTGGAGCCCTAGGATGATTTTTTCAAGATTCTCATAATATAAGACTTACCCCCAAAGTAAGCCCCAGATAAGCCCCATCAGCCAGATGGACTTATTTGGTACCTCCCTTGCAACACATGATGGACATATTGAGTTATAAAATAATAATATATAATTAAATATAAATAATATTATTGGCGTTAATACTTAAAATAAATGATAATATTATTTGTAAATAACCAAGTAGGTGCTTTAGGATGAGAAGTAAACACCCGTGTAAACAGATGAACTTGAGACTTATTGCTGAGTGACCAGTTGGAGTTCAGACAAAACACGTGAATGATGTTAAACACTTGATAATAAATGAATATGGTTGTGTCTACTGTGAATCTTCATAATTCAGCATGTCATGTGTTGTAATAGACATACTTAATGCATTCATGTGAAGTAAACGTTTTGTGAATTTTGGTGCCTGCAATTTTTTGTCACTTTTGTGTGGGCCATCATTCTTAACTGTCATTTTTGTTGCCATTCTTTTCTTGTAAGTCTTTGATTAACACTTAATTTAATGAAAACTTTGTGAAGCCAGCCTGCAAGAGGTCAAGACTTGGGTGAAGAATTCATGGGATAAGATCACTGACAGCTATATTGCCAGTATACTGTGAGCCAGCTATCTGGACAAGAAGTGCTCGTTTAAGGAGAGCTTTTTAGCTGGACATGAGAGATTGGGGTCAGTGGTTCTATAGGAAATGGAGTTGCAAGAAATTCAGGCTGGAATTTGGGGTTTGAAGAGTTATGACACTGTTGCAGAAGAAGATGAAATGATTGTATTTGAATAAATGTACATTTTTGTGGACAAATAAATGTAGATTGTTGTATATGAAAACATAAAACATCCCCTGAAAATAAGCCCTTCTTTGACTTTTGGAGGGAAAAACTAATATAAGACCTGGTCTTATTTTCAGGGAAATATAGTTGTTGGGGTTTTGACTCAAATTGGTTGTCATGGTTTTCTGCAAAGCATTATCTTGAGTATAGGGAAGGACATGTAACTTTACCTCAGTAAAGCTGTATTCTGTTGGGAGAAACTGTAAAGGAAGGAAACTTATGATTGCTGAGCACTTAACTAACTGTGTGCCAGGTAGCATGCTAGTTGCTATAATCTTTAATCCTCAATACAAGCTTGTTTTTATTTTATAATTGAGTATATCTGAGTCCACCTAGTCATTAAATAACTCAGTCAAGGTCACAGCTGTGGTGTTAACCTGGATCCTGTTTCTTTTGCTCTGAAAACCTCCAGGTGGACAGGCATGTGGGCCAGCAGTGGTTGAGGGTGGAGGCTGAGAGTGGCCTCTGGTTCTGCTGGAGCTGGAGTCCCTGTATTTGAATGCCAGTACTCTGTCTCAGTAGGTGATTGGCTCAGGGTGCTAACCTGTGGGCCTCAGATTTCTTTCTCTTGTTTCTCCATTCTTTCTTTTTGAACTCCTATTTATTGTATCTGTTGTGAGGTCAAAGAAAAATCATTAGCGTCACACACTTTTTTGGATGGCACAGTGCTTGTGGAAGCAGAGGCAGCAGAGCCCAGGCAAGTTGTGTGGCTGCAACCTGTGTAATTAACCTTTATGGACCCTCTCTTTTTTCCTCATTTAGGTGATCATAATGATAGTACCCAACTCTTAGTTAGGGGAATTAAATGCAAAATTCTTAGTACCTGACATGTACAGTAATAAGCCTTAATGGGTGCTAATTATAATAATTATTTGTTAGTTTGCTTACTAAGGTACATATCCAATTTTCAGGGTTTAGAAACTTGATTTTATCAGTCTTCCTAGTTTGCTAAGATTCTGCTAAGATTTGCCAAGACATAGCCAAATTTATGATTGGATGAATAAACAGAATGTTAATTTGTTAAGGGAATGTTCTGGTTGTAGGTATATTTAGTTATTTCTTGTGATGTCAAACTAAATGCTTATTTATTTACACTTATGTAGCACAAATGAAATCAAAGTAGTTTTATAAGATACTTTATTTATGCTTGATAGGACCCGGAGAATGTTTCACAGAAACACTAGCACTTTCTGTACGCATGAATACTGCTGTGGGTAAAGACACCTGTATCCTTACTCCCCTTGAGTTTGCCTGGCTTGCCCCCCTTCTCTCTCCCGCTTCTCAGCATATCATGCAAGGTGAATAGTTAAACCACATTAGTAAGAGATTTATATTTGCAATTTCTCATTTTACTTTAAAGGGTAGTAATCTATATGCAAGGAATCCTTGTGAGGACAATTGAGTAGATTATCTCTACCTGATGCTGTGTGCTGTGATCCATGCATTTTTTTCTTTGGATGGTAGAGGGCATTCCCTTCCACCTTTATTAGCCACAGGTGATGTGTCTGCTTTTCTTTTGGCTCCTTGATATCTGACAGTTTGGGATGATTTGCTGACAATTCTCAGAAAAACTTGTGCTTTCATGTTTCCTAGGATTGGGGGCTGACATTTCCCCCTTGCTTTTCAGAGTCTTTTTTTCATGTAGGCTTCAGAAACTCAGAGCTGGGTTGACCTTATGGCAGTGTAGATGCATGCTCTAGAGCCCAGTGGTTGTGAATTTTAATTCTAGGTCTGCCACATACCTCCTTGGACAGGTACTCAGACTTCATGATTTAAATGACAGGGTCTTAATGTAGGGCTTAGTAATAGTAACTGCTTAACTCTGTGGTCATAAAGATAGATCTCATAACCCACATCATGGTATCTACAGCCCTTTTTGCAGTCAGTAAATGTTAGCTGTTAGCATCGGCTACTCTACACCCATTCTTTTATACATGAGACACATCAGGGAAAGAGAAATTGTAAACAACTTGTACAGAGTCAGATAACTAAACTGCAAGATTGAAAACCTGTCTTAGTTTCTATCTGAGATGTTTATGTAAAGAAATGTTTTTTAAAATGATGGATAATGTTTTCCATTTATTATGGCTCTCAGAAACGATTCTCTTGTTTTGTTTTCTTTTAGGATCTGGAGTTCCATGGAGTGATGAGATTTTATTTTCAAGATAAAGCTGCTGGAAACTTTGCGACAAAATGTATTCGGGTCTCTAGTACAGCAACCACTCAGGATGTGATTGAAACTCTGGCAGAGAAATTCCGCCCTGATATGCGCATGCTGTCTTCTCCCAAGTATTCACTCTATGAAGTGCATGTCAGTGGAGGTTAGTGTATACAGACATGGTTTGCTGGAGTGTGTCCTGAATTGGGAGCAGATAGCCTGTCTAGGGGCATTTTAGGCACATTACTGGTTTACTTCTCATCTCAGTCTGGCCTTTTGCACAAGCTGGGGAGTGGTTGGCAGGTTGTCAAAACTTTGAGAATAGTGTGTAAATTCCTTGCACATGTATTTATTGGAGGCTAGAATGATTATGTAAGTTTAATATTCTCTTCAAGATAAACATAACATTTCATAATTAAAATTATTTGTGGGGCACACCTGTATTCTCAGCATTTGGGGATGCAGGGGCAGGAGGATTGCGACAAGTTCAAGGCCAGCCTGGGCTACATAATGAGTTCAACTCCAACCTGGACTACATAATAAGACTCCCCCCCCCCCATTATCTAACTTACCGGAGTGTCACATATATCAATAATCCTGCTTTTGGAGAAATATTTTACGTATATATTATTGTAATAGTAACCCATTTAAATGTTGTATACGGTATATGACATCTTGCTGTCGTGTTTTTGCTTTCTGAAACAGCATATTTTTATTCTTTGGTAATAATTTAGGGCCTCTTATGGAAAATCCTCCTTATATACTTAGTAATTTCTCCTTATTTTAACATTGGGAATTTCTGAAAGCATCCTGTATAGCTAAATAAAATGATAACTCAAGTTGGACTGAACAGAAATGTAGAATTTATATAACATTTTTATAGGTGCTTTGGAAATGTTGAATAATCTGTGTGAAAAATAAAAATTACAATAGTGAAGCAAATAAATGATTCTGTAAGGTACAGCAGACCCAGTCTGAGTACTTCTTAAATTTCATCCACGATGTCTTTGGACTACAAATATACAGCTGTCTTTGTACATTTGAAATTTAGCCTGAAATGTTTATAACGTGGGATTTTCAGATGTAATGAACATGTTTTTCCCAGTGGGACAGAAGGAAGGTTTGTTTATTACATTTTTAAGGATACAAGAGCATTCCCAGCATAAATAATACCCAAACTAAATTTGACAACAGAGAGCATTCTCAATTTGGAATAATTGTCTGCCCTCAGGTTTTTCCTATGGCTTCTGGTCCTTTTTCTCTCTGTCACTGTTTGATTAGTTGAATACTACCAAGTGAAGTCATTGGAATATTATTATTTAAGATTGGTATTTGAGATCTAAAAATTGAATGATTGTGATTTTTTTAAAGGAATTTTTCCTTTAAACTTTCTGTACTAGATTTGTTTTTAATGAAAAAGTAAAATAGGGTGGGGATTTAGCTCAGTGGTTTCACCGCCTGCTATGCAAGCGCAAGGACCCTTCGATCCCCGGTACCAAAAAAAAAAAAAAAAAAAAAAAAGTAAAATAGATTATGTATAAGGGTTTAAAACAAAACAGAGCTGTTTAGAAAAAAAGGCAATGGTGTCCCTCCTTTTCAGGTACCCTTGCTCACCTTTGTGTATAGAGCAATGATGTCCTCACCCATGCTCAAACATAGGAATCTGAGCACGTAGGTTCTCAGCCTCCTCCAGAACTGCTTCCCTGACCTCTTAGTCTCTCAGTGATTTTTAAATGGTACCACCAAGCCAAAGGAAATCTATAGCAGTCCAATTTAATATGTAGTTAAATTTAGATAATTAGTGAATACTGTATTTAATGACCAACAGTTTAGTGTAGATGTTTGACAAAAAATGCTATGCATAAAGTGAAAGCAAACTAAAACTTCATTTCATTTTTGATCAGGACTGCTACTGATGCAGGTGTGTCTCCTGGCCCTACTGTGCTCCTCAGACTCCAGGTGCTCACTTCTCATCCGTGTTGGTTTTCAGACAGTGCTTTTTCATGTCCATTAATGTGGACAGAAGGGATCCTGTACTATCTACTAAGGACCAGGAACCTCTTAGAGTCAGAGATTCCTACTGTGTCTGGAAGAAGCACCACCTTTGAATGTTTATTTCAGTGTGCTTCAGTGGCCTGTAGTCAAAGGATGACCCACCGTCACTAGGTGACCCATCATGACTGCCTGTCAACCTTCATGAGTGAAAGTAGGGGCCAGACTTGTATTTTAGCCACCAGGGAAACAAAATTATACTACTTTTAAAAAATATATAAAATTAGCTGGGCATGGTGGCACATCCCTATAATCCCAGCACTCAGGAGGATGAGGCAGGCAGATTGCCATAGTTTGAGGCCAGCCTGGAATATATAGTGAGTTTAAAGCCAGCCTGGACCTAAACAGTGAGAACCTGTCTCTAAAAACTTTTCAAAAAATTCTATTTATTTATACACACACACACATATTCATACACACACACACACACACACACACACACACACACGCACGCATACATGTTTATAACAGTCTCTTCACATTCAGTGATCCATCACTGTGCTTTAAGAATAGTCACCTTGGGGACCAGGGATTTAGCTCAGTGGTTCTACCACCTGCCTGGAAAGCACAAGGTCCCAAGTTCGATCCTTATTACCAAAAAAAAAAAAAAAAAAAAGAGTCACTTTGTTTTGTTTTACTTTTACGATTAGTCTTAATGGTCTCTAAAAACTATTACATCATTAAGGATTTTGATCTAGTATAAATTTTGTAACAAGAATGATTAGTAGTTTTAGTTTATAGCAGGAATTCAGATTTGTTGATTCCATCCCTGGTTTGTTATGCTGACTTCCATTTTTTATGTTTTCATTTGACAACATAATAATTTATAGATTTTGTTATTCTTGTATTCTGATACTAGCGTTACTGTTTATATATAATATTTAATAAGTGCTACTAGAAGTCTAACTTTGATCCTTTTACCACAATGAATACCACTGCATCCTGTTTTTACTGTCAGTTTTTCAAAAAATCTGATACAATGGTACTTCAGTTCACGAACTTATTTCCACAATTCTGGTTGCAAATTGGACGAAAACCAAATCAATTTTAATGGTTAAGTTCAATGTTGACCTTATGGGGAAATTTGATTCGGTTCCCAACCAATTCAGTTTGCAACCATTATGGTTTAAAGAAATTAAGTTCATGAACCGAGGTGTCAGCATGTAATGACCTCATCAGCTTTGCCAACACTATCACCATTAGTCATTATGTTGTCATACTTTGTTGAGGGAAAACTACTGCTCATTTAAAATTTAAATTTTGTATATAGAATTAGAAGTGCTCGATCAAATGCATTACTTCTGGTCCCTTGTTTGAGATTGTATTTAAAACACTTCTGTACCCAAGGGACATGCTTTTCCTCCTCCTTATCTTTCTGACCCTTTCTGGAATGATGCCTAGTCATCCTTCCCTTCAAGTCCTGGCCTAGCCCTGTACTGTAGGTGGTCTGTTCATTCAATAACCTAACTACAAAGTGACCTTTCTTTGTACTGCCTCAGTCTTTTATATTGTAGTATATTATTATATACAGCAGATTCATTGATCTGAGCTACTTACTAACTATAAAAGGCCTCTTAAAAGTAACCCTACTGAGAACTAGAAACACATTTTATAGTAAATACTGACATTAAAAAATTTGAAAGAGACTTTAGTTTGGAAAATGAAATCTGTCACATATTTAACTGTTTTAGTTTCAAGTACAGATATTCCTTGTTTAACAACCTACCTGTTTAACTACTCTTTGAACTTATGACCTGGCACTCAGACTTACGACCCATCTTTTTGGGTTTTTTTTTTTTTACAGTTCTGTACATCTTGTTTATAGAGTCCCAGTGTATTTTTTTGTACAGTACACCTTGTTTATTCAGTACTGTAATTTTTGCTGATTTTATAGTTTTCTGTTCTGTTATACATTACAGTACTGCATGTAAGAGTTATGCAAATAAAAGCAGTCATTGTTAGAGTTTCCTTTACCCATTTCTTTGTTTTGAATATTATAATGTACATAACTATATACAATTCCTCATTCAGCGACCAGTTCACTTAACAAGCTAGTTGCAGGAATGGAACACGTTCATTAAACAAGGGAGTGTCTGTACAGTACAGGCTAGTTTACAAAACAGAGACTCAATTCTAGCTCTCTTGAATTCTGTGCTGCTGCGTATCATGGTCAGGAAGAGCTGCTTTGGCTCAGGACCAGAACTGGTACTCCTTCCAATCCTTGGAATATAAGATCAGCCCCTACAAAGAGCCAGTGCTGTCAGTTGTGTCTTTAGTTGTAACTAACTGCCTCATCCTCATGCGTCGCTGGCCAAATTTATACTTGGTGTAATTTTTAATATCACTTTCATCAGAGACTTCACTCTTTCTGCAGGATTTAAAGTTTTACTTAGCAGTCACTTTGCATTGCATGTGCACAACCCCTGCCTCCTGGGACATGTGGTGACCATGCTGTGCAGTAAATGGGGTTGGTTGGGTGCTAGAAAATGATTGTGGGAGAGGGAATAAATTTCAGCACTGGCTAGTTCCTTACATCACCGAATAGTTTTACTATGTGTTGAATTTTACTTTTTCAGTCAAGCCCAAAAATGCTGGGTCTTGTGCTATTGATGTTCAAGTTATGAAGCACCAAGTTAGGAGGAACCTTTGTGCAGGGAAATAAGCATTCCTGAAAAGTCTCTTCTGCCAAATGTATCCTAAATGGCTTTAAGAGAGTGAAAGATTTGGGCAAATCTCTCAAAACCTGTTTAAATTTGTAACATGACTAGAACAAAAGTAAGAACACAATAAATGGATTTCTCCAAAGGACCTGGGGAATGTAGTCTCAGAGATAAGTGGGCTTCAGCTCCCTGAGTTTTCTGTGCCCTGAAACAGGTGTCTCAGCTAGTAGGAGCATTTCCATCCTTCAGTGCCTTCTCCACAGAGCTTCCAGTCAATTGGAGGCCTCTGGTATGTGGGTAGGGCTTCTCAGGTCTCTCTTAGTTGAGTGCCTTGTCCTGATCAATGTGCCTAGGAGACTTGTTAGGGTCTGAAAACAAAAGCCACGGTGTCTCAAACATAGCACTTAAATGAAGAAAAAACAATGGCAGGTTTATGGAAAAGGGAATTTGAGGGTTGCAGTTGGCAAGTTTTCGAGACAAAAATCAGATGCACAGATAGAAAAAAATAATGAATAGTAATCACTTCTAAGATTGAAGACAGTCTGTTGTCTTTTCTTGGTAGGGTATAACTAATGTGATTAAAAAAAAGCAGACAGGTACCGGTGGAATTTCTGTGTTATATTAACATTATTTCCTAGTTTTCTAGTTGTATATGAGATAGTTGATTTACAGAGATAGGATTAGATAGCAAAACTGTTATGTACTCTTTCCTAGTTCACGTATATTCCTGTTATTTTCCAGCAAGATCTAAATAAGCAAAATGCCCCTGGTCGGTGTCTGGCATGGACACATGTTCCAGCATGAAGAAGACTGAGGGAACACGAAGTGGCCAGTTAACCAAGACGGGTTATTCTAAACAGTGCATTCCATTTTGTCAGTACATACCTGAGGGAGTAAAGTACTTTACATCTATAAAATTAAGTGCATATTACAAGGCTGACTACTGTACTAATGTCATGAAATAACCACACTATTCTCTTTTTCCATTTCATGTTTTAAAGAAGAAAGAAGATTGGACATTGATGAGAAACCTCTAGTTGTACAGTTGAATTGGAACAAAGATGATCGGGAGGGCAGATTTGTCCTTAAGAATGAGAATGATGCCGTTCCTGCCAAGGTAGGAGCCCTGTCTTATACTGTAGTCTAGGCCAAGTCCAGTAGAAATAAGTAGGAGGTTGATGTTTTGTTGCAGGCGTTACTTCACCTAGTAATCCCAAATGTTGCGTTTTCTCATATATGTACATACATATATGCATTTGTTCATTCATTCATTCATTATTTATTGGTGTTGTAAGATGGAGCCTCACTATGTAATTTAGGCTGGCCTTGAACTTTTGGCCATCCTCCTGCCTCAGCCTCCCAAGTGCTGGGATTATAGGCATGCACCACCATGCCTGGCTTCTTTCTTTTAAAAAGAAGAGTTACATAAGCTTTTGTGACCAAAAAAGTTAGTGATCAAGTCATTGTCTTTGGTTCTTTCCCATAGCTCTAAAATCAAACTGTTCTAATAAGAATCAAAAAGGAAAAGAAAACTTTCGTGGCCTATTTATGTGTAACTTTCAGATATGATTTCATAAGACATATTTAAGACTTTTTTTTTTGGTACTGGGGATCGAACTCGGGACCTTGCACTTTCAAGGCAAGTGCTGGAACTACTGAGCTAAATCCCCGGCCCAAGACCTTTTTATATGATGTACACAATGTTAGGAGTCAGTAAACATTCTTGAATTTCTCTGGATGATGTAATAGAAGGATTCTAAAATTTTCTCAGGTGGTAGAATAATTGGAATTCTATACTATTGTTCTTTTTTGTGTGTGATATATTAATATAATTTGAAAATAACTATAATTCTGTGTTAAATCATGTGCCATTTTACACGAGAATTTAGTATTAAATGGTAGCAAATCCAAAGGTTAAGAATATTTTGAAAAAATGTTCTATTTAATTTTCCTTCCAACTGCTTGAGAAAAGACTGTCATTCACTTACAGCAGCAGAAAAATTTTCTTTTCTGTGATGTTAGTGTTGTCTGCTGAATACTAGATGTCTCTACAAATGTATTCTTGAACATTCTTGTTACTGTGGTCTAGTGACTTGTATTTGCAGCAAATGCTTATAAAGTACAAATGGGTTTCTGTCCTTTGGCTGCCCATATTTTATTTTATTTTCCTCCATGATTTTAGCAGTGGCATTCTGTTCTGTGTGCTTTGCTGTGTACCCCAGATTGTCACTGCATGTCCACGGTCTTAGGACCAATATAGTGCTCTTAAGTAACTGTGAATGGAAATGAGAATATTAGCATTCTCTTCTCCCTTATCTTATAAAGTAGAAAACAGTTTTCTTTTCCAATAAAACAAATACTCTTTTTCTTATTTTTCTTAATTCTTTACCCATTAAGTTTCTATATAAAAATAATGTGGCTTAATGTCATCTGCTAGCAGGCCATGTTTTTAGGTTGAAGTATAAATTAAGGATAAGCAAGCAAATGGAACAAGATCTGGGGAAGAAGACATTTTTGGAGAAACAGTATGTAGTACTTTGGCTCACAAAAGCCAAATTTAGGCTACTCTTAACAGTTCTTTTGAAGTTAAACAAAATTATCTAGTAAGTAGATGATAATGTAGACTTCTTGTTCTCATATTTTCATTAGGTTTCTTTTAAGTTACTTTATGGTAACTTATTTGGAATTTTATTTATTAAAATTCAGATCTCATGATTCCTACTGGAGTTTTCTTACTGGTTTTGAGTTGTTTGCTAGCTTGTTAGTGAGGTGATATTTATATATGGTGAAATGGATCTTCAGTGTACAGTTCAGTTGGTTTTGACAAAAACACCCATGTCATTATCACCCCAATCATGGTAAAGAACATTCCCACCAACCTAGACTGCTCCTTTTCTATTGCTAAGATTTTCTCTGTGGCTTAGGAGGCAGAGGTAGCCAAGCTGTAGGGAACTTCATGAAATTCTTGTTAGTGGCCAGTGTAGTAATTATGTTACTTTTATCAGAAGACTCAAAGTAATGGACCTGAAAAGCAGGAAAAAGAAGGTGTTATCCAGAACTTCAAGAGAACTCTATCAAAGAAAGAAAAGAAGGAGAAAAAGAAGAGAGAAAAAGAGGCCTTGAGACAGGCATCTGAGAAAGAGGACAGACCTTCCCAAGGGGATGAGAGGTAAGTTAGTTTTGGAAATATTCCTATTACTTTGTGCTCCAAGCCAGATGTTTTTAATGCAGACAAACTTGTTAATTTACCCAGGTAAGTTACGGAAGGGTGAGTATCAATAATCAAGTCTATTGAATAAGCATTACTTAGTAGCTTAGTGGCTGTCTCCTGAGGGTAGAAAGACTGCTCCATGGTCCTGCTCATCCTAGGCAAACCCAGGTCACCACTGCGGTTTTTCCTGAGCAGGCCTTTGTGCCAGTAGCCTCGTCATCTGGTCTTTTCCTCTCATTTCTGTGGTTTTGATCCCGGAGACAGCAGTGGTTTCTTACATGCTTCAAATGCTTGGTCAGAAGTTGGCATCTTTTCAAGGTTCAAATGTACCATCTCTAGATCCCCCCATTTCTTATCCTGTCCCACTATTATCATAGATGTAATGTACTTCAGTGGTCCCAAAGTATTTGAGCTTTTGACATCAGAGCTCAGGGCAGAAGGAAAATCATACATTAGATAACCTGGACGTTTCCCTTTAGGTGGACTTTTCAGTTCCCAGTTCACCCTTCGAAGTTTTCATTAATTTAGTTCATTTGGCTATCATATTGTTTGGCTATCATATCATATCTTACTTTTAGGTAGCTTGCTGTTGCCCTGGTTTTGACTGTATCACATTCTAAATATTACTTTTTTGTTGCTAAAATAATATATATTTGATTTAGAAAGTCAAAATATGTACATTAGCAAGAAAGAGTAAAGAATTCACCCATTGTCACATGAACTCAAAGAGAACCTTAGTTTGTTTTTTCTAATGTATACACTTCCCATACTTACAAGTTTTAAGGAAATATATCAGTCTTTTCCACTTAACCTTCCACTGAGACATGTGTACACACTGTATACATAGATACATATATTTTTTTCTCACAAAAACAGTTTTAAATGATCATGTGATATTCTGTCACACGGTTCTATAATTTATGTACCTGGTCCCTTTTTGGTGCATTTGTTGGTTTACATTGTTTTGGTATTATAAATTAGGATCCAGTAACTAGAACTTTGGGAATTTATCTGATTACTTCCTTGAGAGACACTGTAGAACAGCTAGGTGATGGGTCTGGATACTCTCAACCCATTGCCAGACCAGCCCTTCCTCACATTTGGCCTGTGAGACCTCTCCTTTCCATATACTCTGAAAGCTCTTGAATATTACAGGACACTATATTATCTCTATATAGTGGTATTTAATATTCTCAACAAATTGAATTAATTTTTTTAAGAAAGTAATATTCTGTGTTTTCATTAACTGTTTTTATTCTTCTGGTGCGGTGCCCTCTTCAAGGCTTTCCCTCATTGCTGAAGTTTTCTTAGTATCAAGCATTTCAGCCCTTTGTCTGTGAATGATGTTAATTTAGAGAAGAACTTGAGCCCATTTGAGATTGTGTCAGCATGAGTTTAGATGTTAATCTACTAGGCAGTGGTGTCTGTATGATCACTGGCGCATAGTACTACACAAGCTTTATTTAACAGTGATGCAAAAAAACTTGCATAGATACATTGCTATACATGTAAAATGTCAAAGAAAAGGAAAGTAAACACTAATGCTTTATGGTTTGTTCTGTTTATTTAGTTTATGAGGCAATATATTCTTTGATTTAGAAAGTGAGCTACTTAAAATGAATTAAATTGTTAAACTTGATTAAAATTTTAATGATTTTTAGATTATTTTGATTAAATTATATTTATTAAAATCTTATTTACCTTAATGTTTATTAAACTTTTTCTGTCTTAACCTTAATATTTCATTTTCTGCTCATCATTCTATACTGTCGATTCCTTCCACAGAAACTATTGTAACAATTTCTTTTTGAAAATTTAACTTTAAGAAAATGAATGTTAGTAAATCTTTTATGCATTAAAAAATCATGTTTAATTTGCATTCAAGATTTACTATAATTTTAAGCGAAGTTCTTACTAAAGTGCATTCAACTCTTTTTTTTTTTTACTTCAGAATTCTCTTCTTTTTTTTTATTCATTAAGTTTCTTGGTATATTTTAGGTATACAGTATGATGACATTCATCACTAGGAACTTGCACCTTTACATGACATATCTTGGTTCTTTTTTTTCCCCCCATTCTTCTGCCCTCCCCTCAACCCCTCCACCCCTCCCTATTTACAAAGTCTTTGTTTCCATTTTTTCTTTTTCTCATATGTTTTCCTTTCCCTTCTTTTCTTTCCCCATCTCTCCCACTTCCCTTGCCCTTTGGACCTTTTCTTCCTATTTCACTCTATTCTTATTTCTTGTGGTTGAAATGTTATGATGTAATATTACTCATTTGGTCTGTTTTAGGAAAATACTGGTGAACATGACTGAAATATGTAATTTATACATTTTTGTTTTACCTTTTTTACACAATTCAGTTGTGTAAACTCACAATAAAGTTTTAATTGTAGATTTTTGGCTAGTTTAGTGTGTTAGAGTATACTGAGAGAAATTAGTCTCATAGTAATTAGTGCACTGTAAATAATATACAGCAGACCTGTTAGGATATCATTTTAGTCAAATAACACCTGCCATTTTGATATTTGTATGATTTTGTATTTCTAGTAGGAAAATAGATAGTACACAATTGGTGGGGTTTTTTCCTCTTAAAAGTGAGAATTCCCGACTGGCTGCTGAGGTTTATAAAGACATGCCTGAAACCAGCTTTACTCGAACAATTTCTAATCCTGAGGTGGTTATGAAACGACGGAGGCAACAAAAATTGGAAAAGAGAATGCAAGAGTTCCGGAGCTCAGATGGGCGGCCTGATTCAGGTAAATGGAATATGTTTCTCTGCATGCCTGTATAAAGAGTATTTATTATACTTTTTATATATGCATGAGGCTTCCCTAACTAAAGTGGTGGATGAGGTAGCATTGTATCCTATAGATGTCTTTTATGTAGAAGAGTTCTGTTCACAGATAGGCTTAGTTGCATATTTTTTCCCAGCATAGATGTTTGGTATTGTTTTGTGTTTGAGACAGGGTCTTACTCTGTATTTAGGCTGACCTTGAACTCATGGCAGTCCTCCTGTATTACCCTCCCAAGTTCTGGGATTATAGGCACCAACATGTCCCACAGCATAGCTTTTAAAAAAAATCTAGAAATTTTCAAATATATACAAAATAAAAAGGAAAGATGTAATAAACTTTCCTATGCCTATCACAAAGTTTTGATAATTAATAACCCATGTTTCTTTTCTACTCCAATATAGATTGCTGTCATTGCCAAAACATTATTTTTAAGTAAATTACAAGTTTGTCATTGTTTCATCTGTAAATATTTGGATTATTTTCCTGAAATATGAAGATTCTTAAAACAAAAAATGTAACCCCGGTGCCATCATCACATATAAAATAATTGACAGTAATTCTTTACTGCAATCAAATAAATACATTGCTTAGGTTTTTCTAATTGCACCTGGTGATTCCTTTATTTGAATTAAAATTCAACTGGGATTTCCACATTAAAATTGATTAATATGTCTTTTATATTTTTCTACAATTCCCTTTCCTCTTTTATTTTACTTCTTTTTTTTTTGGCCTTGAAAACTTAGGTAATTTGTCTCAGATTTTGCTGAATTAACTCCTTTGGTGCTATTTAACATTTTTTCATTCTATTTTCTCATTTTCCTTGATTAGATGAAAATACAGGTATAGATACAGAAGTGGGATAAGAATACTTCAATTACTATCCTCCAAAGTTGATCAATGAGTTTTAAGACTTTTTAATGCACTTTGGATTTCAAACTCTAATGTTTTTGATCCGGTCCATTTTCTGTTCTGATTCCTGAATTAGTCCTCAGTGGCATTTTTGTGTGGCAGGCAGTCTGCTCACATGTACACATATTGCTCAGGCTTTGAGACAGCTGTTGCTCTAAGGAGTCTACGTTTCTTTAAACTATTTTGATTTTAGAAAATATGGGTGTTTTTTATAGTAACATTCTTAACAAAATTATTTATTTTTCTCTATAATACATAATAAAAGTGTCAAAATAAATAATATATAAACAGTATGATACTGAAACATTGTAAGATTTTTGTGAAATGTTGAGGTATATCTTGTGTAGACATGCTGTTGAAGTGGTGTGTTTTAACATAATTGATTTCTGTTTCTATGGCTTGTTCCCATATTGATTTACACTTAGGGGATTTTTTTTGTTTTTGTTTTTTACTTTAGAGGTTTGCTTCTTTAAAATTTAAATTTGGTTAATAGTTTCACAGTCAAATCTACAAAATAAGATACAGTTAGAGAGGTCCAGCCTTTTCCACCCATAAATGGCCGTGTATTGCATACTTTTATCCTAACTTGTTTTTTTTGTCTTTGCCAGTATAATCTGGAGCTTGCTCCTTATTTTTAGGGAAATGGAGATTATAAAGAGAACAGTTTACTGTTGGAGTTATGAACTTGTTTTGGTTTTGTACTGTATATTTTAACTATTTGACATATTTTTACTTTGACTTGTAATTGTATTCAGCAAAGAAAATACTTACTAAAAAATTGTTGAGTTAGAAAGTAATTTTACTTGTTAAAAAATAGTAGCCATTTGAGTTCAGTAACCATTTGAGTTTTTGAAAAAATCATTGTATTGATCTAAAAAATTTAGGTTTTTTTGCCGTCAACTCTGTATTTTTCATATAATGTTGCATTTGGGTGCTTCACAGTTGGACATTTTAATGTTATGTTTTGTATACCTGATAGCTTATTTGGTAGTTGTAGGAATTTGGATGTGAAAATTGACAAAATTTCTCTAAAGTCTTATTTATACTAGTTTTAGTGGGAAAGATTGCTTAATTCTAAATCTTTTCTCTGGAATCCAAGACTGAGCCAGAGTGTTTTACTATCTGTCCAGATTGTGTTTATAGCTGTCATCTGATGCTGTATGTGGTGGCAGTTTATATCTGAAGGGGAGGCTGTGTACATGCTAGCATTTATCTGAGTGACAGTATTGTCATGTGTTTGCTTAGTAGTCTTCATTTGTTCTCCATTCAGCAGGTAGGCTCCATAGACTCTTCTAAAATGCCCAGTCACTGGATCCTGCCCCTTCACAGATGGAGGATTCAGGGCTCTGTAGTTCATTTCAGCACAGAGTTCCACACAGCCCTTGAGCTAGGGTGGAGGTTGGCCCTGTGATTCTCTTTTTTTTGGTACCGGGGATCGAACTCGGTACCTTGAACTTGCGAGGCAGGTGGCAGAGTCACTGAGCTAAATCTCTGGCCCTCCTGTGATTCTCTTGCTGCCTCAGCATTGTGCACTGGTTTCGGCTCTTCATGCCCTGAAATCAGGTATTTCACAGGGATTATGTTGGTGATTTAAGAAAAACTAGGAGAGTGAGGGACTTTTTGATTCCATAAATACTTTAATAGGGTACTTTTAAGACCTTAAGGATTATTTTTTCGATGTGTTTTTTTTTTGTGAAGGATTTGAAATGATTTATAAATATATGTACTGAAAAAAATTGAGAGGTAGAAAAAAATACAAAGAGGAAGAAAAGTAGCAACAGTTTTAAAAAGGGCAAGAGGAACGCTCAGAAATGTCTGTGGTGCTGACCACATATCAGACCTGAAGACAGTTGGGTGCTGCAATTTGACATTGTTCCTGAAATGTGTTTCTGAAGATAAATCCATGGCCCCTTGAAGAACGAAGTATGAGCTCAGGGGTGTGTGAGTCACGATAAAGTTAGCTAGCTTACAGTATCCTGTTTTTATATCGCTATTTTTATTATTATATATAATTAATAGTGTATAACAGACCTGTTAGGGTATAGATATAGCCAAATAACATCTGCCTCTTTGATATTCATATGATTTTATATTTCTTATAGGAAAAAGATTTAAAATATTGGGTTTTTTTTCCTTACAATAAGAATCCTAGATCGTTGCTGAGGTTGAACCCAGGGCCTCACATATGTTAGGCAAGTGCTCATACAATCCAGCCCTTTAAAACATTTTTCATTTTGAGACAGTCTTGCTAAGCTGCGCAGGGTGGCCCCAAACTTGGGATTCTTCTACATCAGTGTCCCAAATAGTTAAGATTATAAAATGTATTTTAGTGCAGATAAGAATGCAACATTTATGTGCATTTAAAAAAAAAGCATTTTGCGTGTGACTTAGCATCTCCAGATACCCATATTTATTTTCCATTGTCATTGGGAGTACTTTGATGGAAAATTTGATATGCTTTATTAATAAGCTGCTGAAGAGTTTTAAGCTGCAAATCCAGAAGGCTTTCAATTTATCCTCAGCTTCGGATCTAGATAGATTATCATGGAAGCAGAGTACTGTGGTCAGAAGTGGTATGCCCATGAAAGCATTGCACTACCCATATGGCCCAGAGGGGCCAGGCAGGAGTAAAGAATGTTGAAGGGATAGAGTGTCATGACTGTAAGAGATTGGGTTTTACTCAGGATGAAACTGGTAGGTGTTTATGGACTGTGGAATGAAAGGGGTGGAAGATGGGTTTTATTTCATTGTGTGAGGGGAGGTGCTGGCAGGGTTCAAGGTGTATATAGGCTGGTGACTCAGTGCCCCATCTGGATCCCTGCTCAGCAGTGGTCGTGTAGGATTGGATATTGGGAGTGATCTGTTTAGTTGGGAGGCAGCATCACTGAGTGAGGATGACATTTTGTTGGGTAAAAAGTATACAAGTAATGTGAAACTTAGGGACAAACAATAATTAAGAGGAGCCAACAAAACAAAAAAGGACCCCAAAGAATTAGGAAGAGAAATAGCAGAATATCAAAGCACAGAGTTTGTCTATTAAAGGGGTAGTTGAGGAAAGAAAGAACATTTGTCTATATATAGAGTCCCAGGAAATGCCTGAGCACCTAATGTTATTAGGAAGGTAGGTGTTTATGGTTAATATTAAAGAAAACAAAAATATTATGTTCAAGTTTTTGTCTGTTTAAGATTTCAGGACTGATTAATGGAGGGCTAATGTAGAAAGCAGATTGTGACACTAAAAGTGAAAATATGTGTTGGTTTCCATTAAGAAGAAACATAGAGAGAACCGAGGATCCCCAGTCAGGGTCCCCAACTTCTCAGTTGGCTTATTTTTTTCCCCCTCAAATGTGTTCACAGCTAGAAATGACTTTCTTAGTGAAAGCAGCCCCACTCTGGTGACACATCCTCAAGAAAATTCTTTGGACCTGATCACCTGAATGTCATGAATCCTTAGATCACTTTCTTAGAGTGGATTTGTTCAGTGGGACTAATATTTAACTTCATTTGGCTTTCTGTTTGTATGAGATGGAGGTTCAAGGAAATGAGAGAAGTGGAGGAAATAGGTGTGTGTAGAGACGGGATGCAGTGGAGGACAGCTACACTGCAAAGACCATCTCAGCCCTTCCTTTTTCTTTCTTATAGTGAGAATCAGCTCATTACTTTGGAAACACATCTGTGTGAAGAAAAGACAGGCATAGTGTCCATCACAGAAGACTGCTCAGTGGAGCAGAGTGTCACTAGGTCATCAGGTTCTTGCTGATGCAGTCTTTCTGGGCACTCATTGCAGCTGGCACTCCATTGCCCTTTCTTAAGCTTTGTAAGTGGTAGCTATCTCTGTTACTGATGTGAACTTGTGCTCAAATATGTTAAACATTTTTTTTTAGGTGGAACATTGAGAATTTATGCAGATAGTTTAAAACCAAATATTCCATACAAGACAATCCTGCTGTCTACTACGGACTCAGCAGACTTTGCTGTGGCCGAAGCTTTAGAGAAGTATGGTCTGGAAAAAGAAAATCCTAAGGACTACTGCATTGCTCGGGTACGTAACTGTTGAATTGGTGGTTCTTACCCTTATCATTCATGCTAGGACATTGCATTTGAAGGGAAAGGTATCTCTTGATTTTCTCCCCACTGTACATTTAGATTCTGATGAACTGAAACCATATGTTAGCAGTCTCTCATCTATTATAAAAGTAACATAAGATCCAGTTGTAAAATTAAAAAATATAAAAGAGCAAGTTGAAGAAAAATAGCACAGAATTTACTACCAAAGGATAACCATACCATTAACATTTTGATATACATCCTTTGAATTTTTGCTTTGCACACAGTTAATTTTATTTGCATTGCTTTAATAATCAACTTTGACTCAGATATTCAAGAAATACAGTGAAGTGTTAGGCCTCAGAATTTATTTGGTACCATTAAGTAAAGTCCAGCAAGTTTTTTATTCTAAGTAACAAATTATCTGGAAAATTCTTAACCTGTAAGTCACAGTGACATACTAATTAATTTCTTTACTACAGTATCTCTCCAAAACTGCAACTGCCAGTACATTTTATTTTATTTTATTTTTATTTATTTATTTATTTATTTTTGGTACTGGGGATTGAACTCGGGTTCTTGCACTTGCGCAGCAGGCGGCAAAACCACTGATCTAAATCCCCGGCCCTGCCAGTAGATTTTAAAACAAAGGTATCCCCCTTGCTTTCATCTTAGCATGTAATTATGGAGTGATATAATAGTGTGGCTACTTGTTTTAAATTTTTCCCCACAAAACTATTGAAGAACAAATAAAATACAGTAAGTCACACATATTAAAGGTCTCCAGTTCATAAGTTTTGACCTGTCAACACCATGAGCATTCCTCAGACATTTCCTCTTGCCTCTTTGTAACCCATCCCTCTGTCCTCCATTCCCTTGTGTTATGTCTGTCATTATGGATTAACTGCATTTTATACAATTTTTGTACGACTAGCATCATACTTTAAGTATTCTTTTTGGCTTGGTTTCTCTAACTTTGCATGATGACTTTGAGACATTCCCAAGTTATATGTGCCATCCAGAGTTGTGTCTTTTTGCTACTGAATGGTGTGGATATATCATAGTTTGTGAAATGTGTACCTTTGGTAGACATTTGGGTTGTTCCACTTTTCAATTTTTGACTTTAAATAAGTGTGCTATAAATAAGTTGCTACAAATAAGTGTGAGTCTTCCTATGGGCACATTTTCTCCTGAGTGATTATCCCGGACTGTAATGGCTTACTCATGGTAGGGATGGATATGTGTATCACTTTAAGAAAATATAAAACTGGTTTCTAAAGTGGATACATAACATACTCTACTAAAAGTCCTTTCCTGTGTGAAAGTTTCAGTTGTTTTTTTCCTCACCCTTACTTAGAATAATTAGTTATTTTAAATGTTAGCTATTTCAACAGGTGTGATATCTGGTAGGTATCCCATTGTGATTTATGGTTTATACTCTGAAATCAAGTCCAATGTGTGACATATATGTTGTGAATTTTCCCCCAGTCTTTGACTTACCTTAAATAATGTTTTTCAAAGAGTGTAAGTTTTTAATTTTGTTGAAATCTAGCACTGGAATTTTTTCACTTATGTTCCATTGTTTTTATATTCTGTAGAAGAATTTGGCCCTTCTGAGATTGCAGACATTGTTCTCTGTTTATCTTCTGCGTTTACAATTTCATAGTTTTAGTTTTTACTTTTGAGTTGTGTGTTCAAGTTAATGTTTGTTTAGTGTGAGATAAAAGTCAAAGTTCATTTTTTCTATACAGACACACAGTTGATTCAGCATCATTTGTTGAAGGGACTTTCTTCCATAGATTTCTTTGGCACTTCTGTCAAAAATCAAATGACCACATATGTGAACTCTGATTTCTTCCATTCACCTATAAGACTATCATTTTGCCTGTAATAACTTGTCTTCATTAGTATAGGTTTGTGTTGTTTTGAGACAGGGTCTTGCTTTGTAGTACAGACTGGCCTTGAACTCACTGTGTAGCCCAGGCTGGCCTTGAAGTTGCACTGATCCTCCTGCCTCAGCCTCCTGAGTGCTAGGATTACAGGTGTGCACCACCACACCCTACTAGTATAGATTTATAGGAAGTTTTAAAATCATTAAAGGAAGTGTCAATTTCCCTCTTTGTTTTATTTTTTTAAATTGCTTTATTTTAGGTTGTGATTTGTATAAATTATTTTTTTTATTAGTGGCATGTTTTTGGTATAAAATGATCAGTTCTTCTTGGAAGTTGATACATGTACCACCGTATCCTAATTCTTTCATCCCTTTCACCTCCCTTTTCTCCTACCTCCTTCCATTTCTTGATCCCCTTCCCTTTTGAGATTTATCTTCCTATTACCTATCTTTTATTTTGCTCTTTATTGATATTTTGGGTTTCTTGTATAAGAGAAACTATGTGATATTTCAGCTTGTGCACCTGATTTATTTCAGTTAACCTTATGATCTCAAGATGCATCCATTTTCCTACAAATGAGCCAGGTTTGTCCTCCTTATGGCAGAGTAGTACTCCACTGTGTCCAAATACCACCTTTTTTTTCTTTTTTTTTTTTGCAGTACTGGGGATTTAACTCAGGACCTTGTGCTTGTGAGGCAGGCCTGGTGCCACTGAGCTAAATCCCCGGCCCTTGTACCACATTTTCTTTATCCATTCATCTGTTGATGGTCATATACGCTGCTTCTAATATTTAGCTATTATGAATTGTGGTGCTATAAACATAGCTATGCATGTATCACTGTAATATGTCCTTAACTCTTTGGGGAAGATATCCAGAAGGAGAATAGCAGGGTTGAATAGAATTTCTAGTTTTAGTTTTTTGAGGAATCTCTATGTTACTTTCCATAGTGATTGTACTAGTTTACATTCCCACCACCAATGCAGAAGAGTTCCTTTTTCCGCCCTTTTTCTGTGCAGTCATGCCAGCATTTGGTATGATTTGATTTCTTAATGATAGCTATTCTTTCTGGGATAAGATGAAATCTCAGTGTTGTTTTAATTTTCATTTCTTTAAAGGACAGAGGTGTTGAACATTTTTTCATGTATGTATTGGCCATTTGTACTTCTTTTTTAAAAGTGTCTATTCATTTCACTTGCCCTTTTTTTTTTTTTTTTTTTGGTACCAGGGATTGAACTTGGGTCCTTGCACTTTCAAGACAGGTGGCATAACCACTGAGCTAAATCCCTGGTACTCACTTGCCCATTTTTTGATTGGATGTTTTATTGGGGGCATCTAATTTTTTTTTGAGTTCTCTATATATTTTAGATATTAGTTTTTCTCTGAGGAATAGCTGGCAGTTTGGGGGTTTTTTTCCCCATTCTGTAGGTTATCTTTTTACTCTGTTGGTTGTTTCTTTTGCTGTGCAGAAGTTTTTAAATTTGTTTTGATATTGTTTCTTGTGCTACAGGGTTCTTTTCAGAAAGTCCTTGCCTATACCTACAACTTCCAAGACTTGTACCTATTTTATCTTCGAGTAGATTGTTTCTGTTACTACATTTAGATATTTGATCAGTTTTGATTTTAGTTTAGTACATGATTGGATATATGAGTCTAGCAGTGAATCCATCCAGACCTGGGCTTTTCTTAGTTGGTGGATTTTTTTATTACCGCTTCAATTTCATTGCCTGTTACTGTATTTTCAAGGTTTTTAAATCTTCTTGGTTCAGTTTTGGTAATTCATATGTATATAGGAATCAAATCATTTCTTCTGAATTCTCAAGGTTATTGATGTACAGGTTGTGAAGTAATTGTTAATAATCTTTTATTTCAGCATTGTCTGCTGTGATGTTACCTTTTTATTTCTAATTGCATTGATTCAGATCTTGTCTCCTTTTTTTTGGATAAGATTGGCTAAGAGTTTGTCTATTTTGTGTATTCTTTTGAAAAACAAGCTCTTAAATTTGTTGGGTTTTTTGGTTTTTTTTTTTCAGTCTCAACTTCATTGATTTCTGCCTTGATATTTATAATTTTTTTACTTGTACTGCATTTGGGTTTGGATTGTCCTTGTTTTTCTAGGTGTATCGTTAGGTTATTTGGATTCACTTTTGTTTTATAATGTGGGCATTCATAGCTAGGACTGCTTTCATTGTATTCCATAAATTCTGGTATGTTTTACAGGCATATTGTTTAGTTCTAGGAACTGCTTTTTATCTTCCTTTATTTCTGTTACCCATTGATTATTCAAGACTGAATTTAATTTTCATATGTTTGCATATTTTGTTTTCTTTTGTCATTGATTTTTAGTTTCATTATGCTATGATCTGATAATATTCATTGTATAATTTTGATTTTTTTTGTACTTAAGCATGCTTTATTGGCTAGTATATGGTCTATTTAGGAGAATGTTCCATGTGCTGCTGAGAAGAATGTGTATTCCATTGTTGTTGGGTGGAACACTCTGTAATTACCGGTGTATTGTGTCCTCCATTTGTTTTAGAGATTTTTTTCCAGTTCTGGTATATCTTTAATTTTTTTTGTTTTTGTTTAGTTGATCTGTCTGTGACAGTGGGGTATTGAAGTCCCTCTTTAAAATTGTGTTTATATCTGATCCTGTAGGTCCAATAGTACTTAACTTTATGAAGTTTGGTATGCTATTGTTCAAAGCATATATGTTAATAATTGTTTTCCTGTTGAATTGTTCCCTTAACCAATATTCAGTGACCTTCTTTGCCTCTTGTGATTAGTTTTGGCTTGAAATCCACTTTGAAAATGTGGTAGCTACATGTACTCTTTTCAGGTTACTGTTTCATGAAATATTGTTTTCCATCCTTTGATTTTTAGTCTCTATGAATTTCCTTTTGGGTTAAATGTGTTTCTTGTGTAGGCATACTGTTGGAGTTTATTTCTTGATCCATTCTGCCTGTGTCTTTTGATTGGGGAATTGAGACCATTCACATTGAGAGTTATATCTGAGGGGTGTTAACTTATTCCTGTCATTCCATTATTTTCATGTTGCTGATTCCCTTTCTTTCCTTCTTATTTAACTGGTAAGTCTACCAGGTGCATTAACTCTATAAGACCTTTTGGCATTGTTAGCTTTCTTGTCTCCTTCTAGGATATCCTTGAGAATTTTTTGAAATGCCTGGTTTGGTGGGCATGAATTTTTTAAGTGCTCTTTATCATGGAAATACCTTATTTCATCATGAATTTTGAAAGATAGTTTTGGGGGGATATATTAGTCTGGGTTGGAATTTGTTTTCTTTTAAGGCTTGAAACACTTCACTCCATGCTCTTCTGGCCTTTAAGGTTTGTGTTGATAAGTCCGCTGTAATTCTAATGAGTTTACCTTCATAAATGATTCATTGCTTTTCTCTAACAGTTTTTAAGATTTTATTCTTATGTTGTACTTTGGGGATTTTATCTATCATATGTCATGGAGAGCTTCTTTTCTGATTCTGGTTGTTTGGGGTTCTACATGCCTCATTTATCTATATCTTAAATTATTTATTCATATAGTATTTAGAAAGTTATCTGCTATTATTTCTGTAAACAGGTATTTTTATACCCTTTGTGCTATCTTCTGATTTTTCACCAATTCCAGTTAATCTTAGATTAGGCTTCTTTGAGTCATCTAGGAACTGTTGGATCAGTTTTTTATGTTTTCTTATTTTCAAGTTATCTCTGATTAATTGATCAGCAACAGTAGCCCTGTCTTCTAGTTCTGACACTCTGTCCTCACATTGGTCACTTCTACTGCTCACACTTTTCATAGAACTTTTAATTTCCTAAATTTCTGTTTGGTACCTTTTTATGGGTTCTAATTCTCTTCTGTGCTGATCATTCATGTTTTGTTTCATTTTGGTTAGCTCAGCTAGCTTTTTATTAGTGTCTTCTGTAGACTTACTGATCATTTTATTAGGCCCATTATCTCTTTGGTTATACTGTATCTTGTTTGAGCTCACCAAACAATTTACTGATCTGTTTTGTTATCTCATGTGTTACCCTTTTGAATAATTCAGCTGTGTGGCTTTTGATTTTCCTCTTCTCCAGTGCCTCATGGATCAGCTTCAGCTCATGTTTCTGCATTTTTTGTTTGATTTTCTTGTGCTTGTGGCTTGATTATAGTGGAAAGGTTTATTGCTATAGTAAGAGACCTCTTTAGTTAATGTCTTTTTCAGCCATGCTTTCTGGGCATAGCTAACTATTGGCTTTTACTTCTGTCCCAAAATCTAGCCACCTTCATTTATTTGGAGACTGCAGTGTATTTGGCCCAGCACCAGTTCTCCAGGAATGAGCCACTGTACAGTTTAATGGCACAAAGGCAATCTAGATTCTGTGGCATGCAGAGAAAACCAGTTAAGTAACAACAACTATGTCACATTGGCTACAGTGATAAAATCACCAACAATAGTAGTGTCAGATATAAACTGGATATTGACATACCCTTCAAAATCAGTAATATACCACCCTTATTCATTGAAAAGAGATCTATATGGCCGGGGATTTAGCTCAGTGGTTCCACTGCCTGCCTTATAAGCGCAAGGTCCTGAGTTTGATCCCCAGTACCAAAAAAAAAAAAAAAAGAAAGAAAGAAAAGAGATCTGTAATTGCAGTATGAACATGAAGACAAACTAAATATTGACCTACAGTCAATATCTTCTAAATGAAACAACTTTACCTTCACTGAAAGAAGTGTTCAGCAGTAATAGCATAAAGTTAAGTAGCAGTCCAAAAATTCATAAAGCTTAGTAGTTATTCTAGTAACAATTGAGGAGGTGGGGAACTGGAGAATGAAAAAAGTAAAATTTGAAAAATTAATGGAAGAAAAGGAGGAGAGAAAAGTATGATAGGGCATCCTATAGATTTATGTAAATTTTAGTGTCAGCTTCTCAGTTACTACCCAAAATTTGCTGGGACTTGATTGATTTTGCCTTGTGTCTGTGGCTGAACATAGACGCTTGCCATCTCTACTGTCCACTCTGCCACCCTGCGAGTAGGGGGAGCTCTTTATGATGTCGTTGTTTGAGCTGTCTCCACAGTGTTTCAGAGGGTTCCGTGTAGAGGTCTTTGTATCTCTTTTGTTAATTACAGATGGTATAGAATAAAAGAGCTTGCTTTCATTTTATGGCTTTTTACCTGAAAAACTAAGAAGTTATATTCATTTAGAAAAACTAGTAGATCCATAATTTTATGAAGATAGCCCAATTTTCAGCTGAAAAAGACAGAGAAACAGATGTTTTCCTCACATTAAAATTATAATAAAGAATACAAAATTGTTTAAATGTACATGAACAGAGTTCAGGGGAAGTGAGACAGTGGAGCAGAGTACTCAGTGAGAGTACGACCAGAGATGACTGCAGCGCAGGCTCAGGGTGATACCTGATCCCAGCACCGGAAGACCAGGGAGTGGGAGGTTATAGTAATCACAGATGAATGTTTAAAGTTGGATTGGAAAGAAAAAACTGGATTGCAAGTTTTCCTTTTGGATCATAGTGTTATCAGCCAGCTAGAGGAATACTGACCAGGATGTGGGTGAATATTAACTGGCAGGTATGAGACATAGCAGAATGCATTTTTTTTTTCTGTGAAGAAAAAGTACTTGAGGTAGAGGATATTCTGGTACATGTTCCTCTTGGTAGATAAGTGGGAAGCAGAGAAGAGTTCTGTTTTAATGCTGGGCTTTATGAAATACTTGTTCAGAAGTATGCACCTATGGGAGACATAATTTACCTATAGAAAAATTAAGTTCATAGATGTGGTGGATTTTATAATTGTTCTTTATACTTAAAATTGGTTAGTAACTGTTATAAAATGTTTTCTAAGTGAAAATCTCAATAAAATGGTAGTGTAGACAGTGTCTGGGTTACTGAGCAGAGGCCTCATGCTCTTCTAGCTGTGTTCCATGTTGAGTTGTGAACATGGAGAGGGATCTTTAAGAATGCCTGTTGCTCATGTGTTTGTCAGAGGAATGTTTTTCTTTCGGTGTATAATCTGTCTGCTAACAATCAGTTCCCTAAAATTGCGTATCTTTTGGTATGTGATAATGAATTTGTGATAAGTAATTTGAGGCTGTTTTTTATTAATGAAAATCAGAAAGTAAAAGAAGACCCTTGATCAGGAATTTGAAGTTATAAAAGCCTAACTCTTGGGCTTTTACTGACAGCCTCTTTTGAGGCCTCTGTTGATTTCTTCTGAGAAACTTCTCTAGTTTAGATTTTATACACTGTTATTTTTTGACCAATTCTCTTTTTCAAGCTTAGGCAGTACAGATCAAGATTTGTTTGATATTTTTACCCTGAATTAGAAATTCTGTATTTTCTTACCCTGCCACCTCATAAACTGAGGCTGCTTCATATTCTTCACTCATTTTTTTATATATTCAATTAATTATTCAGTAAATACTTTGTCATCCCATTTATTAGATACTGTGCTAGAATACAAAAATAAGAGTTGCCTTTAAAAGAGCGTATAAAAAGGAAGACAAAAGGTTAAGAAATAGAATACAAACAAGGACTTCTAAACTAAAAGAGAGGTCAAGAAGGCTGACAGAGAAGTAGTACTTGAGCTGCAGAATGCATGGACACTGTTCTGGCATGAGAGGTAACCAGAGGGATCTTGGAAGCACAAAGTATGTGGCGTCCATGGACTCCGGTCTGTGGACTCTTGAGTACTTCCCCTGTGCCATGTCTCTGAAGATATATGACAAAGATTGAGGTGAAAGAGATGAACTGAGGTCAGAGCCTGGGGTAGTATGTGTTCTAAGCCAGAAGGCTGAATTTAATACAAAGCACTAATGAAGAAAGATTTGTTAGCACAAAGTGTGCTTAATAACTTTATCTTTTTAGAGTAGTTAAAAGCATTGTCATGAGGAATTGCAGGGTTCTACAGAAGCATCCAATCCATTTGACCTGTGTGCATGATGATAGGTTTTGCTTGCAAGGTCTAAACACTTTTATGTTGACTACAGGCTGGGAACAATGACTTGATTTTTTCCTCATGTTTTCTTTTTTTGTTTGTTTGTTTTTTGGTACCAGGGAATCAAACCTGGGTCCTTGCGCTTGTGCAGCAGGCGGTGAAACCACTGAGCTAAATCCCCGGCCCCTCCTCATGCTTTCTGTAGTCATGCTGTGGTTTGTTGCCACTGGATTAGAATGAAGAGGAGAGGATAGTGCAGGCTGTGCAGAATGGACATGTGTTGTTGACCACTGCCTCTCTAATGCAATCTTTTCTTTCTTAAGTGATTAAGCAAAAAGTTTGGTTACAGTAAAAACAATGAAAAGTAGCATAGTATAATTAATTAAAAGTACAGTGAACACAAATTGTTAAAACAGTTGCTTAAAAACAGTTTTTGAATGAATGGTCATAAAATGCATATAAAATGTCTGCTTAAAATTTAATCATAAAGATAGATCATCTACAAGGAAATCTGTGCTATTTGTTGTGTGGTAAGTATTCTAAGAACTGGTATTTATGAAAGTACTTTAAAGAAGTTGCAATTAGTAATAAAGATGTATCCTAAAGAAATTACTTAGAGGTTAACCGTTATAGTCTTTACATGTAAAATTTGTCATAAGTAAATAAAAATAATCAGACTAGTTCTTGTTAAGGATCCGATGAACAAAACCTGCCAAACAGCTAGCTTTTATTAATTTTTTTTGATTACTAATGGGAATTTGCTTTATCAGTTTAATTCTACAGTGGGTTATTTATTCATTCAAAAACCAAAAATTTTCTTAATATTTGCTAAGTTACTTTTTAGGTATACTCACTATTGACTATTTTTCTTTTAGGTTATGCTTCCTCCTGGAGCCCAGCATTCTGATGAAAGAGGTGCTAAAGAAATTATTCTAGATGATGATGAGTGTCCTTTACAAATCTTTAGGGATTGGCCAAGTGATAAAGGTAAAGAGTAAATTTACTTGTTAAAGGATTACATATGTAATGTGTCTTAATTTCTATATGATATACCAGTTGTTTTATCAGATGATGTAGGAGATGTGAACATTAATGTTTTCTGATAGCTCTTTGATGTACTGTTTCCCATTCCTACACAGACTTACTAGGGTGGCTCCTCAGTGGTCTCTGTAGGGCCACACTCAGCTCCCTGAGTCTTGGGCACAGATTTTGCCCAGATGGTTAACACTGGGGGTAGAAACCACATCTTAGGAAGAAGCCACACTAACAGTGGAAGGTTGTTACCTATCAACAGTGATGCTGGCCAGAACTGTTGTGAAATTTGGACAGATTTGTTATGGTAGGGAAAGGAACACCCTAAAGATTGTAATGATTGGGACCAGAAGTGTTTCCGATTTTGGATTTAGATTTTGGAATATTTGCGTATACGTAATGAGATATCTTGGAGGTGAGATCTAAGTCTAAAAATGAAATTCATTTATGTTTCATGCACACCTTATGCACGTAGTCTGTAGTTAACTTTTACTATGCCAATATTATGTCTACTACATATCATATGAGGTCAGTTTTCCATTTGTAACATGTTGCCAGTCAAAAGTTTTGTAATTTGTAGCATATCACGTTGCATATTTGTGGATTAGGGATGCTGAACTTGTAATGAAGTCATACTTGGCACTATTCAGTTTTCTCTATTTCAGAGCAGTAGAGTTTAAAACTGTTCAATGAAATAGTGTTTTAATTTTCACTTTAGTATTGCTTTGAATTCTGAGTTAATTCAGTTGAATTAAATAAAAATAAAGTCAAATAAGATGTATTTGTATATATATTTTTGTGGTAATGTGTTGTGAATATGTTCATTGATCATAAAATTATGAATATAAGATTCATTTGTTCTTAAACTTACGTTGTTTACAAGCATATGATATAGCTCACTGTTAATTAAAAAAACTCTTTGCAGATAGTTTGCTGGAGTTTTTAGAGCACTCCAAGGGACTACTTCCTTCATTGAGTCAAAGTACAAATTGGGTGACCTTTTCTCACTTTTCAGCAGATGTTAAGAAGTTTCATCCTGGCAATGTGTGAGCAATTGACTGCCGCTCAACTGGCCATACATACCAGCCCATCTGGTTAATGATTCCCAATGTTACTATTCTAGGGATTTTAGTCTTTCAGTTGAAGAGGAGGCCACCAGACTACATCCCAAAGAAAACAAAGAAACACATTGAAGGAAAGACACTGAAGGGGAAGGAGAGAGCTGATGGATCTGGCTATGGCTCTGCTCTCCCCCCTGAGAAGCTGCCCTATTTAGTAGAATTAAGCCCAGGTAAGAAAGCTGGTTATATTAAAGTACATTTTTAGCTTTTAATGTTTCTACTTTTTAATTCATCTTAGAAGTATCCTGTTGGCTGAATTAACATTTTTAGACTTTTTTTTTTTTTAAGTAACTTTCATTTACTTAAAAAAAAAAAAACCTATGGTCATATAATACATGTATTCATGTATAAGAATAAAATTCTCATGGACAAAGTTGCAGAGAAACATTTAAGATAATGTATAGAGTGTTTTAAGAGAGGTTTAGGTGATGATTCATTTCTTTTTAAGAAAACATTTCCAAAATAACTAGCACCAGGCACAGTGGGCGCATGCCTGTAATCCCAGCACTCAAGAGGCTGAAGCAGGGGGATCACCGAGAGTTTGAGGCTAGCCTGGGCTACATAGTGAGTTCAAGGCCAGCCTGAACTGCATAGTGAGACTCTGTCGCAAAAAAAGCAAAACAAAATCTTGAGCAATATAGTTAACCTGCTAAAAACAATGAACTGAAATTCACTTCTTCTAAGACAGATTTAATAGAAGTATATGTGTGTAGGGGAGGGTCGTATTATTGTTTCTAATATATGAACAGTCTCCAAAAGGAATGTCTTTAAGTTTGACAGTACATCTAAAAAAATCCATCTTAATAAGTGAAAGCCTATTTGATTTTTTTATATAATAAGACTAAATTTATTTTCATATTAGGCGTCTGCATATATCATTTGTAGAACTCTTCTAAGCTGCTGTTGTCTTAAGCTGACCGTCAGGTAGAGAAATACATTGACATTCTTAAAGAAGTGCTTTTATACGCGAATAAATATACATATATATACATACATATACTGTATTGTGTACATTTGCATTGTGTTATCTATTACATATTTCTTTATCATTTACCAAAATCTCATTTCTTAAATTATATGTGTGACCTGTTATGATGATAATGTGCCATCTTCCCCACCTCAAACTACATTTAAAATAAATCCCAGTTTGTAATTACAGAAAAACTAGCATAAAAATAAATCAGTTATGTAGATAATATGTTGTTCCTTGAGCAGGAGCTATGTTTTTCTCTTCTTAGATTCCTCAGTGTTTATTTTATTTCCAAGACTGATTTAGTTTCTTATAGCTGATTATTATAGTTAAGGATTAGAAACAGTGTTTCCAACAGTCTTATGAAGTAGCTGGGTTACACTGATGTAGAATGGCATAGCTATGTTTTGATGCTATTCTGATTAACGGTGGCAGTGTAGCCCTGGGTAGTAGCTGTTTGTGAATGATAGTAGCCATGCTTTGCCCCTCAGTTCTGTGACTGGGAGTTTATGTGAAGTTTTACTTTCTCACTGTAGTTTGGAAGCATGTGTCAGTATTGTGCTGTGTGTATATAGTGTGAAAAAGGGTTTTTGCTTGTTTGTCTGAGGAAAGGAACTGCAACAATGATACAGCCATTGTTTTTGAGCTTAAAAAAATTCAGGAACTTTTTTGGACATTAGACCTGTCCTTTAAATTTTTGCATTAAATGCTGGAAACTAATGATTGGTTTCTTCAAATCCAGATTTTTAAGATTGAAGGGTATAACTCAAACAAATTGATAAATAGTAACATTTGATCTTCAAATGAATAATGGAAAGTTTGATTTTGTTGGCTAGCAGAGAGAGACTGAACATTCATTTGACAAATGCTTAGTACTTTGTGTCAAACATTGTTCTGAGCCTTAGAGATGGAACACTGACAAAGCAGATTGTCTCTGATCTCACACTACTGAGAATTTCCATTTTGGCTGTTTAGTCCGTAATTGTATTCTCTGAGATAATCAATATGTAGAATTTTTGGTAGGTGTGGGAAGATGCTAGATCCGATCCTAGATAATTAAATTTTAACTGCTTTTCACCATATATGGGCAACACCACAAACCATATGCTTACTAGAACATTTCATGGCATTTTGCTCTCTTCAGTCAACACTTACTGAGCTCCTACTGCAGGTCAAAGCAGTAGATGGCAAAGGCAAGTAATTGTCCCTGACATCAGGTAATCTACACACCAAGAAGTAATCCCAGCACTGTCTGTAGTCCACACTCAGGAGTTCTCTGGGTAGCATGTGGGACTTTTCCTGCTGTCCACAGATGCCTATGGGCGATACAGAGCTCTTCTGCTCTCCTAAGGGCAGAGGCTGGTGACAGGCCTGAGCGCTAGCTGAGGACTCTCTTGCACCAAAGCCATGTCCTTTCATTAAGATATGATGTCTGTGTTTTTATTATTAACTACTCAAAATCAGCATGCTGAATAAATTGATCTATTTTCCATTTATGAGAAAATATTTCTGCATTTGATAAATTGTGAATGGATTTGTGAGATATTTTCATTGGACACATTGTCAACGAAGTAATAAGTGATGAGGTCCTGCCCAAGTGGGATAGGAGATTTCTGAGGAGTGGGTATGTGCTTACACTGTCTTTTGGAGGAATGGGAGCAGAATGCTACTTTGTTCTTTGCGTTTGATCTGAATGTGTTCTTTAAGCAGAAGTCAGCCAGGTGGGGTGATAACCTTCTATATGGTTAACTCCCTCTTGCTGTCCTATTGCTTGGCAACTCACCTATTGTCCTACTGTTTTCCCTAACAGTCTGCACTGGTTTCTAAAACACTGACTGTAGTCTTGTCCGCACAGCTCTGAAAGCTGACGGGTAAAATGTACCTTTTCTTCCTTTGAGACCTGTCTCACTGAAGCTTACCCTCTGCGTCTCTTCTCCTCCTTCCCTCTCCCACGTGTTCTTCATGGTCTCTGTCCTGCTGATGCTGCCTTCACCTGGGTCCTGGCATGTCTTAACCCCAGGGAGAAGGAGTCACTTTGCCTACTACAGTTATCACACTTACGAAGGTAATGCTATGCTTAATACTACTTTTGTAATTGGGGCACTAGCAGACCTCCTGGGCAAAATGATGTTGATTGACCAGATGATGTATTTATGAAACCTCAATTTACTGTTTTTTATACATACCTGTGAAGTGTCCCATGTCCAGTATTCATTTCAATTGCTGTAAGCTTATTTTGCTGCTCTTATTTTCTCAGGTTCATCCCGAGAAGCAGCTGTAGACAGAAAAGAGTTGGTGACAAAATTGTTGTAGACTGAGAACAAAGTGCCTTAAGAGTGCTTACCCTTTGTTCAAGCCCTCCGTTTCCCTTTTGCATTGAGAATACAGGCAGAACATCTCTCATCTGAAACCTTTGAGCACTGACATGACACCACAAGTAGAAAATTCCACGCCTCGCCCTATATAATAGAGTGTCAGAACACAGATGTAGTTAATGCATCATATGAAATTTCCTGCAGGCTGTGTATATAAGGTGTATGAGGTGTGATAAAAATATACAGGTGAATGTGTACATTTTAAAAATTTGTTACAGTAAAAGACACATTGCCATTAATCCTCCTCAAAGTACTGTCCCTCAGTTCAAACATGCTTATCCTATTGTTCTTGCCACTTTCTGAAGCAGTTCTGGAAGTCCTCTTTTGTAAGTGTCTTTATGAGGTGTGATTAAAAATACAGTGAATGCTGCTGCCAAGTGCCATCCAGTGGGAAAGCAAGCACATAATAGTGTGTCTTTAACTATCTGTTTACCTGATCTGGCACTATGCAACCTCTGGCTCATCCCTGAAGTCAAAATGACCATGAAAGGTAAACATTTTGAATTGATTCAGGACATCAAGGTGGCCACAACAGTGCAGCTAAAGCCACCCACTAAAGAGAATTTCCAGAACTGCTTCAGAAAGTGGCAAGAATGATAGGATATGTTTAAAGAGGATTATTATTTTGAGGGGGAATAATGACAATGTATATTACTGTAAGAAGTTAAATTTTTCCATCACTCCTTGTATATGAGGCATAAATGAAGTTTGTATTTAGATTTGGGTTCCGTCTCCAAGATACCTCATGTATATGCAAATATCCACACATCTGAAAAAAATTGGAAGTCTTAACTCGTTCTGGTCCCAAACATTTCAGGCAGGGGATGCTGTTAAAGGTACCTTTTTGGCAGAAGTGCTGTGTCAGGGGTGGGGTTACTGCAAGCTGTCTCTTGTGAAGTTGCTCCAGATGTGTTGTAGTTCTCTGCTGGAAGAAGAATGCTTAGATATTTGGGCAGAAACCCTGTTGAGGAAGGGGGAACACTGGGAATGTGTATTGAGGGAGTTTTACTGCTTGTGTCTGTGAATGATCAAGTGCTGTTAGTTGGGGTCAAGGGCTGAATGTCACAAGAAGGGGCAGGAGGCACCAAGCACTACTGCCTCCCACTCTTCCTGCCCTTGCTTAGACCAAATGCTTTTTTCCCACTGATGCTAGGACTACCACCCAGGTCTCTGCATTCTACACAGACTTTATCTCTGCTTTTTTATGGAAGTGCAGTGGTGAGGAAGAGGAGACTAGGAAAGCAGCTTGTGATCCTTCCTTCTCTCATATTTCTCAGTCTAACAGCCCTTTGTAATTCCCAGGAGACCTTTCAGTAACATTCAGATTTCAGGGGACTATTAATGTGAAATTTTCTTTCACCACCCCCCCCCCCGACATAGCTTTCTTTTGTGTTCTTATATTTTTAACTTTGCATTGAAATAATTGATCTTGTTTCAGACATGGTTACTTATTTGCTCCTTTTCTTTCTTCATAATTTGTGTAGTTTCCGTGTAACTCAGGTGTTACTTGGTTTTCTTCATTTTTAGTGTAGTCACTGTAAACATATTAAGTCTTTTATTGTCTATGAACTGTAGACCACACGTTGAAAGCTGTGATCAGGGGAAGCCTAGCCACACAAAGCTCAGAGGTGAGGGGCAAAAATCTATAGAATCCTCGAAAAATGTAGTTCATGGTGCTGAGACACAGTGGATATGTGGCACTCTGAAGGATAGAAGAGGGGAGGTTGAAGAGAACTGCCATGGTGCTTAAAACAAAATAGTGGGCATTCCAGGAGGAGAAGGGAACTGCCCATGTTCATGAAAAGCCCCAGATGATTTTGATATCTCATTTGGATCAGGACTTTGTAACAGCACTGAAAATAAATATTCCAATGGAAGCAACATAGACGGTGAATCAGTTTTGGGGTGGATGTTAGGCATTGGTGTCTCTGAAATACTTCAGTGTCATCTTGCCTTTCCCTAGATGTCACAGATTCCTGAAATAATTCAGAAATAGAAATTTTTGTCCTTAGAATGTTACTTTGTATTACTCTGAAAACTAACATCAGTTGTAAGAAATGGTGAATTTATCATGTGTTTTGTCTTTTAGAGTTCAGACACACTAGGACTGAGAGAACTTGGCAGTCAGACTGTAGATGCCCATGCCTTCCAAAATGTTTATCCTCTGAGACTCTCGTAGCTTACATGCCTGATGCCAGTGACTCCTGATTTTAATGAGTGACTCTGAAAGTTACGCGGGCAGTCATGAAGTAGGTCAGGGAGACTTTCATTTGCCTTTTAAGGAAGCTGTATACTTGCCGTGGTACAGTTGAAGTCTGAAATTGTATCGGAATTCTTGGATTCTGCCAAGCATGTTTTCTTATAGATTAACTGTAAAATCAGAGCGGCTGAGTAGAGAGGGAGCATGTTCAGTGTTAGTAGAGACAGAGGCCCAGCGGTGATGCTGTTTCTTCATTTCCTCCCACCCCTTCTCCATAGAAAGTCATTCTACAAACTAAAACTCCCAGCAGTTCAGAAAGGTTTAAAGTGACAGAAACCCAAACAAAGACAGTATTCCTTCCTTTCATCCCAGTTCTACTCAAGTGAGCTAAGCACTTTGCCAGCAATTTTTCCTCAGCCATGGACTTTAGAGTCATTGGAAGAATTGTTCAGAGAAGATCTGCCTAGTCCTCATCCTGCGGATGGTATTCCAGGAGGGCTGGGTGCTGTGAGAACTCCACAATAGGAACTTCCACCTTTGATTTCACTGTGCCCCACCAGCTATTTTGTGCTGAGGGTGCACATGCCTTTCATGGTATTATATTACTAATATGATTGCACCTCAGAATCATCAGAGAAGATCCAGGGCAGCATGTAGAGAAAATTTCCTTTTATGTAATAAGAAAATGTTGGAATTAGTAATAGTCTTAGCACTTTATATTAAACAGAAGCTGGTGTGCATATTTCTTTGAAGATTGTGTATCCAGTTTGTTGAACTATATGATGTAAGTTGGAGTGTTCTCTAAAAGAAATCCTGAAAACTGTAGCATCATTTTTATTAAAGTTTTATTTCAAGTAACATGACAAGAACATCGAGCTGCAAGTGGACTGCAAATGGAGCTCTCTTCCTTCTCTTCTCACAGATGGCTCTGACTCGAGAGACAAGCCAAAGCTTTACCGCCTTCAGTTGAGTGTGACTGAAGTTGGGACAGAAAAGTTTGATGACAACTCTATCCAGGTATGTTATCAGGCTTTAGTGTGAACCTCTTGCTGTAGTTGTACATGTTCAGTAGGGAGCACAAAGTAGAGAACCTGTCACAAGGAACAAACGAATAAATCAAAATAACAGACCTTACATTTAACTATAGATAGTTCATCTATTCTGAGTCACTCTGCTTTAGTGTGGAAAGAACAGTGTATGTGTTTATGTCTGAACTCACCCTCCAGAAAGTTGGCTTGGTTATGACACTCCTATAGGCTCTTTACTTTTTCAATCCAAGAAGATGATAGCAATTTACAGATCTGCCTTAAGATGGGGAAGTTCTATTGCTGAGTCACCCATAGCAATAAGCCTTCAATAAGACCTAGGTAAATATAATTCTCAAGTGCTTCAAATAGCTTGACACTTGTCTTTGAAGATGTGAAATCAGGATTTGTCACTTTGAACTCAGGTAAATCATCTTTGCTCTTTACTTCTTATTTCTCAGTTGTAAAATGATAGGGTTTTTAGTTCTGTGATTCTTTCATTGTTAACATGGCAGTAAAACAGATTAAGTAGAGATGTTTTAATCATAAAAATTTGTATAGATTGGTCTACTAATTATGTTTAAGATGACCATCAACGTACGCTTTTTGCATTTTTTCTGTGATGCTGGGAGTGAACTCAGGGCCTCATTCATGGTAGACAACTGCTTTACCACTACACTACACACGTACCTTGATCATATGCCATTTTTTTTGTTTTGTTTTTGAGACCGAATCTCACTGCGTAATTCAAGCAGGCCTTGAATTCACTATGTAGCCCAGGCTGGCCTTGAACTCACGGCAGTTCTCCTGCCTCAGCCTCCTGAGTGCCGGGATTACAAGTGTGTGCAGGCATGATCATATGATTTTTAATGCAAAGTTGGAATATGCCTTAAATCAAGTTACTACTAGATGCTAGAAATGTCTTACATATTTTGACAGTATTTTGATAGTGCTTACTTACTTTGCAAAGTGTGATAAAAATACACTGAATGTTTAAATTTTTAAGAAAATATTTTATAGCAAAGACATACTGCTACTATCACATTTCTGCCTCCTTGAACCAATGGTGATATGTGCATGACTGTCCCATCAGGCAACTTGTACCATTTGTGGTACAGTCTAATAACTTTTATTGGTCTTTTTACTAACAAAATTAATTTTAAAAAGCAGCCAGATGGGACAGTCATTTATGTACTATCAGTGGTTCAAGCCACCTGGCAGCAAGACACATGAATTACAATCCCATTGTGAGCATGTTAATCCCCTCCAAACACTTCCCCTTGCTTCAAACACACTTACCTCATCATTCTTAGCAGTGTATCTTTTCCTGTAATAAGTTTTCTTTAGTTTAAATATTCATTGTATTTTTGATCACCCTTTATATCATATTGAGTGGGATGTCCACTTAAAGCATCAAGAGTCCAGGGCTTATTAAATTGTATTATTATAAAAGAGGAACTCAAAATTTTTAATTTCTGTTTTTAAATATCATGACTTCAAAATGGGAATGTCTTTAATTTCCTTCTATTTTTAGTTGTTTGGCCCAGGAATTCAGCCCCATCACTGTGATCTCACTAACATGGATGGAGTGGTCACTGTGACCCCAAGAAGTATGGATGCAGAGACCTATGTCGATGGCCAGCGCATCTCGGAAACCACCATGCTGCAGAGTGGCATGAAAGTGCAGTTCGGGGCATCACATGTGTTCAAGTTTGTGGACCCCAGCCAGGACCACAGTCTTGCAAAGAGATCTGTGGAAGGAGGCCTGATGGTCAAGGGCCCAAGACACAAACCTGGGTGAATATGATGTAGATCAGCCTTTTTAGAGTGTGTTGACCAAGAGTAATTTGAATTAGGTGTAGATGTCTGGATTTTTAAATTTTGTTTCATTTCTTTAAAAATCAAAGTGGTTTTATGATTTTGGCATTTATCCTTGTTAATTTGGATAAGTTTTAGAGGGAAAAAGAAGGATCTTAATTTCACCTTGAAATTGGAAGTTTAGTTACCAAGTTTTTTAAATGTTTTATTGAAGGGGTTTTTCTCCCCCTGTAACTCATGGCAGTACACCCTAAGATCTCTTGAGGAATTTAGAATATTTTAGCTCCACCTAGTGCTTTTGTGAGGTAATGTGTGAACAGTGTGGCCACTTAACTGGGAAACTTGTGGGAAGGAATGACTTGCCTTTTAGTAATGATAATTTTAAAAACAAACAATGGTTATTAGCTACTTTATTATCTGTCTTGCAGGTTGATAGGGTAATGATCTTGGAAAGAGCTGCAGAACTCTTTCTTTATGGTATTTCAAATTACCGAAAAATTCCACTGAAGTACAAGCTTTCTATTCAAAGAGCACAGACATAAACCAGCATGTTGGTTGGCTTTTCCACATTGCTTTTCCTGTTATTTTTTTCCAAGACTTACCTTTGTTTCCCACCAGAGCTTACACTTTGGGCCTGGTGTTAGTTACTATTTAGAACTAATGTCTTTTTCTGAGATAAACACTTGGTGGATCATAGCGTATATTCCTTTAGACAAAGGGATGTTTGCAAAGTTTATGGGCTAAGCCTGTCACCTTGAGCTACAGGAGATGATCCTGTCTCATAACTTCCCAAAGAAAACCAGCAAGCGTCTTTACTGTCTATTTAGGAAAACCCTTTCCTTTCTCTTTGTTTCATCTTTAAACTGAATGTTTCTACATTCATCATTCCATTTGTGTGTGGGACAACCAGTTTTAAAGTATTCCTTTCTTAAGGTTGTGTTTTTCATTTCATGTAATTGCTGTCCCTGTCTTTAGCTTTACGTAGGCCCTTTTTTTCAGCATAGAATCAGGTTCAGATGTTTTCCTTTTGAATTGTCAGCCTTTCTGACACCTGGGTAGGGTGAACCATGCTCACATCACAGCTTCCCCTCCTGCTTACTCCTCAACTGCTCAGGTCTGACCAAAGAGCCTCCTTTGTGGAGTGTTTTCCTCTGGTGTATTGTTTGTTGTTTTTCAGCAGTGCCTGCAGTTATGGCCTCCTGTTTACACTTGCACTTTATTGCTGCACTTAAATCTATTTTGATGTTTGTTACCTAGACGTGTTACTGCCTACATCTGCTACTGGGATTAAATGGAATTGTTGGCACAATCTCTGTCCCTCCCTGGATCAGCCCCTTCAGCTTTGCTTCGTGAAGTTTTTCTGTATGTGAGTCAGGCAGTTTCCCACTGTATTTTTGCCACATGGTTCCTGTTTGGAGGTCTACTGTTTTTCTCCTTACCATATTGTGAGCCAAAATATAAGACTATGGCTTAGATTTCAGTCAGGAGAATGTTGTGAAATTTATTATATATTTTTCTGGCAAAGCCGAAGGACACTGTGTATTGGTTGAATATATCATCCATAAATTGGAAAAAAAGCTTTTTTTAAAACCATTTTGTCTGATGTCAGATTATCAAAAAATTTCTGCATAAATACCACGTACTCTAAAATGCAGATTTTAGAATCTGCCTTCAGATCCTTGCTGATGGTTACCAGCGGATAGCAATGTTTAATGCTAATTTTCTGTTTGGGAATTTTAGGGACCTCAGATGATACCCTGACTCACATTTGTTCATCTCATCTATGTCCATTACCATGCCCTGAACACTGAAAAGAGGGAGCTGCTTCTTATAGTCAAAGGTCCTAATTCAGTAACACTAAAGTAATGTATAGAGTGACTTTAGACTTGTTCACACATCCAGAGTACAAAACAATTGAGCTCATATTAAAGCATATAAAAGGCAGCATTGGGTAAACAAAACTTAGAGCTTTACATGGTGTTATAAATTTGTTATTCTAGGATGTTAATTATAAAAAGAATAGAGAAGGCTTTGGTTATACTCATGAATTATCTCAAATGTGGCAAAGAAGATGAGCTGTCACATTTTTTTATGTCCACTATCAGAGCAAACAGCTGAACTGAATCTCGTTTAAATTAATAGGAGCTGGCAGAGCAGCTCCTATTTTTCTGAACATCTTGATAACAGATGATGAGTATTTAATATTTAAAAATGATATATTTCATAAAATTGTGTGCAGAAAATTGATTATTTAGTCTTTAATAAAAGCTTTTCAGTATTAAAGCATAGTATTATTTTCCATTGTAATATAGTTTTATTTTCTTAGTGATGAGGTAGGATGTATCTGCTTTTCTAATTTGACAGACTGAATTCAATACCATTCCTTGTTTCATTATATAGATTGAGCTTCAGTAAGTTTCAAGTACCAGGGTACTTTGAAAATTAGACCATGTATTTTTGAAATATTAGAACAAAAGATATGTCATTCTTTTTTATTATTGTGCATAGTGGCCCAAGAAATTTAACCGTTGATTCATCCTGTTTGGTTTCCAGGTGGCTTTAGGGTTCTTTTTTTTCCTTTGTTTGAGATGAGTGCATTGCATTTATGCCAAAAATGTAGCTTATCTAAGCTTTTTTACTCTTCAAAATGAGATTTTTGTTTGTATTCTAAGCTTTTTTTCCCCTAATGATACAGTTTTATTTCATTAGGAAGTTTTTGAGATATTTTAAAAAATTGTTCAAACTAAGATATCTCTGGATTGACTACTAACATTATGAAAAGCTTCCGTTTCCTTGTTGTAGCCTAAGTAGTGATATCTATGTGTTTTTAAAAAAACACCATCGGATGGCTCTGAAGCAGAAGGGTGATTCCTCACCTCTGTGGTCCCCTTTACCTTTACCATGTCCACAAATGGTTTTGAAGAAATATGTTCCTTAAAGTGTTCGGTATATACCAGTAAGAAAAGTTCTTAAATTTACCATTGTTTTTGGTTTTTTTATGCTGTAAATTTCTGTGGTGAAAATAAAGCAATTGTTTTAGAGTTTTACTTTTTTTTTTTTAATATGATACTGGGAGTTGAACTCAAAGCTGCCTAGGCAAGCAAGCACTGTACCACTCAGCTACATGACTAGCTCTTTTTATTTTGAGAGAGGGTCTTGCTAAATTTTCCAGGCTGCCCTCAAACTTGGCATCCTCCTGCCTCAGTCTCCCTAGTAGCTAGGGTTACAGGCATGTGCCACTATGCCCAGCTGTAGAGCAGTTTCTGGATGATCTTTGAACACTGGTGTATTTAACTAAACTGTTTCCTGTGTTTTATGTAAAAGAGACTTTGTCCTGTTGGTTGGAAGTTAATTCTGTTTTTTTGTTTGTTTGTGTGTTTGTTTAATCTTGACAGAACTGTTCAAGAGACAACCTTTGACTTGGGAGGAGATGTTCACAGTGGAGCAGCGTTGCCAACAAGCAGGGTAGGCAATTATGTATTTTTGACCCGATTTTCCTCTGTGTTTAACATTGTAGAACATTGTGGACAGATACACTGGTAAAATACGACTCTCCTGTATAATACAGTGGCCCACCATGGGTCATACCGCTCCATTGTGTATCTCTTGGAGGCATGTGAAGGAGAGGTATGAGGCTGTTTGTTCCTTTTTCCCACAGCCAGGACATTGTGCTTTCTCCTCCACATGGAGCACATGTTACCTAGGCTTCACTGTTGTGGGGTTAGCCCTTGTCTTAGTTACTCTTCTCAGTGTTGAGATAAAATACCTGACAACCAAAGTTAAAGGAGAAAAGGATTATTTCAGCTCACAGTTTGTAGAAGTTCCAGTCCATAGTCAGCTGGCTCTAAGGCAGGTTGGCATGGCAGAAGAGTATCACAGAAGAGAAACCATTCATGGCATGGCAGGCAGAAGGCAGCAAGCAGCATCAGGGAAACATCAGAAGCATCCTTCCCTTTCTCCTTTTATATTCTATCCAGGCTGTAAATTTATTAATTGGTGCCACCCAGACCCAGGGTGGGGCATCCTTAATCCCAGCATTGCACACCTTTGACCCAGCTATCTCTGAAAAGCCCCACCTATGACCACATGAGGCTTTGGGAATACATCTAGATAAGCCACAACAGCCCTCCTGGGCCAGATCGCACCTGAAAGCAAGTGTTCTCTTGTCTAGCCTCAGCGTCAGGGCTAGCTTGTTCGCTGGGTGGCCTCAGGCACTGTCCCTCTACAGTTATCCTTAGTTCTAGGGTAATCAGTTCATTTCTTTCCTCACTTGGTTTTGTATGCTGCTGGCTAACAAACCACTCCAGAACTTAGTGGGCCAAAACAACAGCCCACTTATTTGTGTACAAGATTGTGATCTGTTTTGTGTTTCCTAGGACAGTTGGTTTGCTCGTCTTCCTGCTGGTCACTTGTGTGGCTGCATTCAGCTAGCAGATCACTCGGTGTCCAGACCATACTGGGACTACCCCGCTGCCTCTGTTATCTCAGGTTCCCTCAATGGCCCTTCCACCCCAGAGTCAGCCAGAAGTCTTAGTTGTATGATACTTCACAAAAAACTTGAGCCTCTAAGCTTCCTAAGGCTTGGGCTGGTGTAGCATCGGTTCCTCTGCCTTGCCTTTGTTGAAGCAATCTCGGGCTCATCGAGATTCAAGGGGAAGAGGATTGCTTGAGATGTAGTTCATTGGAGTCCACGAGGCAGCAGAATCTTGAGTATTCTCATCAGCATCAAAACATGCAACAGGATCTCCTAAAAATCTATAGTACTGAAACCTGTCAGCTATTGACAGGTTGTCACTTGTCTACTCTCATTTACAAGACAGTAATTGAAAAAGTTATCTGTAGTGACTCTCTCCACTTTCTAACTTCACATCCTTTAGTCTACACCCATTGACTTTTGCCCCTACATAGGTAATGTGGCTGTCCTCCTGATTGCCAGATGTTTCTGTTTTCTGCGTCCTACTTGTCACAATAGTGTTTATGCCATCACAATGTGGCACACTTTGTTCTGGCTTCCAGGGAACTGCTGTCCTGATTCTTCCCCTACCATGTGATTGTTTGTCCTTGGTCTCATTGTTGATACCTCTTCCTCGTACACTTGGCTTCTGCGAGTTGGAAGGCCCCTTTTCTTCTGTGTGTGGTGACTTTGCCCTGTTGCCTAATTTCATACCACCTGATGTCCATTATCCTCTAGTTGCAGCTTTGGCTCTGACCTTTCCAAACTTAAACTGCTAGAGGCTTGCTTAGCATATCCACTTTGATGTCTGATACATATTTCATATTCAGCAGGACTAGGACAAGACTAAATTTTCTTTCTGAAACTAACTTCTTCCCTGATCTTTCTCTACTTTAGAAGGATACATCCTCCATACCCTTGTTCCACAGGAACCTGTCTTGATTCCTTTTCTTTATTCAGCCTCAGTTTCTATTTCTCTGCCTCTGAAGGGTACATGCATGCTGGCTTCAGTGCAGCTCTTGTGTCATGAGTGCCACACAGCGTCCTGGACAGCAGCCCCTCTTCTGCTCTTTGTCTTCTCACATTCACCCTTCCTTCCATGTGGTACTGGGTTTTTTCCCAGGCCCATGTGTGTGCTAGGCATGTAGTCGTCCACTGAGCTACATCCTCAGCCTCCCAGGTAGCTGGGATTATAGGTGTGCGCCTTGATGCTTTGCTCTGTTTTCTCACATTTTAAAATCGTGCATTTGAATCTTTTGGTGCCCTACTCATGAAGCCCCTGGTAGGCTTTCCGCCACAGACCAGTTTTTCCACCAGTTTTCCTCCTAGCTTCACAGGTCCTCCCACCTGATGTCTCACACCAGCTCTTTTGGGACTCAGGCCTCAGGGCCTTCTGTCCCTGACTGTGCCCGCCTCTCCCATCTGAAGCCCCTTTTGTACTGTGTGCTTGCCCTTGCCTTTTGTTTCCACACAGCAGAGCCTTGTCCAAGCCAGCCCTTCTCAAGAGGTCATCCTCAAGTGTCCAGTAACACTACTGTATTTAAGTTCTTGGAGTACCCTTCATTATTGTTTGATGTCTGTCCTAATTATTGACTGACTCGAATGTGAGCCCTGGACTCAGGGATCTTGCTTCACAGATCATTGCTTTGCCCCCGGTACTTAGAAAAGTCCCCTGGCTCTTAGTCTCAGCAGACTAATGCATTGAATACTCTTGAGACCAAGTAGAGCTGGTTCTGAAAATATATATATAACCAACATACACTTGCTAAATAGAAGTAAAAATATAAACTGAAAAATCATCCACAATAAGCAATAGTTAACCTCTTCCTTGAGCTGTGTCTTGTGTTTGTTCACTGACACATGCTCACACAGCTGGGTGGATCTCTCTCCATGCATAATTTTCTGTCCTGCTCCTGTTCTTAACCGTTGGATGGGTGTCTGTCTCTGTCTCTGTCTGTCTGTCTCTCTCTCTCTCTCTCTCTCCCCCCCCTCCCCCTCCCCTTTCCCCCCTCCCTTCTCCACAGAGCTGCCTAGATCTCTCATTCTCTGCACACACAATTCTGTCCTGCTTCTGTTACTGATTCATGTCCACATAGTTGGATAGGTGTTTCTCTGTCTCTGCAGACTTATTTCTGTCAGGCTCTAGTTCACTTATACTCATCCACACACCTGGATTGATCTCTCTGTTCATACACAACTTTCTGTCATGCTACTATTCACTGACATATTCCACACAGCTGTTGATATCTCCCCGCACACATTTGGACTCATGTTCATTGTCCCACAGTGTGTCCGTATAGCTGGATAGATCGATCTCTTCTTTAGGCATTATTTTATGAGCATTTTTTCATGTTTTAAAAGTCACTTAAAAGCAAGGTATCTTATAATATGCAAGCATATAAACATGCCTAATTTATTTCTTCATTGCACTATTACTGGCTAGTTGCAAAATTTTTTAGTAATATAAATAGTAATCCCACCTATTAACCAAGCAGTTTTATATGTATGAATGTATTTTATCTAATTATTATATATGAGTGTGTGTGAATATATATGTATATATGTAGGAATTGATGTCACAGTATTCTTTATACTGATAACATTTTAAACAGTGCAATAAAGCATTGGCTTGATGAACTTTCATTAATAATCAGTAAAATATTACATATCCATTATAATTCTATAAGTAATGTAAAATGCTTATAACATACACAAAAGAGCATTCTTTGAAAATTAGTTGTATAACCTCATTTATGGAAAGTATGAGAAACTGAAAAATACGTAAAGCTCAATGTTAATTTTTGGGTAGGCAGTATAGATAGTCTTTATTTAGTTTCTTATGGGCAGTTTCATATAAGAAATTTTGCTACAGAGTTTAATTACATAGAACATTTATTAAAATGTTTTGATGGTGTTCTTAATATAGGTAATATCATTTTTATCTAATTACTTGGAATGTGTACAGTTTAGAAGTACTAAATATACTCTGTTGGGTCACTATGTATGTGTTTCTTGTTTTTGTTGATAATGACCAGGAAATAAACCAAGTTCTGTACTGAATTCATTAGATACTAAGCTATCAAGAGTAGATTGGCCAAGACTGATAAGCAAAGCAAAAGACCCCAGTTCTTCATTGTGCATACTCTCTCAGCTCTGACTTTATTTCTTTCTTTTTTTGGTACTGGCGATCAGGACCTTGTGCTTGCAAGGCAAGCGGCAGAACCACTGAGCTAAATCCCCGGCCCCTCTCAGCTCTGACTTTAAAAGATTTTACTTTAAAAGAACTTTGGGGAGTAAAATCACAGTTTTGTTATTCTACTTTTTGAAAAATCATTGTACTTGTACTACTTTTACTTTTGTTTGCCTGTGTTTTATAGCCAATTCCTAGTTCTTTGAAAATGAAAGTAACTGTAATTCATGTTACTTTTAATGTCACGTGGTTTTTGCCATGCATGGACACAGCATCCTCAGCAGGGCTGCGGTACTGTCTGGTCTTGCCCTCAGTGTTCCTGTGTGGCAGACCCCCATCAGATGTCTGTCTGCAGCACCCAGTATAAAGCTTGTTTGGCACTGTAATTCATTATGTTTCTCCCACACAGAGTACCACTAGACTGGACAGTGACAGGGTGTCATCTGCCTCCAGCACGGCTGAGCGAGGAATGGTGAAGCCAATGATCCGTGTGGATCAGCAGCAGGACTATCGAAGGTAGGGAATGTTTCAGCTTTAAATGTGAAGGTGGTCCAGATATTCCTAAAGAGGGTTTGTGGCAAAGATTACTGAATTTGTAGAGGTTCAGCTGACATTTTCAGAATGTTCATAATAATATTTTAAGAGTATTTCCTTTCCGTGTTCCTGAGTTTAAAAAAAAAAATCCTTCATCAGTAATTGTGCCCCTCACTCATATGTCCCAGGTTGGTAGGAGACATACTGAGTTACACTAGTGCTCTTCCAAACTGACTGCTCTGCAACAACACCTGGAGAAAGGGGTTTTAATGGAAACTTAATATTTGATAATTTTTGTATTAAGATACTAGTTATTTCACCAGTTTTTAGAACAAATTCTTGTATATTTAAAAATATAGCCAAAATGATTTTGCACTACTTTTTCAGCAGTTTGGAGGGCTGTGTTCTCACATCATGCATGCTGTGATGTGGTGTGTCTCCCTGTTGAGACTAGTGAAGGGTGAACCTCTTTTTTCTTTTGGTGATGTTCTTCCCTAGTTTTTTAGGGCAGAATACTTCCCTTTTATTTCCTTACCATTTTTAATATGTCACCTTAATCAGAATTATGTGTGTTCTTGTGACCTCTGAAATTGTTTTAAATGTTGAGAAGTAGTGTAGTGCTTTAAGCATGGTAGTTCAGCAACAGGTGATGAGTTCTAGGTGCTGACAGGAGCACCTCTGTTCTGGAGCCCTACATGGAAATGCTGTGTGACAGCCAGGCCTATGGTTGCAGGTCTGTAATCTCAACACTCTTGGAGGCTGAGGCAAGAGGATCACAAGTTCGAGCCCAGCCTAGGCAACTTAACAGCTTAATGAGACCCTGTCTCAAAAACTGGGCTGGGGGATGTAGCTCTGGATTCAATCCTTAGTATTTCAAAAGAAAGAAGGGGGGCTGGGTAAGGGAGACTTTTTAAAAAAGTGTGATTAGTGTGGAACTTTGTCAGCGTGGAACTGAGAACAGTGCCCTGTAAATCCTCTTTCAGATTTTTGAGAAGCCTTTCAGAAGCTCAGTAGCTGAGCAGGTTGGTGGATGCGGGTGACGTGCTTAACGTTACCTGCTAGTTCAGCCACTGGCCGTGAAGAGCCAGTTGTAATTTCTCCTCATCCAGCAGAGGGCAGTGGATGCTGCAAAATTTTATCTGTCATTTATTAAATACATAGATTCATCAGAGAATGCCAGGTTTTAATTTTTATTGTGGATTTTTGGCTGTTATGTGAGATTTTGTTGGCTATGTGAATTTTATTAGATGTCATAAAAAGTAGCTTACTTTCTGTGTTTGTACTTGTTTTTGGTGGTATAGCATACAATTTCCAGAATGGAAAATTACTGTTATAATGAGTACCTCTGTTTATAAAGTGATTGAGAAATATTATCATAGTTCTCAGCTTAGATGTTTGAAGGAGTGCATGAATCCAGATGGGAAAGAGAAAAGGTTACTTAAGGCATGTAAAATTAATAAATATATGTAGTTTATAGTATGTTAGTAGTGTCATAATAGCGACAGTTTATAGTGTGTTAATGCAGTGTCATAATATCCATAAGCCAGAAGATTATGTTTTCTACACAAAACATTTTAATTATATGTTTTGCAAGGAAAGGTTAGTTTGTTTTACAGAGACTTAGTGAAGGTTTTACTTGAACTATAAATATGTTACTTTGTTATTTTCAAAACAGGATGAAGTATATGAACCTTTCTTCCCATTCTCACTGTTTTTCATATGTAGAATGTTGGAATACACCATACTTAATTTAATTGGTGTAGTCATAAAATTTGAGCTGCTTTAATATAAAATACTAATTTTAGTCATGAAAAATTCCTTTTGAATGATTGAAGTGACTTTTAATTGTCATTTTTTTCTTTTACCAATCACAATTTAAATTCCTTAGTTTTTCCAGACTTTTTAAAACTATTAAACAAATAATTGGTTAAAGTTATCCAGGTTCATTTTATAGAACAAATTGAAACTAACTTCCTAACTGTGATTTAGGTATCTATAAATGTAATAATAAGAGACATATTAAAATAATTAAGTACTTAAATGATATTGTTTCTAAGAGCATCTTTATTTTTGTAAATGAGTTAAATACAAATATTAAATCATAAATTGAAAAATAAATTTTGAAGACCATAATTTGACAAAAAGAATATTTTTGCTTTTGTTTTTGATGATTATAGTAGTTTGTGTGAACTCAATTATATTCTTTCTCTTTACTCATCTTTTGGTGCTTGGAGAATATGAGGGTGGAGAGAAGAAAACTGTTTGGTGTTGGAAAAGAATTATTTTAGTTAGCCAGTCTGTAAACTATTAAAAATCTATCCTGAATCATTCTTTTATCACTTACGGAGAAAAAAATCTCATTATTTCTAATAACTTATTCAGTGAGTGAACCAATGATTGAGGTATTTATTTATGAAAGATCATTTCCAGCTGTTTTAGGTTTCTCGACTGAATCATCACTGTGAAGAGTGACGATTGACTATTTAAGTCACTAGCGAGTAATTGTGCTTCGGGTATCCTGACAGCTGTCTTTCAACTGACTTTCTGTCTCACCAGATACAAAAGATATTTGAACACCTACTAACCTGAGTTTGATTTAAGTCAGTATTTAACTTAGTGGATATTTTCATTTCAGTGTAAGTTGTCATAATCTCTACCATTCAGTTTTCACTGAAGTTTGCAGAAGGGCAAAACATGTTTCTTGTCTTTTGTTGTTGATTTTCTTATTCTTCAGAGACAGAGTTTTTGAGAATTCTTTCTGATCATTTCTGTTATAAAGTTTAACTAAAATGATAATGATGTTAAATGTTAAGGAAGCTAATTGTTTGCTTAGCTTTGCATAAATATTATGCATAAATTATATGTAGTAGGAAACTCACATAGAATGATACTTTAATGGCTCTCATCTTGTCTAAATGAAAAGGTATTTAAACTGAGCAGTATACATTGAGAAAAATATAAATCCATTAAGATAAGATGATGTAAACTGGATTTTTAATTATTTATCTTACATGGTTTTAAAAGTTGGTGTTTAGCAGTGGCTTTTCAGTGATTTGGTTTTTTGAGACAGGGTCTCCCTTTGTTGTTCACGCTGGCCTTGAAGTCACTATGTAGCCCAGGCTGGTGCCTCAGCCTCCCTAGTGCTGGGATTACAGATATGAGCCACCTCACCCGACATTTTCAGTGATTTTTTTGATCATGGTTCCAACACAGAATTGTTTTCACCTGGCTGGACACACACACGTGTGTGTGTGTGTGTGTGTGTGTATATATATATATATATATATATATCCCTTTATAACTGAAAGAGAAACTTCACAAAAGAGTGCTCATCCTTACACCTTGCCATTGTATGAGGGTCCACTTTTTGAAGAACTTTCTTGCTGAAACAGAAGTGTCTAACTTTTGAATTCATTTGATACTGAATACCTGGATGTATATAAACATTAGCACAATGCTAGTTCTTAGAAATGACTCAAATTATTGTTCCTCTTGATTTGTATTTTTTGCTGCTTCCTTATTTCTGTAGCATTAGGCTAAATGATGAAAAATACCTGAAATTTATATTACCTGATGAAAAAATGAGTAGAATCACTTTTTAAGGCATGCATCCCTGAGGTTGGAAAAGAATGATACTAAATGACTGAAGGAAACCTTAGGGGTCATCTTGTCTACCTTTGTGTTAGTAGACAAAGACAGATGCTATCCAGCTCCTTGGAAAATACTTTCTTTCCAGCGTAAGGAGTCAGTTTCCAACGCACCATGGCTAATTTTTCTTGATGTCTCAGTGGTATGTCTTCATTGTTACCTGAGCCATGGCTCTAGCAGCTGTGGGACAGCTTGATCCCTGTTCTAGACATGAGATGCTCATTAGTATCCAGAATCATGTGTCAGTTCTGCTCTCATGTTAGAAGCCTATACTTAAAGGATCTAACCTTCAGCGGGGAGTTATGAAAAGAGCACTCCCAGTTTATTCATCTAGATGTTTCACTAGGTAACGTATGAGGCAAGGGATTTGGTACTTACTATTTATATTTGGAAACTCTGTATGGAGACATTAAAAAGTTGTTGCAGAACTCTACACAGGTTGTCAGTGATATTGTTAGCTGCATATCCTTACTTTCAGCAATGTCAACTTTCTTTCTTTAGAACTCAGGATGCTGCTGGGCCTGAGCTGATACTGCCTGCAAGCATTGAATTCAGGGAAAGTTGTGAGTAATTTCAGGATCTGTTGTTACTGAATTATTTCTTGTTCTATTTTTCTCCATATGACTTTTATGTGTTTTTTGTTTTCTTCTTTCCTAAAATTTTTATACAGCTGAAGATTCATTTTTATCTGCCATTATCAATTACACAAATAGCTCTACAGTTCATTTTAAGTTATCCCCTACGTATGTGTTATACATGGCATGTCGGTATGTATTGTCCAGCCAGCACAGACCTGACCTCAGTCCTACGGAGCGCACACACAAGGTCATTGCTGTCGTCAACAAGATGGTGAGCATGATGGAAGGAGTCATTCAGGTAAGCTCCAGTCTAGAAAGCCAGCAGTCCTATATTTATGGTAGTTTAGAGTGGTGAAGGAGGTTCTGCAGCACATCTGATCTGGTTACATGTTTGACTCTGTTTTGAGATTATTTTTCCTAAAATAAAAGTTCTGTATATATAAAAATTTTAAAAATGTATAGCTGTTGAAAGTTAACTTTTTCTTTGTTATAAACTTTAGAATAAGTGAAGATAAACTGTGTATTTGGTAACAATGATCATGAGAAAAACTTAAAATTGCGGTAGTAGTTTTGAGAAAGCATTGAGTCTATTGTGTATTTCCTTAGCATTTCTTTAATAATTTATTGAAATTAAATTCATAAAATTAACTGCATTTTTTGATGTGAACAGCATTTAGTGCATTCACACTGTTGTGCAACCACTACCTCCAAAACATTTTCATTGCTCTGAAGTAAAACTCATCTTCCCTTCCCTTGGTTTCTGATAACCACCTTCTTAGAATTTTTTCATGGTTATAGAAAGCACTTGCTTCTTTCTAGTGAGCCCACTATGATGTCAATAGTAATTGTTTTTCTTCTGAGAGTATTGATCTGACTATAGGAATGATGGACATCATGATGAATTTCTCACTTAGGATGAAATCTTTGCTAAGCCTATTTTGAAATTTCAGGAAATTGTGTAGGTAGAGTGATTTCATTCCTTTAAGTACTCTGTAGATCTATAGTTGCTAAAATTGGGATGGCAGTTTTTCATATAAAGGTTAGCCTTTAAAGTCCTTAAAACTAAATTTACAAATGTTTTAAAAGTTTTCCTAATACATTTGTCAGTGATCTTACTCAGCTATAAAAGCCTAGTAATGTTATAATATGATCAAATGGCTTGGTTGTGTTTCTCCTTCTATGATCATTTGAGGGAAACTAGAATGATCTTTTAATTCCCTCAGAGTTGTTTAAAAAGCCAAGACTTTCAAAACATATTTTTTTTAAACATTCAAACAAGTCACATTATAAGAGTTTGGTGGGGTTACGATTGCTTTAGTCAAACTAGGAAAAGGAAAGTCATTTTATTTGAATACCTTTTTGTTACCCCGGTATCATTATTTTATGAACAAGCATGAATTTCCTTTCAGTTTTCACTCCAGAGCCATTGTGTGTCTCCCATCACATTTGCACTTGTCAGCCCATCTTCACACTGCCTTGAGACTTTCCTTGATGGTGTCTGCTAGACAGGGCAGTCACCACCACTAGGACAAGTCTTTTAAATTTGAAATTTAGGATTTATATGCAACTGGACAAATCTCAAAAAACTGTGGCAGCAAGTAATTTAAATTTTACTTTCAAAAAACTAATTTATTCTTTTTAGTATAGGTGTGCGTTCCTTATACATTTATAAATTTTCAGCTTTTATTTTGAGGTTTTTACTGGTCTTTCCTGTCTCATTCTAATTAATTCAGGGGAATGGACTCTTATGTACCTTTAAGTAGTAAGCACTCAGTATCATTAAAAAGACATTTAGAAGTCCTTCCTTTGCATATATTTTAAAGAGATCAGTATGTTCATGTGTGTTTTATTATAACATCTTTATAGATAAATTTATAAAATTCACTTGTGCTAATGTTAAGAGTGTAAAACTAAACCTTTATGTCATGTACTTCCAAAGCTGCTTCAGAACCGACAAATGAAAATGTAATTTGGGAATAGCATAACTAAATGTTGTACGTTCATGTCGTACCTTCATATTAGTGTTTTGATTTTTTTAGACTATCATGATTGTTTACAAGTTTCTTTCTCTTGTTCTGCTTGATTTCCCCTCGTCTGTTTTTCTCCAGGAAGTAGACCAGGTTGATCAGGTAGGACATACTGCTGGGAGCTGATCCTAGCTGTGTTGGCTTAGCTGAGTTTCTCATGCTGCTTCCATGTCAAATACAATACTACAACAACTGGACTGAACAGTTCATAACACTCATTCAGCAACTGAAACATGCAGTACTAAAATCCTTCTTGACTGTGCCACTTTTATCAGCATTTCATAATTTCTGCTTAATGCACTTCAGCGTGGATATGAAATGACAAAAGATCTGTTTCTTCTCTTTATTATTTATCCTTGGTTCCTATTCTTTGGATCTCATCTGAGGTTGCCTGGCCTGCACATGTGGTCGGGAGAGGACACAATAGATCAGTATTTGATACTGAGTTGCATGGTGTCCTAGCCAGTGACTACAAGTATCAGGGTGGCTGTGGGTAACCATGGATACATGTGTGTATACTGCACAGATTACCAGATAATGCATAGTCTACAATTCGGTATTGTATTATTTGAAATCTCCATTTTCCCCACTCATTCCATTAATTGAAGCTAATTACACCCAGTTGTCTGTGTATAAAACCTTCAAAGCAGCTGCAGTAGTTGTTGCTTTCTACTGCACTGTGTACACCCAAATTCCTTTGCAAGTATCTGGTATCTGTGGTAAATACCTGGGTGAAAATGGGAACGTATTGGTTTATCTTCGGCAGCTTTTCAGGAGCATTCCTGTTTGTTTTATTATTTTAGTTTATCCTGTGTTGCTTATGGAAATGTGTTCTGTTCACAGAAACAAAAGAATATTGCAGGGGCGCTGGCCTTCTGGATGGCAAATGCATCTGAACTTCTCAACTTCATCAAGCAGGACCGAGACCTCAGTCGGATCACATTAGATGCCCAAGATGTCTTAGCTCACTTGGTTCAGATGGCATTTAAGTAAGAATCACATGTTTAAATGATGACACTGTTCTGTAGAGTTAATCATACATTTTCTTATATAGTTTTCAAAATTAATAAAGTTTTTACTTATCTTAACTGAAGATATATCAAGAAACAAGTAAAACGTGTTGACTTAAGAATATTGAATTCAATGAGCTGTGTTTTAAGGATCCTGAGATTATAACCCTTATATCTTTAAAAATGGAAAATACTACTAAAGAATACAGATTGTTTGACATAGGATAACATGTCTACAGTAGCAGTGTATTGTGCCGAGATTATTAAAATTGTTCACATGTTTTTCAGATACTTGGTTCATTGCCTTCAATCAGAGCTTAATAATTACATGCCAGCCTTTCTGGATGACCCTGAAGAGAACAGTCTACAGAGACCAAAAATAGGTTAGGATATTCTTTGTCCCCTCCCTCCCTCCCCTTCATATTTAACTTCATCTTAATGTTTATTATATGTAAAGGTGTGTGATTTTTAAATAAATGAGAGGTCTTATTTGATTTGGCAGTCTTAAAAATAGTAACTTTTAATTGCAGTGTGTTTTGTTTATAAATAGTTCTCATTTTTGGTATGTCATGCATATCATAACTTTTAAAAAAGTCTTTTGGGTGAACTTACACTTGAAGTGTGGCTTGTTAATGACTGTTTATAGTTTAAGACCATGTCACCGATTCCTATCTGAAAGACACTGGTATTTTGAAGTGATTGCATAGCAGTTATTACCATAACTTCCATTTTCTAAATTTGGTGTAACACAGAAGGTTCTTGGATGATATGTGGCCCCTGTCTTTTCGTCTGTGTCCTGACAGATGATGTGCTGCACACACTCACGGGAGCCATGTCTTTGCTGCGGCGCTGCAGAGTCAATGCTGCTCTGACCATCCAGCTTTTCTCACAGCTGTTCCACTTTATCAATATGTGGCTGTTCAACAGATTGGTGACTGACCCAGATTCGGGGCTGTGTTCCCACTATTGGGGAGCAATTATCCGCCAGCAGTTGGGACATATTGAAGCTTGGGCAGAGAAGCAGGGGCTAGAGCTGGCAGCTGATTGTCACTTGAGCAGAATTGTACAGGTTTGTGTACGTGATTCTCACCCTACCAGTAATGTACTTTATGGTGAATGTATCAGATTTTATGGCGGGCAAGAATTTAGATGCAGCAAAGCCTCAGGACCCTCTTTTAGGAGTTTTTCGTATGTACAAATAGGGAAATAGTGATGTGTGTTAGTATCTGGGCCACCATAACAGCACTGCAAACTCAGTGGCTTCATAGAAATTTATTTCTCCCAGTTCAGGAGGCCAGGAGTTGAAATCATGGTGTTAGAAGAGCTGGTTTCTTCTGTGGGCCATGAGGGAGAATCTGTTCTAAGTCTCTCCCCGCAGCTTCTGGGGACTTACAGACAATCTTTGGTGGATGCCTCATCCTGGTCTCTGCCTCCTTCTCCCCATGGCAATCTCCTTGTGTGCATGTCTGTCCCAGTGTCCACTTCATATAAGCAGACTCAAAATTCTTGACCTAGTAAGCTCACCTCAACTTGAGTACCTTTATAAAGACCATGTCTAAATGAGGTGCTTTCTGAAGTCCTGGGAGTTAACCCTCTGACGTAGGAATTTTGAAGGACACAGTTCAGCCTTAATAGGCAGGTAACCAGTAGCATATAAATATCCTTAAAGGATCCTTTTTTATTGAGATCAGTAAGGCATATTTCAGAAAGCTCCATACTGTAAGATAAATACCAGTTTAAAAATGAACAATTAACTGTTAAGAATATAAGCCAGATCATATCCTAATGTCTTAGCCACTTCTGAGAGAATTTTTAAGATACCTAATACTAGGAACTGGTCTTTTGAATTTCAGGAAATGAGTTATCTATAACTTAAACCCTAGGACAATTTTTTTGTTATTTTAATTTATTATTTAACTTTGTTCTTGATTTCTTTATTTCCTTTGAAGAGATTTGGTACATAGAAAGGCTAGATTGGTAGTTATGAAAAGTCATTATATGGGCCAGGGATGTAGCTCAGTGGCACCCGTGCCTGCCTGGCAAGGGCAAGGTCCTAAGTTCAATCCCAGGTACCTGAAAAAAAAATCATTATAAAGAAATTATCATCTCCTTGTAATTGGTTATCTGAATTGTTATGTAAATGTGTAAACTTTCAAGGGGAATTTTAAAAATGTGTTATGAATAGTAATAGTTGAATCTAATTATGTAGTGAAATCTAAAGGGCATCTAAAAGCCTTTTAAAATCAGTATTTAGTTTAATTTAAAACTGTGTCTTTATAAATATCCCATGTGTCGAAATTACCAAGTTTTTAACTTTAAACATATTACATAAAGGACTTTTTTTGGTGTTGGGGATTTGAACCCAGGGTCTTGGGCATGCTAAGCATGTACTCCCACTGAGCTGCAACCTTAGACCCAAAGGATATTTGTGCTATATTGTACTTTTAAATATTTTATATCACTTATTCTTTAAAAGGCAACCACTTTGCTTACCATGGATAAGTATGCACCTGAAGACATTCCAAATATAAACAGCACCTGCTTTAAATTAAACTCACTGCAACTTCAAGCCTTATTGCAAAATTATCACTGTGCACCCGATGAGCCTTTTATCCCAACAGTAAGTGGATGTTACTCTATTACCAAACAGTGTGGGCATGTTTGGACAGGGACATTTTGATTTATTGTATTTTTTTTAATTTTTAAAAAATTTATATATTAATTTGGTACATTTTAGGTATGCAATACATTTACATTTATCATTGGGTGTTTGTACCTGAACATGATGTATCTTAGTTCTTATTTTTTTCCCCATTACCTATGCGCCCTTCACCCCCACCACCCTTCCCTATTTACATAGACTTTGTTTCCATTTTTGTTTTTTCTTTCTCATAATTTTTCCTTTCCCATAATTTTTCCTTTCCTTTCCATTTTGATTTATTAAAAAAAGGAAAACTTATTTAATAATTTACTTTAGTAAGTTATTTAAAATTCTGAGATCATTCTGCTGTTGATATCTGAGGAGTACAGTGTGTAGAACAGAAACCACACAAGTGATTTAATTAGAAAATGATTTAACCTAAGTAACTGCTTTTTGGGAAATGATTGGAAGAACTAGAGGAAAGGAAGTTGGGAGGTTGTCCCCGAACAATGGAGTTCAGGTGTCTGCCACTGTAAGTACCATAGGGCCAAAGCTGCTGCCATAGCCACAAAGATTCTCTTACAGCACTGTCAAGTCTGCACTTTAGCATCAACAGCAGCAGCACATGAGCCTCCACTGTATGGCCACAAACTTTGTACAGAGGTGTCTGTTAGTAAAATCCATCTTAATCCAGAAGAGAGCCTAGAGTTTGGGCGTGTCTCCTGCACACAGGAAGGAATGGAGGGTGAGAAACCCATTCGATAATATCTACCACCATTGGCCATTTATACTGAGGGCCATGCTGCAGATATCTGCCATAAGAGCCTAAGGTCTCAGTAAGCTGACAGGCACAAGATTTCCCATGCTGGAAATCACTGTCAACAAATAGTACAACAAACAGTTCAGTGGGTCCATAAATCATATCAGTCATACAAAGGAATAGTAAACTGCAGTGAGAAAGAATGAACTACAGTTACACAGCTTGATGAATATTATGACATAATTAACACAAGAGAACCCATATTCAGAGTATCTATGATATGTGTATATCTGTATGCACTTCAAGAAGAAATAGAACAGTCTGTAGTGTTAGAAACTTAGGTAGCTGTTCTCTTTTTGAAAGTAAGGATGGTAGTGGGGAATGGGGCATGCTTCTGGTGGCCAGTGTTCCATTCATGGAGTGGAGCTGGACATAATTGTTGAGCTGGTATCCTCATTTCATTGAGCTGTACCATTAGGATTTTGAACTTTTCTGTATGTTTACCATGTATCAGTAACATTTTTTCAAACAGAAATCACCCATAAACCCATAATCAGAAATACCTTCTGTCTATTGATGTTTCCAAAGTAGAAATACTGTATAGATATTTTGTCCAATTTTTATATTTAACAATGTGTAAGCTTTTCCTTTGTCATTAAACAATCAACAGAAATACAGTTTTAATAACTGAATCATATATTCAAGAATTGTACAAAGAAATGACTGTTTAGGAAAAGAGAAAAACATTTCCTTGTGATTAAACAGTTTTTATGTAAAGCTATAAGTAATTGAGCATTAATAATTACTATCTTGATTCATATTTAAAACATGCTTACCTTGCATGTGTGCTCCGAGTATATTGATCAGTTTGCCTCCATAGCCCTACATCTGTGCAAGTCTTAAGTGTGCTGTAGTGATTTAGAATATTTAATATTTATAATATTAATATTTAATCTTCCAGTCAAGCATGTCTTTGTGACTTAATGCTTGTGTTCCAACAGGATCTTATAGAAAATGTGGTGGCTGTTGCTGAAAACACAGCTGATGAGCTAGCCCGCAGTGATGGGAGGGATGTACAGCTGGAGGAAGATCCTGACCTGCAGCTGCCTTTTCTTTTGCCAGAAGATGGCTATTCCTGTGATGTTGTCAGAAACATTCCAAATGGTTTACAAGAGTTTTTAGACCCTCTGTGCCAGAGAGGTAAATGCTTTTGATGACACCTGAATCTAAGTTGTAGCCCAGGTTGAAGTCAGCCTTTCATTTGCTGTCTTAACAGCCCACTCGGTGGGAGAGCACCTGTGTCATTTGAATAGTCTCTTCACATGACTTGAGAAGCATTTCCCATGACGTAGGTTCAGACAAGTCAAGACACAGACTTTGGGTGTGTTAGGGCAAAGCCTGTGGGTATCCTGGTGGCATCTGCTGCCTGAACTTTTGACTGCTTCTCTCTCCTGGCATTCCATGAGCCTAGTAAGTGGATTTACCCCCTTGGACCAAGCTGGGACCTTTGTGTGGGGTATGTGTGTATATGCCAGCCCAGCAGAGCAGTGGAAAATGGCACAAACAGTTCCCCACCAGCCCTACCAGATATGCTGCATGAGGGATTACTCTTGCCTCAGTTTCTTATCTGTAAAGTGGGCCAAGAGATTGCTGAGGACTGGAAATGTTCCCCTTGGGATAAGAGTTCTGAGTACCAGTGTATTGCTGCTGCTGCCACTGCTACTACCGCCACCACCACCACCACTGCTGGGCCACCCTGCCTGGCTGGCATGCCCTGTGAACCCTACACTTCACTTTTCCATATTGAAGAGCTAACTCAGCACAACCAAGGTAGCATGCATCTCAGACATTTCCCTAACCATGACTTTTGCTTCATAGTCTTTCTGGTTCATATGGATTGAAAACACCACCATTATTCCTGAAGTATAAGCTCTTGAATTAGACCACATTTTAATTCTGCTCTGGTACTTTTTTATAATGTGGGGAATATCTCAGGTGAGTAGAATAGACTCAAAATGTGGGAGTCTATTTAAACAAAGAATAACAAGAGTTATTCAAGTTAAGGTGTTCTGTCCATAGGCAGTTTAATGAGTATGATTATTACCTTAAGTAAATATTTTACCACAATAAATACATTTTTGTATCTTTAACTGTCTCAAAGTTTTTGATAGTTTTAAAAAACTCATCTTAGAGTGGTGACTTCTCTTGAAACATGTTGTTTGCTCAGCTCTCTGGGCCATCCTCAGAGGAACAAGGATGGGGGCAGCAGAGGTGAAGCCTGTTAGGATATGAACGATGAAGAGAGGGGAGCAGGTAACAGGCAAGGGAGAGCCCATGTGTCCCCAGGTGGAAAGGAAGACCAACTGGGCTGCAGTGTGGTCCTGGTGGAGTGCGCTGGCCCAACCTCTGAACATTGGTTCTGTAGTGGCAGGTACTCAGCTGCCACAGGCTGCCTAGAGGTACCTTTCTGTGTCCCCCACATACCAGCACTGCAGAGACCACATCCAGCTCTTCTACTTCCCAGATGCACCCCACTTGAGTCAGCCATGCCACTGTCTCTGACAGTCCCCTCTCCCCACTCCCCTGCTCTTCTGCTTTGTGCCTCTGCTGCCATCAGCTCATTTAAAACTAGGGTTATTTATGGCTCTGTGCCCTGCCAAGAACTCTTCCCCTTGTAGGGTCAGAATAAACTATTGAGCATGCTGTCACCCCTCCCCCAACTCAGGATATGGATGCTGTTTGTCAGTGCAGAACTGCTGTTCTGTCTGCTGTACCCACATCAGCTCTTGCCGCTGTTGAGCCCCCCCTCATTAGTGGTTTTCTTAAATTCTAACCAGACCCCCACTCATCTAGAAAACCTTAGCCTCATCCTGATACTTGGTATGCTTTTCCTGAGAGTAGCTGTCAGTGTTGCTTACCTCTGTCACTATTCTGTTGCTCTGCACTTAAAAGGGGCCACGCTTCCTGATACTTTCCCTGCATGAGTGAGCATGGAGCTAGTGCTCAGGTTGCTGGTGCACAGGTGGGGTGAGTGCTCCCAGAGTACACACTTGGTTGGCCTTCCTCACTCTCCCCACATCCATGCGGGCCTTTAATGCCTTGTCTGTAAGCAAGCAGGGAGACTGATTTTTGCAAATGTTATAATTTATAATGTGCAGCAAGTACCAATTTGTCATGTGTACCGCGAAGCAGATACTTGCAAATGTGGAAATAATAAGGCTTTAATTAAGTTTTCTTTGGAACTTCCCCTCAGGTTGTCTTGAGTGAATAACTTTAGTACGTAGGTGATATTTTGTCATGATATTGGCATCACTACATGACTTCATATGTGTTAGATAATTAATTATAATACATACAGCCTAGTGCCCAGATGCCTTTAAAAGTCTACAAAGAGTTGGGTGTTATATGACTTCAGTGTTCTTAATTCTTCATGCCCTGTTCTTTGTAAGCTGATTAAAGAACTACTGTGTACTCTGAGTTCCTTTTGTTTTTTCATACAATGCAATTCTGTGAGAGAAGACTGTGTAACTAGCCTGGACCTGTACCTGGGCTGAGTTGCATTCCTTAAGCTCTCATAGTGCAAAGACTCCATTGGCACCATGGTCCAGAACTTAGAAGGAAACCAGACATTTGAAAAATAAAGATCATAATTTTTAATTGATATTTCAAAATCTTGATAAATTCATGGTACCCTAAAACATAGGCAGGGAAAACAAATTAGAGTTATATGTTAATGAAACTGGATTGAAACTGATTTTTGTTTCAAAAAAAAAAAAAAAGTAAAATTACTTTATATCCATTTTTTTAACTAAATGTACTTTTGATATCTCCTTTTCCCTCTACCACAGATAAACTTGCCAAAAGTGTCCAAAAATAGCAGTTCACATTACCCCTAGTGATGGAACACTTGATTTGACAAGGTCTCGATAGTGTAGGTGAGGCGGAGCTGCCTGCTATCATACACAGCACAAGCATTTTCTCTATCAGTGCAGGCTCCTTCTGGAAGAGGACCACAGCAGCTTTGGAGGAAGCTTTAGAATCACTAAAGGCCTGTGTGGTGTAACTTTGTTAGAGAATTACTGAGAAATACAAAATAAGATTTGATTAAATGAAGGGTGATGAGTTTTGAATTAAAATGTCATTTGTCCCTAATGAAAATAACAAAAATATTCTTTAAAACATTAAATGATTATAAAATTTGTGAGAAACTTAAGAGTATGAACTCAAAAGAAATTTGGAGTAGTGAGAAGGGGCATGCCTGACCATAGACTTTTTACAAGTTAAATATTGTCTTGAATATAAGTCATTTAACACAGTGTCAGATGAGGTAGGCAGACACCCATGTCTGTGTCGTTCTCTGGTTTCCTTTGTCATTCCTTTTCTTTGCTAAATAGATACTCAGAATGTCATTGACGATCTTCCTAGTTCAGTGGGGCAAAGAGTTTGGCAAAGAAGTAATTACAAGATAATTCAATAATTTCTTATGGAAGTAAAAAAAAAGTTCTTTTGGGACACAGGAGGAAGAGACTAGATTTTTCTTTTTACTTTTGTACTGAAATCCTAGGATCAAAATGAATATATTATTTTAAATGGTAATTCAGTTTTTAGAGTGAATAAAGTATAAAGAAAAATATTATCATTAGCTAGTAAGCACTTAATAATTGGTCTTGCTTTCCTTGGTGAAGATCATGGGTCTTGAGTGGTGTGCTTTTTCCACTTCATAATTTGCTTGTTTTCTTCTCAGGATTTTGCAGATTAATTGCTCACACACGTTCACCAGGTACTTGGACAATATATTTTGAAGGTGCAGATTACGAAAGTCACCTTATGCGTGAGAACACAGAACTGGCAAGTATTTTGAGGATGTTAGACGAGCTGTTTCATAAAATCTATTCCTAATGACTTGAGGGTCTGATACAAACTTGTTCCTTACTTACAATGAACATTTTTGTGATAGGAAAATATTTTTTAAGATCATTTTTAGTACCAATTTGATTCAAACATCTTAAACTGTGATTTGTATAGGTACATATTTATTTCCCTTCTGGACAGTGCCTATAGTTTTGTCTACAAACATATGATACTTTAAAAAAAGCAGAATATTTACACTTATAATCATGCTGACATTAATGTTAATGCAAATTTAAAAACATGATAATGTGGTAGCCTTAACAGATGTTATAAGAAAATATTTTTCAGACCAGGGATTTAGCTCAGTGGTTTCACTGCCTGCCGCGGAAGCGCAAGGACCCGAGTTCGATCTCTGGTACCAAAAAAAAAGAAAAGAAAATATTTTTCTTTGGCAAAAATATTTTATTCTTGCGTAGTCCTGCCTTGAATTAAATGTATATCAAGTCATCCTCTGATATTTTGTATCTTTTGAAATAGTATTAAAGAGCTTCATACATCTTATGGAAAATTCTGCTTTGCTTGCACTTTTTTATATAGTAATTCAAAGTAATTCACTTTGGCTTCCTAACATAGTTTAGGCTTGAATATATACAAGAGCCATCTCCAAAAAATTGAATTGTTATTCTGTTACAACAAAAATGTGATTACACTTAACTACTAATGAAGGATCATACCACTAATACTTTTTACTGAGCTTACTAAGTATTGTTTGTCAAATCCGAAGTAACAGCAGCAACTTCTAATTACCAGATTTTGAAAGACAGCAAGTACCTTCTTAGAGGAATCAATCACTCATTCTTCCTTTCTCTAATTTATTCGCTGATTTCAGACTGATATTTTAAAAAAATTTTGAGGACCCGAGTTCGATCCCTGGTACCAAAAAAAACCAATTTTGATACTACCTAATTTTATTTTCTTCAAAATATGCTCTCACAGGCTTTGGTTATCTTCTTTGTAAATGAAAAGGTCATGTGTATAATTTCCACTTCTTACACCTTCATGTTTATGTATTTTGTTAAGTTCCCTCTAGGGTGTGTGCATTGTTGGCTTTGTTCTATAATTTTCTGTAACTGTTGGAGTGAGGTTTGACATGAATAGATCATGTAACTTCCATATACTATTTCTTTCTCTTTCTTGTACATTTGCAGATCTGACCTGCCTCTGAGGGCTATAACTTAGTCCACAGATTGGTTGCCCAGCCATGGAGGTTTTCCTTGGCAGAATATTTTCAGCACAGCTGTGTGAATCTTGTATCTGCTATGTTTTTGTCATTCAAAATAAAATGACTTCATTTTTCCCAGAGATACAGATGTTAGGTCATTTGTGTTACAGCTTGCTTTACTTTTTATTTTTCCCCTTTTTGCTAGCTTACCTAGAAACCATGTGAAATAAATTCAATACTTTCCCGCTAGTTTAAACCACCAGTGCTACACACATGACTGTCCAATTGGGCACCTTATACCACTGGTGCTACAAATGGATCTATTCCCTGTAATCAGTCTTTTTAGAGATAAAATTAATAAAAAACTTCCCAGTGGGTCGAGATAGGCATGTACCACCAGTGGTTCAATCCACCCAGCAGTGAGACAGACAAGTTATGCCTCTGCATGAATGTGTTAAAGTAATTATTTTGAAAGATAATAAGGCAAAAATTGACTTTTGTTTTAATGATCAGGTTTTCTAGCCTGTTAAAAGTTTGACATAGGGGCCAGGGATTTAGCTCAGTGTTTCTGCCACTTGCTTTGCAAGCGCAAGGTCCAGAGTTCGATCCCCGGTACCCCCCAAAAAAGTTTAACATTGTTTTATAACTTAAGTTTTTAATGTTTAAAAAAGCAGCTTTTATGACTGGATTTATCTTCCAGACTGTAATCAAGAGTATCAGTACTGAGCTTTCCAGCTAATTATGTGAAGAGTACCTGAGTTAGGGGGTCTTTTTTTTGCTCTTCCCTTTCGCTTCCTATAGTACACTTGACTAACTTTCTAACCATGTGGAAGCACTTCCGTTTCAGCTGAAAAGTAAGCCTCTGTTTTCATCCTTTAGGACCAGCCTCTGAGGAAAGAACCTGAAATCATCACTGTGACCCTAAAAAAGCAGAATGGAATGGGCCTCAGCATCGTTGCAGCAAAGGTAGGGTAGTGTGTGCCATGTGACCACTAGGCCTTCTGTTCCCTAGGCACTGAGTTGGCTACCATCAGGGCTGCTGCAGTGAGGGAGCGGGAAGCACTGCTTCTGGGGCAGAGAATGTGCCACATGATGAAGCCCACTATGCTTTCAGATTAATAGAAGGATGAACTCTGAGAAGGTGGCAGGGGGAGCAGTACCTGGGAACCAAACAGTTTAAAGGCACAGTCATCACTTGATTAGCACTGCAGGGAAAAAAAGTATTGCAATAAGAGAATGGACACTGATCGGTTGCCTCCTTACAACGGGTCTCAGGCTTTCTTAGCCTTCAGTGATCTGAGAGTCCTGGAAACCTCATGACACAGCAAGGGTTCTGGTTCCTAACCTCAAGTGTCCCTTTCCGGAAGGTCATTTGGAACTTAGGAGGTGGCTATGGATTATTTTTAGGGGTGTTGAGTGCTCCCAGAACTTGGGATTGTAGTCCCTTCACCTACTAGTCTGTTGCAGGATATTTCAAGTCACCAGTTCTTTTCTCTGAGTTATAGGGAGTTAACATTGTAACTCCAGGAGTTATACACTCATAAGCCTCTTACTGTGTGTGTACACTTGCTTTTACTGAACTTCATTTTGGAATTACAACCAGGTATTTTCAGTAGAATAAACAAGATTCCTTAGCTAATAATTTATTAATTAATACTAGCTAATAATTTTGCTTGAAATAACATGTTAGCACTAAAATTGTTGCCTTATGACCCTATCTCTAGGGAATGTGTGAAGCTTTCAGATACTGTGTAGCAGTATGGTAACAGTGCTATCTGAATTGCATGCTGTTAGTATATTCTGAAAAATCTTTTAAAATTAATATTTATTAATATTACTGACTAGTGAAAATTTTTAGGTTGAAATTTATTTTCTCTATACCGGAATTTTAACATCTGAATATTAATTAGAAATGAAGAGATTGTCGTTTAATTTATAACCCTTCAAATCCAGTTACCCAGGAACCTGAGACGTTTCAAAGATTTTGCTGAAACATCTCAATGGACACGCCCCAATCCCCCATATTTACACCTGTGAGGTATGGGATAGGCCATGAGGTACCAGTACTGTACCAAACACATGCAAAGGAATGAGACACTTCCTGAATGTCCTGGCTCTCAACTGGAAGCAGTAAGCCAATGGGAGTAGTAGACACACCCTGTACTGTTCCTTCTTCTAGGAATCTTTACTCCTTGAGCTGCTTTTCAGAACAAGGCTCATATATCCTACTTTCTGAGAAATTCCCTGGCAGCTTGACTATTAATGCCCCCTGCATCAAGACCAGGTCCCTCTGTGATTTCTTTCAAACACTTTGCACAGCTGGAATTAAATCCTTCAGGGTTTTGCTCTTTCTTGCCATTAGCTGGCTCTGGAGCATTTTCTCTCTAGTGTCCTCACTCCAGAACATAGTCTCTGGCATTCGGTAGGCAAAAAGTATTTCCCCAAAAAGGTGAATAAGTAGAAACAAGTTTTCTTTTTATTTTAAAGAATAAATATTTGATTTACTGTCATACATCTTTAATCCTGGAAGTTAATTTATTTACTATAATAAATTTCCAGCTGTATTAGAATAATAGTCACTGAGTTAGATATTAGGAAAATTTTATCCATACTCTTAGTCATACGAGGATCCACTATGAATACCATGAATCTTCATATTTGAGAACTCAGAGAAGTAGGATAAGTGACTAGTGACCACTAACACAGTGTGGGGATCATGAGAGAAGTGGGGTCTCAGCCAGTCCTTGGCATGTCTGTAACTGGGAGAATGTGTCATGTGGGTGCAAGTAGTGATGGAAGCAGCAAATCCTAGACAGGTGTGGTATATGTGCACTTTGATAGCCTTGGGTTGGTGGCCAAGGGAATGGGGGGAGAGGGCCATATACAGACACTGAAAGAAACTTGGTGTGAATAGGTGAGGTGCCTGTACCCTGTTGTCAGCACCACAGAGAAAAGGTTTGGACAGAGGAGGAGGTGGCACCCTGATATCTCAGGAATTTTTCTGGGTTTGATGTGCAGGGTGCTGTGTGGGCTGGGCTGCAGGCAGTGTTCCTTTAGGAGCATCGAAGTCACATAGGATCACCTTTGACAGGAGGAAGGTGGATCTTGAGCCTCTGAGCTTACCTCAGCATCCAGAGTTCTGTGCTCACTGTAGATGCAGTCGTGCTCATGAGCCACATTTCCAGACTTGTCTACAACCCAGAACATTTGGAGATAATGAAAGAGGAAGTAACAACCATAGAATTACTTTTCCTCTTTGCTTACCGGCTGAATTGGGGTCCATTTTCAGGGAAATAAAAAAATAGAATCAAAAATTACTCTCACACACTCAGAGACTATACTGAGAAGATTTCTGGGCTGGACATGAGCTTAGTGGTAGAATGTTCATCTACCCTTTGTGAGGCCTGGGTTTTATTCCTAACTCTGTGAAGGAGAACACAACAAAAAAGACTTAATCTCTGAGCTGTCTGTTATGTACATACACTTATTTCAGGTACTGTCATCTTCTTGGAGATGAGAGGGTTGTGAGGTGAGCTACCTGTATCAGTCTCTGTCTCTTCCAGTTTAAAAGGTCTCAATCCAAAACTACTGCTTTTTCTGTTGTCCCAGGCCTGATTTATGTGCTGTTCAATGTTTCAGAGTTTCTGCTCTCTGGGCTGGTGTCCCAGCACAGAGGAGCCAGCATTTCCTTTGCAGGGAAGGAGGAGTAGGGCTTGGGCTCCACCTGGCACTCCTCTGGTTTGTTTGTCTGGAGGTTTGCCTCTGTTCTTGTTGGACTGCCAGGTGTTAGGTGGGCAGTTAGAACAGTGAGCCAAGCTGAAAGTCACAGTTGAGTCTTTGTTCAGTTGTGCAGGCAAGAGGCCAAAGAAAAGGGAACCGTCCCTGAGTTGTTTCTCCAAGATGGTCAGCTGGGAGTCAGATGGTGGGGAGTCAGGAGGCCTGTCACAGTGAGGAGACCTGAAGAAGGCTGTGCCTATCTGTGGGCCAGCACTGGGCTAAGGGGTGGATCTGTGTCCCGAGGGCTGGTGGGGTCACACAAGACCCAGGTGTGCTGTGCTGCTTGAATTGTTGCACATAGCCTCTGCCCTGCCTCACCCATGCTGCCAGCACAGCTGCCCTGGCATCCAGTTCATCATTCTGCACCTTGTCTTCCAATCCCAGCCTCTACTGATCACTCCTCTCCTGTGGGGGGAAGCCCCTAAGCTACTATATCCTTTGGTGTTTGCCCACATGCAAGGAAGCCTTCAAGGAAAACCCAACCTTCCTTCTACGTCTGCAGCAGACCACAGTTTTAATGAATCTTTGCCATTGCAAAAATCTTTCTCTTCTGTGATAAGAGGAAACCGTAGCAGTCGGTGTAGCTCAGTTGCTGATTCTAGGAAACTAACATGACTGAGGCATCTGCAAGGTTTGACTAAGGAACTGAGCACTTTTCAGATTAAGTACTTTGTACAGTAACTAATTGTTCAGGTAATCTTTATTCCAGAGTATTGAATGCCTGTTTGTGAAAAATGGAGTATAATTCTTCACATTGTAACTTTTAAATTTCTAGGTTTTTTTCTGGTTTCCTTTACTAAGAAAGATATTTTAAAAGATTTTGTTTAAAAGACTTGGAAATAACAGTGCTTTTACTTGTGATACAGATTTATAGAATTGGGGCTTTGTGGAACTTAGTGACCACACAAATTAGAAGGATACACATCCCTGAAGAGTGTTTCTGCCAACCAAATGTGGCACATCTTCCCTAAACCTGCTGAGCCCTGGCCCTGAGTTCACACCTGCTCCCTGCTACTTGCCCCTTTGAGGAGGTGAGGATGGCTGCCACTCTGAACAGGGCACTCCGTAAGCAGAGAACCCTAGGGTTCAGCACTGCCTTTTTCTCACCAGCCTCCCTCCCTCTGTTCAGGGAACAGCTGGGGCCTCCCCAACATGGGGGTGATAATTCACTTTGTTCTTCTTTCTGATCTTTTCAGATATTTTCCACTGTGAATAGTGTACATCAATTTAAAACTAGAAGAAAAGTAATAGTAAAAAGTTCCTAAAAAGGAGAGTCCAGAGTTAGTGTCTCAAGATGGCTACACTTTGTAAATAAATTTAATGAAAATATATATGGGTTTTACTCTCATGAATGTTATTTTTTTTAACCTTGTACAAGTATTCTTCTCCTGCCATACCCATCTGAAATTATAGGCAGCGGCTTTTACATACCTTTTGACCACTTGAGGGACAAGGAGAAGATGAAAGCTGAGGACAGCATCATAGATTGCTATTTACACGAGAATACCTGCTTGAGGGGGTGTCTGGAGTCTGATGTAGAGAGGTTTGGGAGGTAAGCTGAAAAAAATGGCTTTTAAGCAGAAATGTGAAAGGTCAGCAAGGATTGCCAGGGTGAAGGGCAGGTGGAAAGTTTTGGAAGTAGAGCCATATAACTCAGGATGTGGGGGAGAATATGAGTCCAGGCTGAGCGAGATCTTGCAGTTGTAGGCCAGTTTTTCTCAGCAGAGGGCCATGTTGCAGGCCCTGGGGTTCTGCTAAATGGTTATGCTGTCATGTTGTGCAGGGAGCCTGGGACCGTTCCTGAAGAAGACCTGAGTACAGCTGTATGCCAGTGAAACTTTACAGGAACAGGTGTGGGCTGCTGACCACCGCTCAGGTAGTCTTGTGAAATTGAGTCTCAACAGAGCTGTGGGTTTTATTGCAGATGAAACAGGAGTCTCTAAAGATGTTGAAATGAAGGCATAATTTTCCCGGAGTGCCTTGTAAATTAATGATTTGGGTGAAAGAAATAGCAAGGTGAATTCAAGTTCTGTCTTAAATAGCTGGGTTTGTGGAGGTGTCATTTGCTGAAGCAGGGAATGTGCAGAGGGCCACCGACTGGACGGGGGAAAGTGAAAGCTTGATTTTGACACTTGATATTTGGGGAGGCAAAATTTTAGAGCCAGCATATGGGTACCCTAAAGGAAATAACTAAAAGAAAATGGTCTGTTAACTGGAAATTTGCCATTTTCAGAAATGAAAACTTGTCTTGAAATGAGACTGATGAATAGCAGTTCACTGTGTACTCAGTTACTTAATGTAACCCATTTTTCTCCAGCTTAGTTGTGATATCTGTGGCACTTGAAAGGAAGGCCCAGCAAGAGTCATCTTGGGTGTGTACATTGCTACGGTGATATGATGTAGTTGACAGATGTGTGGGTTTGTGTAGATTAGAGCCTTCAGTTGATTATCCATACTTCAGGGTATATATTTCATGTGCAGGGCAGGGCAGGATGCATAAGAGCTGGAGGCCCATCTCCTTGCTTTATAACAGTGGTCCTAGTGGTAGTTAGCCTCCCAGCTGGAGTACCAAGCCCTGCAAGACACTTCTGCCTGTTCTTGCGTAGTGCTCAACAGCAGCGTCTACCTTCTGTGCTCCTGTGGGTCTTCTCACTGTTCAGCCCTGTATTTTTTATTGCAGAAGAGTTTTTTGGCCTTACATGCCTTTCTGTGTCAATGCTTCTACTGTTTGCTCTAACTAGATTTGTGTTCAACCCAGGCCTTTTTCCTTTTTACTTGGTGAATGGCTCAGTTGCCATAACCCCAAACCATGTTTAATGTTGTTTTCTCTGCCTTGTCTTCCACATGGTGGTTAAATTTTATGAAATCCAAATGATTTGGAAGCAGTTGAGCATACATTTTGAGCTGCTTTTGGGTAGTTTGGCGTGCTACCTCTTACTCATCTGTGGGATAGACAACATGATGCTTCCTGTTTAATTTGGATTTTATAAAAACAAAAAATTCCCATTGTATTTTTCTAGTTCTTTTTAAAGTTTAATAAAGTACAGAGTGAGTGGGAATCAGAGCAGGCTGGTTGCATAAGAGCCTGAGTATTGCATAGGTCCTAGCCTGTATTGGTAAATGGCAGTACAGTGTCACCGCATCCAGCTGTTGTGGTGATCCTGGTTTGAAATGCCAGCTGTGTTGTTTGCTGTTGAAGACTCAGAAGTAGACAGTTATTTTTCTCAGCTCAAGACTCTGGTGCTGTGATACTAAAGATGAAAATGTGGTTCTCTGTTGTTGGAAGGGCAGAATCAGTGGTGAGTTTCTTTAAGGTGATATCGTTGATGTGCTTATGAAAATCATGATCTTTAAAGAATGCTTCTCCTTCCACCATAGCATGCTTAAACCTGTTAATCATTAACTTGTTCGTGAAGAACCATGTAAAGTAACTTGTCACACACCCAGATGGTTGTTGCTCTCTTTATGCTGCAGATTCTTAAGGTTCGTAAAAATATAAAGCCCTTCTGAGCTTTATATTCAAGAAAAAAGCTATAATGTTTACTTCTGCTGGTTACAATATGATGAAAAATGTTTTAAATAACTTGCTGCATAACTTTGAATATCCATGTTGTAGCTTCTCTGGCTACATTAGGTTTTCTGTAGGCTTTCTCTAAAGCATAATGTTTTTTTAAAGTGAACATAAAATGACAATTTTAAAGGTACTTAGAATATTTTACTATTTTATCTAAGAATGGATGGTTAGTCAGTGACTTAAAGATCTTATAGTTTGTACTTTTAGGCTAAATAGTGATCTTTAAATTTTTAAATCTTAAAACACAGGGTTCGTGTGTCTTAAAAATGAGAGTAAAGACAGTGTTTATTAATATACCTTCTTCTCACTGAAGAGCAAGTTGCTTACAAAAACTGTAATTTAGTCCTTTGAAGGATTTGAGATCTTCCCATTTGTGTTTTTTAATGGCATTAGACTGCATGGGAAAGATCTGGTCAAAGAATTGAAGTCAGGATGTTCTGGGTTCCTTTTTAAATCAGTTGTAAAGTACCCAGTGTGATTGCAAAGTATCTTCCCCGAAAATGCCAGAAAGCTCTCTGTTAAGCTTTATGAAATGACAATAGTGACCCTTGTGGCTTTTGCTTATGAATTTGGAAACTATTTTAAAATACTTCTGTGCCAAAGGCAAAATCATAAATTATGTAAAAAAATAAGTCACTGATTTTATAATTATGACATAAGTGCTAGTTGTTTGAACTGAAATATTGACTTCTGTTACAATATTAAAACAACGTAAGATCATAAATTGTTAAGTCTTCTGAAGAATCATCTTTCTACATTGTGGCATACATGAAAAATGATGATACTGAGTGAAGTGGAGACTGGCTTGTCCAGTCTCTTTTCTTCAGACATGTCTCTGGGGCAGGCACAACCTTGGTGAGCTTTTTCTGAAAGTAGAACTCTCCTGTGGGTCTCACAACTGAGAGTCTAGGAAGAGCTATGCATGCTTCCTTTTGGTATAATCCACGCCCTCCTCCCAAATGTGGCCTACAGTTTACTGGGGCCATGAACCTCCTGTGGTGCATCTGTGAGGCTTAGTTTCAGAATCTCCTATTTAGCTCATTTCTGTCCTTTTATGGAGAGGGAAAAGATGATGTGGTGGATTTTTCATTTCGTTTTGTATGTCATTCAAAGGGTAAACAATGGACTAGGATAGAGTTTACTTCCTGGAAATCAAGCTTACTTTGTTTACAAGGTCATGTCTGTTAGAATAGTGTATTTACTGTCAGAGTTATTGAGGGGTAGAATTTATGTAAACAATAAATTTTAGAACTGATTATTTAAAAAGTTAAGGTGTAATTCCTACCAAAAGAGACATCTTTAGAATATTTTGAAAACATACTTTGGATTTGGTAGTTTGTCTGGAGATAAAGTGATAGCCTGAGAAAAAGCCCTAGGAGCAGAGCAATGCATGCCTGCCCCCTGAGTTTTAGCTGCACCTGGCCCTCAGGGCCTCCAGCCCACACATTGTTTACAGATCCAGTTGGGCCTCTCTACTTGAGAACAATAAGACTGGGTCCCGGGTGCTTGGCAGGCTGTCTTCTTCCTCTTGCTGCCAGTTTTGTTTTGTTTTGTTTTTTCCCTTTTGGATTGTGTTGAATGTTTTTACTGTTACTCATACACACTCCCACACACTGAGAGTTTGCTACGAGAGACTGTCTGGAGCACAGGCTCCTGCAAGCCCGTATGGGAGAGAGACACCTGTGCCTTGACTGGCTTGTGGAGAGGTGTGTGGGGAGAGTGAGGCAAGACCTGGGGAGCAGCCTTTCCCTCATCCGAGCCCTGGGCAACTCAGAGGTGCATGTGTCTCTCAGGTCCAGGGGAGCATAAGGTATAGTGGCGGAGTTATTTCTGTTTTTATCTTTTGTTGTTGTTTTTTCATGCTCTTGTATAATTTTCTACAGGTGAAGGTGAACTGTAGTTTTGTTCTACCTCATCTCACTTTGTCCTGCCTTTTCACGTTCCTCATAAATGCCCTCTCTGCCAAGCCTCTTTTCTTTCCTAAAGAAAAGAAAAGTAGGTACAAGGTACATTTTTGAGATTGCTGACGTCTCCAGCCTTTGCTGGGCACTGCCTGCTCGCACATGTTCAAGTCATGCTGGTGTGTGTGGTGTGCTGCAGCGCACTGAGCTGTGCTAGGGCTTTGCTGTCAGTGTCTCCAAGGGAAATGTACTTTAGGGTAGTAAAAAATTTATTTATGATATTTAAGATTGTTCCAAAATTATATTTAGTGGAGTGTGTAGCTGCTTTCTGAAAGAGCTGATTTGTTAAATGAAGAATAAGTAATTGTGAATGATTATAAAGTAGACCAAAAATGCATAGTATGTTTTCCGTTACCATTTTAGTTCCATTTGGACAAATAATTCTTAAAATTATTTGGGTTTTATGTATTTGTCATTCATGTGTTCTTAGTTTTAATAGCTCTTGTTGCTGATGATTAGAAATCGTGATGTGTAGTGCTAGCGTATATATGCTATTATGGTAAGATCTTTTGGCCTAGTTATCTGCATACATTTATTGGTAGTACCTATGGTTACTAATAAAGTGTGTACTATCAAAATCCTTCTGTTTAGAGCAGTGCTGTTCGGTAGAAATGTGATGTGAGCCACACAGGTAATTTAAAATTTTCTACTTGCTACATTTTCAAAAAGTGAAATAAATTGGTATGTTTTACCTGATATACCCAAAATGCTGCTTTAATATGTAGTAAATATAAAAATTACTTATAAGATGTTTTACATTCTCTTTTTCTGTAATATTAATGTGTCTTTGAAATCTGAGTGATTTACACCTAGACATTTCATCTTGACTAGCCACATTTCACGTGCTTTATAGCCACCTGTGGCCTAGTGGTTGCTATCTGACACCTTTCACCAACAGCCTTGACCTGCTGCTCTGTTCCTGTGGGTGGGTTTGATCAGTACTTACCCTGTTTACACTTAGAACTTTCAGTGATCAGTGTGTACATGCAGCAGCAAAGACCATATACCTTCTAGGCTTTACCTTCCTTTCTTAACTGAGAAAGGAACAGAACTGCCATAAAATGAGTTTCAGTTTTGTGTGTACATGTGTAAAATAGGAGCTAATAGATTGTTAATAAATTTTGAGTTCAGTCTTACCAGGCAAGATTGTATTGTGTATTATTGTTTATAAATGAGACATATTAATGGATGTAATGCTTCTAAAATTAATAAATTTTATATTCTATAAATTTATATTCTATAATTTGTTTTATATTCTAGGCTAACATGTTTTTTCTGTCAAAGAAGTGGGCAGTAGTGAAAGAGCTCCATAATACTAAGGATTTTTATGGGTTTTCCTAGGTACCTGTCCCCCTTCTGGTACCTACCTGCATGGCTGAAGCTAGAGATGAGGCGGAGCACCTTTACTCTGCTGTCTGCCTGGTTAGGCCAGCATTGCCATAGCCAGCTTGATAAAGTGGATACCTTACAGTTGAGCAAAGCTTGTGGTGATTAGAGTTTAAACCTGTGTAGATTTGATGTTTCATCTCCAGGTACTCACCTGTAATTTTTTCTAAAATAATTACAATAACAGTAGAACTGTAATTTCTTCATATAGCCATTGTATTTACAATTTGTACTGCTGTTGTATGTCCATGAGCTGCAGATGAAGTGTGGCTAGGATTCACATCAGCAGAGAAGGAAGGAGAGAAGGGCTGAGGTGGAGCCTTCTACAGGAAGGGCTTGTGTGCAGGGAGTTGCAGTGCTGATGGATGGCAGCCTGCTCACAGAAGTTCAGGCAGGACTTTGAACCATATAGAGAATATTCTAGGTAAGTAAGATAGATTTGGGACACACTTGGAAGACCTAAAACCTAGCCAACTTTCAGATAGCTCTTGAAATATTCTAGATCTGGGCCGGGGATTTAGCTCAGTGGTTCTGCTGCCTGCCTTGCAAGTGCAAGGTCCCAAATTTGATCACCAGTACCAAAAAAAAAAATTCTAGATCTTTACTTGTACCTCACATCTGTCTTCTTGTCTTTCTCTAAGAGTATTTTATTAAACTAACATATTTTACTGACTTAATCAAAGTTGATTTTTATAACCAACCTAGACAATAATGGGTCTTTCGAATTCAAGCCTCCAGTAGTCGTGAATGCTTATTTCCTCAAATGAAAATCTCTTTTTGTAGCAAGCAGATATAAATTCAGTTTACTAGGAGTTAAGAGAAGTGATTAAACCTAGAAATAAGATAAATTCCCAATATGCAAGAAAAAAAATCTCTATTACTTGGTAGGTACTATCTTTCATCATACATTCCTGACAGTAGTGCATTTGAGTGTTCCTTCCTACAGTAGCCCACACAGGAGTATGCGGGGGGACAGGACAGTACTGTACTCCAAATCTTACACCAACCCATTTTGTGATTTTGAAAAGTCTTCTTGTTATAGTTTGTTGAAATACATAATTGAAATTATTTTGGTCTTCATTCATGGTAATCTCCTAAAACATACCACACGTGGGAGAAGGAGGCTTGATTTACTGTTTTAAAATATATATTTGGTATTTTCTTGTGTACATCATTGTTACTGAAAATATTATATTACTAGTATTACTGCTGCTAAACGTTTTACTTGTCAGTGATGATAGTAATAGGCTATCTTATTAAGAGGATACTTTTTATTATTTAAATTACAAGGTCAGCATCGCCTTAACCAAAAGACAGCACCTTTTGAAAACGTGGCCAAGTGCCCATTCACACCAGCAGTGCCACTGTGACCTTCATTCATTAAGTCCTGCTTTCCTGTCAGTAGATCATGTGAGAAGTGGGACAACAAATGGCTCTTGCTTTTAAAACTTAAAAAAAAAATCAGGCTCAGGGTATCAACTAAAAGGGAACAGATTTGCAGGGCTGCAGGAAAATAAATGGAGGAAGGGATTTGCAGCACCCCACTGGCTGGGAGCACAGCTCTGCTCTGGGGTTTCCACTCCATGAGGACAGTGCAGTGCTGTGTCACCACAGCACAGCACAGCACAGCTTAGGAAGAGCATGGGGCGTGGTAGCTCTGTGTGATATTGATAGAGGGCACCAGGTGATCCTAATAAGGAAAATACTGTAACTCCCAACCTGCTAGATACCTGAAACTCTGAGTTCATGTTATCTAAAATTGAAGAATGAATTCTAGGAACAGTGGAGGTTAAGAGTAGGGAAAATTTATTGAGAGAAAGATAACTTCTGTCTAAGAGAGACAGAAGGGGGACTGAAAGTGGGTTGCCTGCCCACTCTGTTTTTCAAATGTGTTTTATTGAGTAACGCCTTGAGGTGAGGGCGGTACAAGGTAAGACAAAACTATAGTCGACTAATAAGATCCAATGGAGGGCCGGGGATTTAGCTCAGTGATTCTGGTGCCTGCCGCACAAGTGCAAGGTCCCGAGTTCAATCCCTGGTACCAAAAAATAAAATAAAATAAAAATAAGATCCAATGGAAAATCATAAGGTGGGACAAAACCATGATCAACGAATAAAATTACAAGTACAGTCATCCAGGTAATATTGATTATATGGGAATCAAATGGGAAAGCAAGTCATGTACCACGCTTACATAGAATGACAAGGACTTTCTGGAAAGGAAATGGGCTAGGGAGTTTCTGGTCCTTTCTTAAGGTGATTGATGTCTATTTAAAATATCAGTCACTGCTATTCAATTCTAGGGGAAGTATGTGAGTATAATACTTTTTCTTATTTTTTATAATGCTGACCTTCAGTGAATGTGTCTCTTGATTGTCTTTCTGTTGACTCCTCCAAGGCCAGCCCTGTCTAACTGCCTACAAAATATCTAATTAACTTAGCTATCTACAGTAGTATGAATGAGATGCTCTTCAGAGCAACTGAGTTGTGGAATTAGAGTTATTCATAGATTGTGGAAAGTTATGAAATGTGTAACAATTCTATTTATCCCCATTTTGACACATTAAGGTTATAGGGGACTATGTCTTAGAAGTAGTTTTCTATTGTGTGTTTTAGGTCTTCATCCAAGAGAACTAGTATTAGCATGGGTGAACTCAGGCAAAAGACATACTTAGTACTCTTTCAAAAGTTACCATTTATTGAATGCCTAGTGCATATTTTATTTATCTGAAAAGTACAGACTTTGCCAATTATCCCAGTTATAGTTTTATGGCAGTCATGTAGTGTTGGTAGTGCTGAGTGATCTTGGTTGTACAGCTCAATGGTAGCAGTAGTGGGCACAGAAGGGACTGTAGGTGTATTTAGGAGAAGTGTACAGTGAACAGACTGGTAGGTCAGAGGATCCAGGCTGTGAGAAAGAGAAAATACTTGATTTTACCTTGTATAGAACTCTATAAGCTTAGTTTCTAGATAATGTAACATAAAACATACTAACACTGAGTTGTTTCATGCGGTCTTCAAAATGAGGCATGTAGGAGATGGTTTTATGTTCACAAAACTGGCGTGCTGCATGGCTGAGATCCCCACCTCATCTCTACCAAACAGAAATAGGGAATTAAGATTTCAGCAATGAAACTGCTGTGAACTGAAATTGCTAACTACTGGGGGGAAATATGAATAATTTCCAAGTGAATTTACATAGTTCCAAGGTAGTATAAAAATTATTTTAATGAAGTCATTTATTGAAATCATTGTCTTTATCCCTTTCTACAGTACCTATTTTTTTCTTGTGTGACCCAGTAAGTACTTCATAACTGTTAAAATGACTATGGACTTACTTTTCTTTGTTGTGACCTAAAAAATATATATACTTCGTTGAGGGATATTGAGAGTAACATCTAAGATTTCATGAGTATGACTGCTTTTTTTGATAGTTACAATAAATTATTCAGTGTTGACTTTTTTTTGTTGTAGTTATGGTGGCTAAGTAGAATATTGATGGTTCTGTAATTATATATGGCACTTAAATCTCACATTCTTTCATGATAGAGCAATTCTGGCTAGATTGGTTTTGTTGCTTTAATATTTACTTAAGAGTTAAATATATGAGTCGCAATAGAATATTTTCTTTCTAATTTTCCCCTACTACCTAAGTCCATCTTATTGTTTACCCCAAGTTCTTTCCTTGTTTTAAATTTTAAACTATAGTAAAAGAACAAGGGTATAAGGGTAAATACTAAAATGTAAAAATACTATAGAAAATTTCAGTTTTTATATATATATCATCCAAGTAGTTTTTAATTCACTTCACTTGTGGCTATTTCAACTATTCTGAAAATAACTACAGGATTTTAAATCTATTTCAGTCTTCTCATGAGTTGAGTTATGAATAAATGGCTGATTATCAGGAGTAGTTTTTTTTGTTTGTTTGTTTGATACCTGGGATCGAACTCAGGACCTTGCACTTGCAAAGCAGGCAGTGGTGCCACTGAGCTAAATCCCTGGCAGGAGTATTTTTTCCCCTAATTTTAGGACCATAAAATAGGGACCTTTCCCCTCTTTTTTAGTTTTACCAAATAGAGTGCTAACTCTATTAATATAGTATTTATCATTTCAGTTTTCATATAAAAATTCAGGACTTTGTCACAGTTATCTCTGTGCATGTGGGTTGGTATTATTTTAGCTTCCGTTTCCTGCATAGTGTCTTTTTTTCATTGTGACCTCTTAGTGTGGTGTTTTTACCTTGTTTTTGTGCAGGGTGCTGGTCAGGATAAACTGGGAATCTATGTCAAGTCTGTCGTGAAGGGAGGTGCTGCAGATGTGGTCAGTATCGCTTTTAAAGAAGTAAACTTTCAGTGTGTGGTGTTTTTAACAAGTAATGTGAGCCCCGCTGATACCCTAGCTATGCAGTACTGCACAGTGCTTATTAGAACAAGTCTGTACTTACCATCTTTTCTTCTTTCCCCAACACATGTGCACACCTCATGGGTGGGCTCAGGATGGACGATTAGCTGCTGGTGATCAGCTTCTCAGTGTGGATGGACGAAGTCTGGTTGGACTCTCTCAGGAAAGGTATGATTGATTGATTGACTTGTTTAAAGCTTAGTATTAACATGTCTAGATGATATTTTGCATTGAGGTTTGAAATTGGGAGATGAAAAATAATGCTACAAAAGCTCCTTGCCCTTATTATTCTTTACCTTTTTAGGTGTAAAACTTTCAGTGTACATAGTATTTCATTTGTTACAATATTATATTTTAATCTAGAATAGTTTCTTTTGAGCTAAAAGAATACATATACTTTTAGCACTTCTTGCAATTTTGGAATATCATCTAACTTAAATAAAACAGGGTGTGTTTGCATGTTCTGGTGGTTAATTTTCAGAGGAAGGAAATGGGCAGAAGATAATCTGTCTGAAAGTCATTTGTTGCCCAGCATAGCAGATGAGGCTGGAGACCATGATTGTAAGTTGTTCTGATCATAGGCTGCTGTAGGAGAGTGAACACTTTCATTTTTCTCACACTTCTGACATTTTCTTACTAGGGCAGCAGAACTCATGACAAGAACGAGTTCTGTGGTCACCCTTGAAGTAGCAAAGCAAGGTGCCATCTATCACGGCCTGGCCACCCTCCTCAACCAGCCATCTCCTATGATGCAGAGAGGTAAGGACCCAAGATGTGCTCACTCCCACCAGGGTGGCCAAGTCTAACTGGTCCCATACAGTGTGCTGCAAGTTGAACAGTCATGACCCCTTGCATAGTCACTAAAAACCCCGAGGAGCAGGTGCTGGTGTTAATGTTGTCTTGGTTTTAAAAGTAAAGAAATTGAGGATGAGAACACTTAAAACAAGATGCCTTAGGATACCAGGCATCTTGGAGCCAAAATTTGGATGGTGCCATCTGACTTTGGACCCGACACTGTGATTCAGCAGGTTTCCCCTCCCTGTCCCCAAGAGCCCTGTGACACCCCACCACCACCACCAGTGTGGCTGGTTGGCTGCTGGTGAGGTTACATAGGTTGGTACAGAATACGTGCTCAGGTTATAAAATCTTTAAGACATTCTCTCTACTGAAGGAATATACATGCATTTGTATGTGAGTAGTTACGGTATGTTAGTCCTGCATGTGCTGAAATAAGGCAGGACTATCTGGCTATATTTAATTCGCTTTAACTCAGTTACTGAAGTAATTTAATTCAGTTATTTAACCCAGTTATTTGTGGGAATTGTTTTTTATTCTATATAAAAAAATCAGGACAAAGTCAATGTAAATTTAGGGTTTTTTTAAGATTTCAGAAACCACAGGAGAAAAATATTATGACTCATATTCTGTTTTTTTGATGACTCACATTCTTCAGTCATCATATACCTTCTAGGTTAGTCTTAGTGATGCACTTTGTTTGTTGTGTACATAGCCGGTGAAGTATCTTGATAAATAGTTGATAGAGGCCTCTTCTCCATACAACAGAATTCTGAGGACTTCACAACTGAGAACCTAAAGTCTATAGTTGATAGTGACAAGCAGCAGCAGCGTTAAAGGCCTCTGTCAGTGTGGACCTTCTGCTTACTAACGCAGAAAAGGGATCTCAACAAAACCATGTATTGTATTAGAGGCTTTGATCCAGCATTTTTTTTTTTACTTTTTAGAAACATAAAAGTTAACACAAGCAAACTAGAATGTGAGTTAGAAAACAAAGAGGAAAGCTGTTAAAAGAGGCTGGTGCTGTATGCAGCTCGGTGGTGGAGCACTCCCCTAGCATATATGAGGATCTGGGTTCCAACTCTAGCACCTCCTCCCCAACGTGCATAATAAATCAGTCAACAAGAAGACTGAAAGTCAGAAGCTGATAATCACATCAAATAACGGCTGTGATGATGACAATCCTGAATGATGAAAATGTTAATGTAAATTAAGAAATGAGAAGTATATTAACCTTTTACTTTTTTTAGAAGTGATCTTAAAAATCATTACTGTATTACTTAAAATAGGTAAACTTCAGTTGATGAGAAAATAAACTTTGAAAGTGTATTTTTCCTGTCAATAACCAGATAAACGTTTGTTTTCTATATTCTCAAGATATTTGATAGCTTTTTAAAGATTCTGTAGCAAAAAAACTTTCCTTATATGAAAACCTATTTCATATAGTAAGAAATGTTTTTATGAAATTAAAATTTTTAGATTCATTTTCTTTTTAAACCTAATCAGGGTGCTTAAATAAATAAAATCTTCAGACCATTGAAAAGAAGAGCTATTGAATAATGCTTTGTTTTCAGTTTCAGATCGTCGTGGCTCAGGTAAACCCCGACCAAAGAGTGAAGGTTTTGAACTATATAATAATTCAGCTCAAAATGGCTCACCAGAGAGTCCTCAGCTGCCTTGGGCAGAGTATAGTGAACCAAAGAAATTGCCTGGTGATGACAGACTGATGAAGAACCGGGCCGACCACCGCTCCAGCCCCAATGTGGCAAGTAAGAGGAAGCCATTTCTCTTTTTCAGTGCATGTGTGGCCACTATGAGAAGTGAAGGGTCACATTATGCTTTGTTAGTTACTAAAAGAAAGTTTCTACCTGTGTATATTGGCTAACTAGAATAGAGTTTTCATGAGGAATATCGTAATTAACATTCTTCTAACAGAAAAAAAAGAAGTTAAAAAACCTTTGATTCAGTTGCTGCTGTAGACAAAAATATATTGTTAATGTCCTTGGCAGAGGTTGGCAAATTACCAACAGAAGTTAAAATGGTTTTACACTTATTTAAAGGGGTCAACAAAAAGAGAAATAATGGAAGGATGTGAAACCAAGACACAAGACTTGCAAAGCTTGAACAGTTTACTTTCTAGATCTTTATCAAAAGCATTGGCCAGTCCCTGGTCTTGGAAAAAGCTATAGCACTGGGTTCTGATGGCATGAGAGACAGTGATGATGTGATGGGAACCAACTTCTTGCACGCCTTGTTTTGTTTCAGTGCTAGACACCTCACTAACGATGCATAACATGTAATTACTGTCTTTAAAGACATTTTATGTTCACTAGTTTATTTAATCCGAAACTTTTTTCCCCTTGTTTACAACAGATCAGCCTCCTAGTCCTGGAGGGAAAAGCACATATACCTCTGGAACAACAGCGAAGATAACATCTGTCTCCACTGGAAATCTCTGCACTGAGGTCTGAGAGATAAGCTGAGGGGCTTTTACTACACTATTAGGTTTAGATTTCCCTTAAAATATCTGAGTTGTCTAACATAATTCTTACTCAGCAAGTTATCATTGATTATTCCTGTATTTGCAGCATTTACCATTTTGATTTTTTAATATACGAGTCAGATAAATTAGTTTTACATTAGTAAATATGGGCAAAATAAAATGTTCTTTATTATTCATAGTATAGAATCAAACACTTAATTTTAACACACTATTTAACATATATGCTGGTTTTTTTAGATTTTAAAACATACCAGAAATTAATCTACTGTATAATTGTAAATAATTTACTTTTCTTTGTTCTTCACATTTTACAGGAGCAGACCCCTCCACCCAGACCTGAAGCCTACCCCATCCCCACTCAGACATACACCAGAGAGTATTTTACCTTCCCAGCTTCCAAATCCCAGGATCGGATGGCTCCTCCCCAGAACCAGTGGCCAAATTATGAGGAGAAGCCACATATGCACACAGATAGTAATCATTCCAGTATTGCAATTCAGGTTAGACATAAGGGATTCCACAAATTTCTCTCAGCCTTCAAAACAATAGAGTAGAAAAACTTGAAATTTGAAAGATTTTAGTTACAATTGATATTTTCTGTGGAAGAGCAAGGTTGTCCTCTGTATTTTTCTTTCCTGGCTTTGTGGTTAAGTCTGAGAGAGGGAAGTAGGACAGAATGCAGGATGCAGCAGACAGAGGTGCTGTGTTTAATGTTTAATTAATGGAATGTTAGTGGTGTAAGGCCTCAGTTACAACTTTAAACGCAAGACTCACTGCTTTCAGGATTGAGAAGTAAGAACCCAGTGATACAGTGTGCAGTTTGCTTCTGTCCCTGCTAGTGAGCCTGGGGAAGTGGGACAGATACATAGGATGCAGTCAGAGCTACTGAAGAGGTAGGTCCTGTCAGGCATCAACTCACAAGGCCTTGGTTTGAGTGGATCCCAACTAGCCTTGATTCCATCACCACCGCCTGTGTGGATGAGCATTTAGGGCAGAGAGAAAAGGCATGGAGACTTGTAGTTGAGCAAGAACCCAGAGTTGGGTGAGGGAGGTAGCAGGACTGACTGAGGCCATGAAGGCAAGTGGAACCAGTGGAATGGCTCTGGAGAAGGAGATATAAGTCTAAATACTTAAGTTGGGAGCATTATCATACATGACTGAAATTAAAAATTAAATGTATGCTTAAAAACAGGTACAGCCTACAGTGATGGCAAATGTTTTGGAGCTTTCAATGATACAAACAGCATGTGTGCCATAAGTTTGCCACTTCTGGTCTACAATAAGTAATGTGTATCCCGGATAGTAAATGGTGTGGGAATTTGGAAGATAGTCGTCCTTCCATTAGAGTGCCAAAAAAGACTTTGGAGTTGAGATAGAATTTGAGCTAAGCCTCAGAGGATGAGAAAAGCAGATAGGCAGAAAGAAGAGAGAGGGTTGCACTCCTGGGGGCACAGGGTGCACTGAGGTGAGAAGAAGAGTATGTTCTGAAGATAGACAGTGGGCCTCTAGTTGGTCCATCTTGCCTTTTTGCTAGGTGAGCCTGATGATCTGCAGCATCCTGACCCTGTGAGCACTGGGTACCTTCTTCACCCCATCATGGCACCATACCTACTTTGGCAGAAAGCCAGGGAAGGTGCCAGGCAGCAGGTACAGAGTTACAGATCTTGTACCTGGACCAGGATTTCATGGTCCTTTGGATTTCATGTCCTTTAATACTTTTTTATGGTTTGTAGATCGTGTATCCAGTAATAAGGAACCTGTGTTTCTGTTTGCAAGTAAAGTTGTCGCTAAATTTTGGGAGTAAATGTTCCATTTTTCTGTTAGGCTATTGTTTTCTAAAGTGATACTTCATCTTTGTGTTGTCTGAAAAAAGTTACTTCACTCTATTTCATGCATACATTAAATCCATCAGATTTCTACCACTGTCTTTTTTACATCTTTTAAGTTAGGAACAGATAACTCTCAGATGAATAGGACTGTCCTTGGATGCATGACTCTGTCAAAGAGCCTATAAAGCCAGGCCTAAGCTTTAGGACTCATTCAGAAATGGATCCATGGATGGAGAAAATGGTTAAGATTAAATAGTTACTCTTAGTAATAAATAGAATTTCATTACAGGGAAGTACCTGTGGTTGCCCTCCATGTACTTAGACTACACACATTCATTCTTGGCAGTCAGCTCCGTGGCTGGTCTCACCTGGAGGTGGTGCAGGTGCTCTCATGCCCACCCTTGGAAACGGGAGGGGGCGGCAGTGAGGTGCCTGAGCGTCCTTGTGGTCTGTTTTTTCCAGTGCTGCAGAGAGAAAGCGTGGCTTTTCCTTCTTTTTTTTACAGATGGATTCACTATAGTCACATTTGCCAGTGAGCCATAGGGTAGTCTGAGCTTCTAGTCTGTACACATCCAACAGTTGTCTTCATCTGTTCACTCTGTGAAGACGAAATATCTGATTTTTTTGTGGGGTTTTTTTTTTTGTGAATGACTGAAGTTTTAACAGGTCTCTTTTTCTACCCAGCGTGTAACCCGTTCCCAAGAAGAGCTCCGGGAAGACAAAGCTTACCAACTTGACCGGCATCAAGTGGAGGCAGTCATGGATCGGAAGTCTGATAGTGATATGTGGATAAATCAGAGTTCCTCAGTAGAATCTAGCACCTCTAGCCAAGAGCACCTGAACCATTCCTCCAAGTCGGTCACCCCTGCTTCTACACTTACCAAAAGTGGACCTGGCCGCTGGAAAACCCCCGCTGTGGTGCCACCCACACCAGTGGCCATCTCCCAGCCTATTCGAACAGACCTGCCTCCACCACCACCTCCACCTCCTGTCCACTATGCCAATGATTTTGATGGGATTCCCATGGATTTGCCTCTCCCACCCCCACCTACCAACCAGGTGGGACCCCAGTCTGCTCAGGTGGCTGCTGCAGAACGGAAGAAGAGAGAGGAACATCAGCGGTGGTATGAGAAGGAGAAGGCCCGTCTAGAGGAGGAGCGGGAGAGGAAGCGCAGGGAGCAGGAGAGGAAGCTGGGGCAGATGCGCACTCAGTCCCTGAACCCAGCTCCCTTCTCTCCCCTGGCCTCACAGCAAGTGAAGCCCGAAAAGCCGTCTACACTCCAGAGGCCCCAGGAAACGGTTATTCGGGAGCTACAGCCCCAGCAGCAGCCTCGCACTATTGAGCGCAGAGATTTGCAGTACATCACAATTAGCAAAGAGGAGCTCTCCTCTGGTGACAGCCTATCTCCAGACCCCTGGAAGCGAGATGCCAGGGAAAAGCTGGAGAAGCAGCAGCAGATGCACATTGTAGACATGCTGAGCAAGGAGATCCATGAGCTGCAAAGCAAGGCCGACCGCACCGCAGAGGAGAACGATCGCCTGCGGAAGCTCATGCTGGAGTGGCAGTTCCAGAAGAGACTCCAGGAGTCCAAGCAAAAGGATGATGATGAGGAGGAAGAGGAGGATGATGATGTGGATACCATGCTAATCATGCAGCGTCTCGAGGCTGAGCGAAGAGCCAGGGTAAAGGGGAAAAATGACTTGGTTGTGCGTATCTGTCCTCCCTATTTTAACTTGTGTGTTTGTTATGGAGACAGCTAAACCTGTGATCTTGAGGAATGATTAAAAGGCCCCTAGGCATATTTACTATAGATACTACTGTTGGCTGATGTCCTATAGAAATGAGCCAGGGTTATGGGGCTAGAATTTTTCGAGATGCTTCCTTTGACTAGAATTAAATACAATTCAAGTGGAGCTTTATTGTTTTAATTAGCAACCTCACAAGTATCCCTCTTATTAACACTTTAGTTGAGAAAACAGGTATTTGTTAATGACCATTAATCTCCATCAGGAATTGGCAAATCTTTTCTTAAAAGGGCCAAGTGGTAAATACCTGAGGTTTAGTTATGTGTAGGCTGTGTAGACTGATGGCCACTCAGATCTGCCATAAGGACACAAAGAACTTGCAGATGCCATACAAAGAGCAACTGTGGCTGGTGCCCACAAGGCTGCACCAAAACACATGACAGGTGGCTCGTGGCCATGATCTTGATTGTGAGCAAATGAAGGCACTCAGGACATCAGATTTAAAGTGCTAATGTCATTACCAGAAATAGTAATTACATTGTTGATGAATCAGGTATTTACATAGTAAAAAATTTCAAATGAATGCTTTATCTCATTCATATTTCTCCATGTTATAAAAATAATGTTTCAAATAAGATATTGAAAGTAAAATTTAATTTAATGCAGTAAATTATTAAAATGCCAAAATTTTTTTTTGGTACCGGGAATCGAATTCAGGACCTTGCACTTGCGAGCGAGGAAGCAACACCACTGAGCTAGATCTCCGGCCCTAAAATGCCAGATTTTAGGTGAACATCAGATTCTTTGTTACCTTATCAAGAGAGTTGTTACCAGAAAGGCGTTTTTATTATTAATTTGGGCATTTGTAGAGAGCCTGTTGACCATGTTGTGTTAATGCACTGTAGTTATCACTTCTTTTCTTAATCTGTACAATGCAGTATTCCAAGAAAAGATAGCCAAGTGTATGTTCTTTTTGTCATTTGAATTTTGCTTCTAATACCATGTTTTAAAGGACTAAAACAATAGCTGTTAGGTCAGATATTTTAATCCTCCTTCCTCATGATGAAATTCAGTGTTAGGTAATTATTAGTGAGGACACAGAGCCCAATAGTGTGATCCCTTTTCATTTTGCTCTGTGAATTTTTCCTGAGAAGTTCTCTCCACACCTACTTCTTTTAAGTATTTGTGCCTGGTTTATGTTCGTGATTTTGCCCAAAATTCAGCTTGATATCCTCCTGATAAAATGATTAATTTCCTTAAGTGAGACCAAAATCTAATGTGTAATTTTAACTATTGCATTATTTTATTAGTAAGCCATTGGTAATAGATTTATTTAATAATGACCATTTACCATAAGAAGTGTTTTGTTTTGGGTTTTTTTTGGTTTTGAGGGGAGAGGTTGGGTTGTTTTTGGCTCTTTTTTTTTAAAGAGGAGCTATTTGATAAAACAGGGAGTGTTATTATAAGGATCCTTTGGACAGGTTTCATTTACTGAACGTCCAGAACTCTGTGGCACTCAGTTATATATATGGCTGTCTGGCTTTGCTGGTGCTGATGCCTTGTGCTCTGCTCTGGCCAGAGTCGCTAATGGATACAGTGATTTGGATTCATCCTACAGCAAAGTATATTCATGACCTTGTATTGTCCACACCCCAAGATAGAAGAGAAGTATGACTTTATGTTTACTATAGATCATACTATATTAACTCTGAATATTACATACTATATTACTCTGAATATCCAACTAGTGTTTATAGCAAATGAGTAAACAATATTAGCAGTTCTTACTGTTACAGCTCTATTCCAGTAATAGGAAGAAATTAGCAACTGTGTTGTACACATTTCTGTAATTATACCTTCAAGATGAAATTTTCATTGAAGGGCTATCAATTTTTCCAAACAATTAAAACACTGAAGATTTCAAAGCCTTTTAGTATGGCCTATGTTATTTGGGAAATTTAAAAAATAATTTAATTAAAAGTATTTTTTATATTTATATATTTTTTAATATTTATATTAACCTTAACATCTTGGACTAAAGATATTAATTAACCTTATCTAAACTTAGTTTTTTAGTTTCAGTGAATCTTAAGGATGAAATCCAAATATTTAATACCATGTGAACATTTTTCTATTTCTGAATACTAGAAGTTAGTCTGTAGTTCTTTAGGTTTTTCAGAGAGTTGTCCAAAAACAAAGGAAGCATTGTAGCAACAAAGATGGCAGAATACAGGTCTAAACCTAACTTTTTTTTTCACGCTTCATCTTTCTTTCTTTCTTTTTTTTTTTTCTTTCTCTATTACCTGCAGCAGACTGCTATGCCAGCAATCTCTGTTCTAGATTTGGTATGTTCTTGTTTCTTTCCCTTTGGTACTTTTTTCCTGTCTTGATTTTCTTTTCTCTTTTGGTGGTGGCTGTTTTATGTTCTCAGTAGATCAGTTCTCCTAGGATCTCCTAGATCAGGAGACTAGCCCTGTCACTATCTAGAAGCATGCCTTGAATGTTACTAGATTTAGTTACTCTTTGCTTTTCTATGTTAATTTTAAGTGTTACTGTTTGTTTATGGTTTTGACCTTTTCTCAGTTTTAGTCATAATCTAATTCTGTGTATTCTTATGTAGTCATAAGTACATGAGCAAATGAAATAACTTGGCATAAGTAATCTGTTTCATTCTATTTCACTAGAAATAGATCTTAACTATTCAATGGTTATAAACCCGGGTGAAATGGTATTGACATTGTTGCCAGTTTTAAAGCTATAATTAGATGTCATTGTCTATTGGTAAAGTAAGCTTTCCAGTGAACATGTGTTCTGTGTTTCTAATAATATTATCATGTTAGATTTTTGTGTAGTTTATTAGCCATTCCAATTTGTAGTCTACCAGAAAATACTTGAGGTCACATTCTGTTATGAGTTTAATGTGTTTATTGACAATTTGGGGGAAATTTTTGGTTGCTCACTTAGTACTCTTATGTTTAAGTTCCATATCTGTGTCGCCCACTGGACAATTGTATTCTAATATATTTAAATATTAACATTAAGTCAGTATCTATTCTGGGTCAGCTTCTTAAGAAGCCAGTATCAGACAATCTCAGAATCAAGGTTTACTTTAATGGTCTTTTGCTGGGTAATACTTCTTATTTAAATAGCATGGGGACAGTGTTATCCAAAAAGAACCCTTTCTTATAGACATCTTCACTCCTTGGTGATCAGAAGGCATATTTCCTTAACTCCACATTTCTTTGTTGTGTTTTTCATGAAGGAAAGATAAAGATGTAAGTCAAAAGATGTAAGTGGAAATCACTGATCAGTTATAATCACTTCTAGTGTAAAATACTCATTTAACAAATGCTTGCCAGCATCCGTACTGGCAGGCACTCTGACCCAAGGCACTAAAATATGAACTGACTTTTGTCCCAGAGTATTTTATTCCATGAAGGTATGTATAACAGGGGAACAATAATATTTAAGAATAGCAGTCACCTTGAGATTTTTATTTTAAAGAAAGAGCTCTGAGTTTTTCTTTCTTTCAGAGGATGAGTATTTTGCCCCGGGAGCCTCTTCTTGAAGGGTTAGTGGTAAAGTCTGTGACCCTGTGGGGAACAGTGCTGCCCTGCAACCTGAAGATGCATTCTTTGCACATCACAGGATTTAGGGCAGTGGTGGTGAAGCTACGGCACACGTGCTGCAGTGGACTGTTTGTATCATTGAAAACTAAAAGGTTCACCATCACTGACTTAGGGTGACTCATAGGGTCAGTGAAGCAAGTCACGTTCCCATTGGGAGTAGCCAAGATCCATAAGATTGGGGGGCTGCCTAGGGTGATTTCTGCTCTTCCCTCTGCATGGCCTGCTGCCCCAGTCAGTCCAGGGCCTCCTCTCTCTTTTCCTGCTTATCCCAAACTTGTGACTTCAGAATTAGAGTGGTGCTAAAGAGACCCATTCACATCTGTAGTCTAACCCTTTGCACCCTAAATATTCAGAAGACCCACTGGCCTTTGTACCATCTTCTTGTGGGGTCAGATGCAACTTTTCAAATTCACCCTATGCAGAACCGAGTCCCTTCTCTTCCCCATGCCCTCAGACTGCAGTGCTCTGCCCCCACCTTCCCATGCCAGTGTACACTTCTGTTACTTCATCAAAAAACCTGACAGTCTTCCACAACACCTTTTCTCTCTGTTCAGAAACCACTGCCTTCTCTTTCTTAGAACCTGATACCTCTGTACTCCCCTTAGCCTACTGCTGTCCTTTCCTGCCTGGTCACTGCAGGAGAGTGTGGCTAGATCCCTCAGTTCTGACCCTGGTTTGTTACAGGCATTCTTGACATAGCAGCTATGGTAATCTCAGGAGGAAGCTCCTTATAGTCCTCCTGAGTGAGACTTCTGCTAGGCAGACAATCCAAGTTTTCCCAGGGCCTACAGGTACCATTGGCATACATGGGCCTTGTCTGTGCTATTCTCTAGCCTGCCCATTCCTCTGTGGTATCCCTCAGCATGCCAGGCCAGTTCCTACCCAAGGATCCTTGCCCTTCCCTGGAATTGCCATCATTTCCTCCCTCATGCCACTCAGTCTTGCTCGGATGCCACCATCTGAGTGAGGGGCATCCTTTATGGTATAACTTATGTCCCTCCCCGCTCAGCTCCTGATTGTCCATCTCACACTTTGCTTGTTTGCTGAGCATTTACTTACATCTGCTGTACATGACTTACAATGATGTGTGTTTGTCTCTTCTGGGTAGCATATACCTCCATGGGAGCAGTGACCTTCATCTGTGTTTCTGGAGCAGTTCTGGTATCTTGGCAGTCAGTAATACTGAGGGAGTGAAATGTGGTTCTGGGACTAGATCCCAAAGCTCTTGAAAATGTGTAGACCTCTTGTTTGTTCGAGAATAAAACTGTCATTAGATTCTTCTGCTTTTAATTGCTAAGATGGTACATGAACCCATTCAAATCCAAGTATGCCTTGCTGGGGGAAGCACCCACAGGGCTATGTTACAGCACAACAGTCTGGCCTTTAATTATACTTTCTCTTATATCTCATGAGCAGATCCAGGAGATAGCTGTCGTATGTGTGGACCCATGTGTCCTATGGTCATGATCCTCTGTCTTGTCCTTATAGCCTGTCTCTTAACTTTTTCCCCCCATGCAGGGAATCAAACCCAGGGCCAGACACATGCTGGGCAAGTGTTCTACTAATGAGCTACACATGGAGCCCTTGTCTCTAGCTTTTTTTTTTTTCTTTGGTACCAGGGATCAAACTCAGGACCTTTCACTTGCAAGGCAGGCATGGTGCCACTGAGCTAAATCACCCAGCCTCCGTCTCTAGCTTTTATAGCCCTTTCAGTTAAGCCCTGGGGCACATGGATGTTGACCCAAACTAAATTTTTTCTTGGCTTGAGGTTTCAAGGGCAGCTCTCCTGTCTTTCCACCTAATGACAAGATGTCATTCTAGGTTGACACTCTGGGTCACTTTATTACTCTAGGTTGCCAAATAATTGTTTATATTACTCTCATTTCTCCATAACAAAACTTGTCATATACAGGCCAAACCCAATGCATGAATCACTCTTTACCACAAAGATTGGACCGAGTATAAGTCAGTTTTCCAACCAGCTACCTTCATCATGTACTTTTGCTGCTACACAAAAGAACCTCCTTTTCATAAAGTAGTATTGCTGGAAGCCATCTGTCAAATAGATATTCACGGGGCCTGGCCATCTCAGTGGCTCTCTCAGCTTTGCTTTGTTCCACATTTCAGTGGGTCATCTGCTGACCAGGATAACACAAAAATTCAAAAAGATGTTCTTCCATCTTAGGGTGATGCCAGTAATAAGATGTTTTCAGATTGCAGTCTTCATTCTCCTTATTTGAAAACTCAAACTGGGGCTCCCCTCACACGCCATGCTTTTGCCTAGATTTTGGGTGGGGTGTTAGGCATCAGGCACAACCCTCTGAGTGTTCCAGATAGAGAAAGGAGGGTTTGGATCAAAAGCTGTTTCAAGCAAGGATTGAAAGGAAGCCTAATTGGAGAACTAACCTCCAGAGAACACTGGTAGGAAGTGCACTCTGTGGCCTTTTGGTGCCAAAGCACCTCTGATACGAGATGAATCTGCCCCAGATGGACACATCTCTCCTCAGAGGGCAGTATCACTGAAGGAGTGTAATTGTGGAGTAGAGTACGAAATTATCCCACTGGTGCAGGATGAGAGTTGCCCTAAAGGAGCTTTGGGTGTATCCTGGACTTCCTCAAGCCTTCTACCCTATCTGAGGCTTACTCTGTTTCATCTGCCACTGGGCTATTTCAGCAGCTAAGATCAGCATCTTACAAGTTCTGAGAAAACTCATTTTCCTTAAGTTAAAAAAAAAAAAAAAGAAGAAGAAGGTGGGCTATGCTATGCTAAGGGAAAGAAATACTAGGTGCTGCTTGTTTGTGCTCCCCATGTCACTCAGTACACCTTTGTCTGTGAGAGAAGATGCTTTCTAATGAGGAAATCTAACCCTAAATGTGGGTACCTTTCTGTTGGATAAATAGCTGGTCCCTTGCAGGCTGGGCTCTTAAGCCCAGGTCTTAGGGTACCAAAGGCCTATAGTGATAAATGATGTAGTGCATCTTTCATGGGAAGGAGCATGAGCAAAAACATCTATAGAGGAAAAGGATTTTAAAGAGATTTAATAGACTGAGTTATGTGTTCAATGAAAATGTCAAAAAGTAAAAGATAATCCTGACCCTGACCCCATTTTGTATTTAGCTATCTGAACAGTTACCTACCTTACTGAGATTTCTATCTTTCTGAGATATAAGTTAATGTGTTTTGTGGTATGAAATTATACACAGTTCTCAAGCTGTACCTTTTAAAATCTAGAAATAGCTTTTTTTAGAAAGGAGGACTGCCAGTTAGCAGAACCTTGGTCTAAGCTTACCTGCTGTTTTTGAAATCTAGCTTTAGTCCAGACCATCTTAATTTGTATATCTTTGATCCTTTTAGCGTAAAGCAAAGATCTCTCCTTCTGGCTAAGGTTCAGAGTGTCACTGTTACAGGCAGTTTGTCACTATTGCAGCGTGATTAGATTTGTAATTTCTATTAAGATTCCCTTTACCTGTTCCTGAACATAAGTCAGTCGTACAGCTTAGTACCCTTAGCCTTATAGTACCATTTTGGTTTTTGTTGTTTTGTTTTTTATTTTTTTGGTACCTGGGATCAAACTCGCGTCTTTGCGCTTGTGCAGCAGGCAGCAAAACCACTAAACTAAATCCCTGGCCCTATAGTACCATTTTGATTTAGGAGATTTTCTTTTTTTCTCATTAACACTTGGAATGAAACAGTTATTTTTAAAGAACAAAACTGTTTAAAATAAAAATCTGTAAAATAGCCAGATAGTGGAAGGAAATGTTAATTTGGCTTACTTAAAATAGTAATTAATGGGGCCAGGGATTTAGCTCAGTGGCACCATCCCTGCCTTGAGAGCACAAGTCCTGAGTTCGATCCCTGGTACCAAAAAAAACTAGCAATTAATGAACTGAACACAAGAAATCTCTTTTGTTTACTATACATCATGCAAATTCAGAAGAACAAAGCTTTTTTCTTTAAGAGAAAACACCTATTTATAGGTTTGTAAGAGAGCATTTATACTCAGGAGAATTGTAATTATTCTGATTTCCTAGAGCTATACACCTATTTAAGAAATGAATCAGCTGTATCAGTGTGCACTATTTTCTTGCTCAGAACTTGCTTTTCCTTAGATCTAGAAATTACACATAAATCAGTTTGTACTTCATTTGAAGAGGGAGAGTTCCTGTTGCCTTAGTGTGGTTTTAACATTATTCCTTACTTTGCTTTTCTATAGAATCTTTTACTTTCTTTGTGCTGCTTTATGCTGTGATTGTTGCATAAGCGCTGTTTCTCATCCTTTGTACTAGTGACCTTACAACTTGCTGAGGGGGTGAGCCCCCTCCACACAGGCACTTGGCCCTCTCTGTAGGTACTGTAGGCTCTTTTTCTTTGCATCTTGACCGGTGGTTTTTAGCAGCTATTCCTGCTCCAAAACCCACCCACTAAAAACCAGTTATCCTAATAACACCCCTCCTGGACTTATACCTAGATTACATTAAAGAAAAAGTTAATTTGTCTTTTTGAAAAAGCAGCTTTAATTTTTTATTACATGTTTCATTATTGTTTACTGATGTGAAAAATCCTAATCAGTTTAGAATAGCACAAGTTAATTTATTCTTTCCCACTAGAGAGTGTTTTGTTCCACAACAATCAAGGAAGAGAGTTGTTTCAAAAAAAAAAGCCCACACGATTCAAATCCAGAAGTTGGTTTTACCAAAATTGAAATGCATCTCATAGCAGTTTTATGCAAGGGATTTCTAAAGTGCTGTTAGAGAGTAAACTAACCAGAGAGTGGCTTTGATTTCCATTTTAATTTTAGAGATTCCAAGTCATTTCCTCTGGATGGTGTCATAGTGTAGCTGTGGACATTCTGTAGTCCAGGTAGATACCTGATAAGAAATATTTAAGGATGCAGAGATATCAGAGTTACTGCTGCTTCAGGCTACAACACAGAAATAAAAAGGGAGAGAGTCTTAACTTTCGTCCTGTTTGATAATCCAGGACTCTTTTTTAGAGAAGGTATTTTTAACCTGTAATGCCTAAAGAAATGTGACCAGGAAGATAAAGGAGTTAAAAAACAAGAAGAAGGTTCATCTGTTACATCTGAATATTTGAAGATATCCTAAAGTATTTGGATAGTATGAAGGAAAGGTATATTTTGTGTTGTTTCAAAAAGGCAGAATTTGACCAGACATAGAAAAACAATCAAATGAATTTTGAACCAGCATAACTTTTTAAGTAGTCATCACCTAAAGCAGAGTGTACTCTAAGGATGGAGAGGGTATTGAAGTAGTTGCCATGTGCTTGAAGTAGCAGACAGAATGAGCCAGAATGACTTGCTTCCAAACCTCAGGTTCAGATTCTATGACTTGAGTTTAGGGCTGTCCCAGAGGTGGAAAGGAATTCTTGAAGTCCATGATGAGATCTGGAGGAAATTAATGGCAAAAGATCAAAGGAAGATGAGCCCTAAACCCTCATTCTCCAGGAAAAAATGGGGCGCTCAGAGTGACTCTCAGCAGAAATTGGGTCCTACCCATATCCCACAAGAGGGAGGACCTTCCTGATCTCCATGGTGGCTGAAGCCTTCCATAGTGATAAAGTGAGGGCTATCTGCTGTGCAAGTCTGGATTTATAGGAGCTGGCTAACATTTATTCTAATGAAAGAATCGTGATAATGCGTGAGATTATGTGACACCTTGCTTCTTTGATTAATGGAAGATAAACCTGGGACTGTGGAGATGAGCTTTTAGGTGATTTTGAAGTTATAGAACTATAAAATATGTAATTTTAGCATTTTCTAACAGTGACTTAACCTGGCATTTTCTATTTAACTTTTCTCTGTGTGTATTGTGTGTGTGTGTGTGTGTGTGTGTGTGTCTTTGTCTAGTTGTCTCTGTAGATGCTTTTGATGTCTCATGCTGGTGGGCTTGCTGAGTGAAAGTTAAAGTCCACTTATTGTTAGTTGCAGGATGAGGAACGCAGGCGCCAGCAGCAGTTGGAAGAAATGCGAAAGCGGGAAGCGGAAGATCGAGCAAGACAAGAGGATGAGCGTCGGCGTCAGGAGGACGAGAGAGTGAAGCGAGATGCTGAAGAAAAGGTTATGGTCCTCTAAGGGCAACTAGAATTTTACCAAATTAGCCTGAACATAATTGATTGGCTGGGGCAAAGGGGGCTAGAAATTGTGTGTATCTAAGATGGCACAAGACAGAACAGGGCCGGAACCCCAGCTTTTGTTATTGGACCAAAAACTCTAGCCCCGTCTGGCCCGCCTACCTCTCTTCTGGACTGTCTCCAGACTCCCTTGCCTTCTGAGCTGGCCTCCCTCAAACTCCTGAACTCCTAGGTCTGCATAGCATGAGCCTCCATACAAAAGGTCCATTTGCGTGGGACTCTGATCCTTACTGGACAGGGTCCAGATCATTTTTTGTGAAGGTAACACTTGTTCAGTCATTACTTGGATTGAGTATGAACTGTGGGAGGTAATAGGAACATAGTAAGACAGTCTGTTAACTTTATAATGTTTCAAGTAGGTGATTCACTAAAAATTACTCAATTCTGATCAGTGGTAAAGAGTACAGGTGGCTTATAAAAACAATATACAAGGACTGATAAATATTCTCAGTTATTTATTTCCATGTATATTTCATTTAATTCAAGGATTCTTCAGTTGAATTTTAAAATGCCAGCTGATTTTGACATTCTGAGAGTTAGAAACCCTCTGAGTCCGTGTGTTCTAGCTGAGGCTTCTCCCTGGATAGGAAGCTGTGCTGTGAGCCTGGGCAGGCTCCACCTGTCCCCAGAGGGTGCTTGTGATTCGGCGTGAGAGAAGCTGTTCTTGGTTACTTCCCTTCTATGAAGGTAGAAGCTTTGACTGTCAAAATGTCTGACAGGGAAAAGTTTAGTTGTTATTACTAATTCTTTCATTTATAGTCCAGTGAACTATGTTAATAGAACCCGGTCTCCAAAAAACAAAAACCCAAACCTTAGGAAACTTTGTAGTGATAAATTGATTAGGCTTCAGAACAATCTCAGAGTAAGGTTGGTAGATGTGATATGGCTCCTTACGGGAAAGCAGAATGGATACTTTGCAGACCCACACCAGCACCAGAAGCTGATTTGGGTGTGCTGTGCACCTTAGTCCTCCTGCAAGTGTGTCCTGCTGCTCCTGCTATAGCTGAGCAGTTTTAAGAAGGGCACCCGATGAATTTATGTTTTCAGGGTAGCTTACCGTGAGTCTTTTACTTGTGTAATGAAAGAAAGAAGTGATGATCTTTCCAGGAAATCAGTTTCCAGGATTTCAGCCACTTGGTTTTAAAGTTTATGGTGGTATTGGTGCTGGTGTTTTGCTGTTCCCTGAAAGCCCTCTGGCTGTGGAAGGGATGCCTTCTCCAGGTCAGTGCGTGCCTGGCTGCCCCCATCCTGCCTGGTGCTCATGGCTATAGTTAGGGCCACTCTTGGTCTTGCTCGAGCCTTGGTGGGACAGTTGGGGCATCATCTCAGAGCCATGCATGTGCAAAGAAAGAGTAGGCTGCCTTTTCTGTGTGAGAAACTTGGGTTAATTTTCCAACATGAATTCTTAGAACTCATGATTATGTCGAATACACTTGTGTTTTAATAACTGCTTCTATAATTAAATGATCACTGTAAAAAGAAGCTGAAAATCTATTTTTAATACAAAATGTCCAAAATTCATGGATTTGCATTGCTACAGAAAAATTTGTGTTCATTTTCTGGGTAGAGTAAAGTCTCCTTGGTCATGTAATTGTATCTGCTTTTGGCTTAGTGGAGAGGGCTTTGGTCTCCCTACAGTGTTATCAAGCAACTGTTCCTCATGTAATTGCAAAACTCTTGACTATGCCATTTAAAGCCACAGAAATCATTCTAGTTTGATTGCTTAAATCAAGAGAATATTTTGTGCAAAGAAGATAAAAAAAAAAATGTCTTTCCTTCAGGATTTCCCAACATAGAGCAAGAAGATAAAGCAAGAAATTGGGTCTGGGGTAAAGATCGGGCTGGCGCTTACTCTTCTCATTTTCTCTCTCAGAAGGTGAAGAGGGACCATTGTGCATTCACTGTGTGCATGTGTATGGTTGTAGAGGGCATAGGAAAAGAATGAAGCATATAAGTTTAAAATAGGGCCTGAAAACTGATCTTAGTGCCAGCAAGGTCCTAACATTCGTTCCCTTTGGTTGGATGAATTGAAAATTCACCGTGCCTCATTTCACAGCGTTAAACAGTTTACTCAAGGCAGTTTATTCTGTGTGATCTTTCATCCCCTTTCATATTTGCTTTTTCTTGTGCTCTGAAACTCTTGTCAATCTTTAACAAAACTGTGCTGTTACCTTTTTTAATGTTAAAAGAATTTTAACACTGTCAACTGTAGTTCGTGCAGATGTATGTCAGAAAAAAATGTACAGTATGTGTCAAAATATATTTGAATATAGTATCTTGTTGCTGTTGCTATTAATGCTTGGCTCTCTAATTTTCTGTTCATCAGGGAGTTTATTAAGATTTGAAATATAAATTAATGATTATGGAAAGCACATTGTTAGATTGTCCCTTTGGAAAAATGAGTGATGTTACATACAATATATGGTTTCCTATTAAAACACGGCAGTAACAGGTAAGTTAATATAGTACCAAAACAGAAGAGGAGAGAAAGAAGAGGAAGACAGAAAAGAGTTCAGAGGATTCTTAATGCAAATCTAGTTTCATAATTCAAAGGGGATTTAAGAACTGATTTCTTCCATACTTCTGAGCAGTTTCATATCAAACAACCCCGAATAGTATGAAGTACTTAAAACTCTCAGGAAAAGAATATTTCTGAGTTCACTTACCTCTTCTGTTGCAGTTAATTTGGACAGTTAAATGTGGCATACTGTGGACCTGTTGTTGTGTGATGATGGGAACTGATGATCAGTGCACTTGTCATTCCCTGTAAAGGCCCAGTGGGCCCACCTATCCCCTTCTAACCCCTGACCTTTGCACTTTTGTCTATTCCTGTCTGCAGAGGCGACAGGAAGAAGAGTATTACAGCCGCCTGGAAGCTGAGAGGCGCAGACAACATGACGAGGCTGCACGCAGGTTGCTGGAACCTGAGGAGCCTGGGCTATGCCGACCTCCACTTCCTCGGGACTACGAGCCCCCAAACCCATGCCCTGTGTCCAGCGCCCCTCCTCCCCCACCTCAGCGAAACGCCTCCTACCTCAAAACTCAGGTCCTCTCCCCAGACTCGCTGTTCACGGCCAAGTTTGTTGCATACAGTGAGGAGGAGGAGGAGGAGGACTGCAGCCTAGCAGGTCAGGATAAGTACGCTAGCACAAGAAAGTCTCAAGGGGACCTTCTTCCTGCCACCCTTAAGCCACAGCAGCCCCCCTACCAGCCACGCCCGGCCTCCGATGGCATCTTTCTCTCCAACTCATTCCAGCCACCCACCACCAAAGCCAACAGTACAGCTCACAAAACGGGCCAGCCCCTGCCCCCTCCCAAAAAACCAAGCTTCTACCGTCCTGGCCACTATAAAGGTAGAGGTAAAAGATAGAATTCAAATCAAATCCTATCTTGTCTTGATGATTGGAACTTTGGAATCTGTGCCCTTGCCACTGTTATGGTCCAAAGAGATCCTACCTGCTTTGAAGTTTAGATCTCACTTGATCACTTTCAGCATGGTGATCTTCCTCTACCTCCAATTGTGATGTCTGTGCTAATGCTCTATTGATAAAATGTGCTTTGATTTCTTTGATACTTTAAGAAGTTCCATTTTGTTGATTAGCTGACAATAATCAGCTCTTCTCCATTATTCCTCGAATCACTGGAAGTACTGTTGGTCTTGGCTTTCATTTTCTACCTTTTCAAATAATTCTTACTTTTGGTTAAGTGCCTTTTCATACATTTTAATGTCTCTAAATACACAGTGTTAAAGCTGCATTTTATGTTTCCATTAATGTGAGTAGAACTTTGGGTTCTGCATCAGGTGGGCTTTGCGGTGATTGGTGACCTTTTATGGTGCCATGGTAGGGCAGTTAAGTGTCTGCTGAATTGGCTAACAGCACATCTTGGCTTCAGAGACAGAGACCGTTGTGATTCTGAAGCACCTCCACTCCCTCTCCCTTCTCCCCTCTAACTGGTTTCATTGCTTCCTGTTATCTCACACTGAGTGCCACATATCTCTGCAGCCACATCTTAGAGGGCTGCTGCACTGTCAAGCAAATCCCTCTCCACAGACTCCCCAGTGCTAAGAGCCCTCCTACCTGTTCCCAGAATAGAGATGCTGCCACATAAATTCATCATGCAGGCTTTGGACAGCACTGAATGTAGTGCTCTGAGGATACAGCTAATTTATGTCCAGATCCATATTTCTCCTTAACCTTGCTATAATGAAGTTGGAAATCTGGCACCAAGCATCCCCATATACAGTAGTATTTAAATGAGTATAAGCATCTTCTAAATTCTGTGTGATATTGATTCCATCCAGAAAACATGTAGGCGCTCTGAGGTTCAGAACAGCCTCTTATAGGAAAATGAGATTTCCAAGATTCTGTCCTTTTCTCATCTGAATCACATCTTTAATATACCTTGAAAACTATATACAATGTTTAGGTTGAATCATTCTTGAAGCCAAACTATTACAACTATCTAGAATTTGGTTCATTTTAAAGATATTATGAAATAACAGTTTTGAAATAAGATGCTATCCATCTTGTATCAGATTTCACAAGCTGAATTATATATATGTGTCACAGTCATACCACTAATCAATCCTTCCTTACTTTCACACCTAAAGTACCACTTAGGAGCAGGTTATATCCTATGTCTTCTGCCCAGCCTCTTTGAAGATCTCCTAAAAGTCTATGGCACATGCACAGTGCATTTCACCTTGTTCTCTCATCTCACCCCTCTGCCGCACCTCTGTTCCAGCCCTTTCTGGCAGCTGCTACAGATGGTACTTGGTCTCTTCCACTGGCTGTGAGGAACAGAACTCAGATATCCCTCTGAATGAATACAGTTTTCAGCATAGCAACATAATATCACTAAAGTTATTTGGAAATTATTTGTAATTGGAAGTATTCATATATGGTCAACTGAGAGTATTTGATGTTCTAACAGTAAAAGTTCTGAAAATTTTGAAAAATTGATATTTACAGTGGAAGAAACAAGTATCATTCTCAACAAAGCTCAAAAGATACAACACAGTGTTTTTAAAAAACAGACAAAATGAAGAAAAGGTTTGGAATTCAAATGGGAAAGAACCTACCATGCGAAGAACTCCATAGAGGCTCCACGTGGATTGCCTTAACAGTGTTTCTGCTGTATCTTTTGAGTCTTTGCTGAAGGTGGCGCCCCCTGTGGCAACCTGGATTCCTGTGCTCTGCAAAGGCGGTGTGCTGTGTCTGCACAAGTCCCAGGAGTTCTGCGGGACAGGCTTTTTCATTTGGAAGAAAATCCATTTTCTTGGAAATTCATTTTCATACAACTTGTCTAAAAAAGATAGTTTTTAGTGTGAAAAGATAATGATTTTGTGGCCTATTTAATCCAATATTAAATGCTGTTAGTATTTGCTGATTTGGGGGCATCTAGTACTCCAGCCTATATTACAAGCACAAGGTTTTTCAAGTATGAATTTACTTTTTTTAAAATGTTACAATAATAGCAATACATGAATTCTGACAATGTCTTAAACTTGTAATAATTAATGACAGTACAGTATTATTGAGTACTTGGATACATTGAAACTTTTTATCTGCATCATCTCTTTTGATCTTCGACAACCACCATTTCTGGGGCAAATGTTGCCAGGCTCTTCCTCGCTCCTTGCTGCTAAGAAAGCCTTGTTCTCATTTGTCAACTATTGTATGTCTGCAGCACTAGTGTGGAATCTGGGGGCGGGGTGGGGGGGTGGTTTGGTTTGGTTTTTGCTAACTCACTTGTTTAAAAGGATTTATTTTTATTGTTAATAATTATAGCCATTTATCTTGAAAAAGAAATTTAGTTATCCTGAAAAGAGTAACTTTATTCATGTGCTTATTCCATAATCTTTGAGGCTTCATTTGCTCTTGAGTGATTTTCTAAGAAAATTCTTAGTGTCAGAAAAATTTGCTCACCCCATTTCAGTAAGTCTTCTATGGGTTTGCCTAATTTATCTGACTTTGACTGTCTCATATATGTCCATTACCATTGCCACTTTAATAAAGGGCAAATGCTCAGTGACTCAGCACCTGTGGAATTTAGTAAGTTACTCTGGCCACTAAGAGATGTGAATTTTCAAATTGGTGGATCTTTCATCTCATCTGAAGTGCCTTTCGCTTTCTTGTTCACTCAGTAATTGAAGGTGTCTTGTTTCCTTTGACCCTACATCTTTATCAGTGAGCACAGGTAATCAAGTACTTTAACTTGTACTTTTTCTCTTTTGGAAAAGGACCACACTCTTACTCCGGGTCTGCTGGGACAGTTACTGGCACCCATGATGCTGCTCGGGATCTGAGAGAGAAGCATGCTAGAAGGTACTTAGGGTTGTGCTGGGCCCTGTGATTGATGCCTATTCTCACTCCTGAGGCATTTTTTTTTAATTTTTGTTTTTTTTGTTACCGGGGATCGAACTCAGGTCCTTATGCTTGTGCAACAGGCAGCGAAACCACTGAGCTAAATCCCCGGCCCCCCTGAGGCATTTTTAAATCATGTGAAGCTGGTTGAAATTTCAAAGACTTCATTCTCAGCTCAGATGTTTCCCATTATACAAAGTCATGTGAGCATATAGGCTTTTAAAAGTCTGTTTTGCTAATATAGTTCTGTCTTAGACAGTGATAAAGGTACTAGACTTACTGGCCAGGACATCAGTAGTAGTAGCCACCATATTGCTGTTTATTTCCAACAGAGAAGATTGAAAATTCAAGGGCAGGGCCAAGGGTCCTTGGTCAACCAGTGGCAATATAAGGCCAACCTTGATGGTACACAAAAAATAAAGAGAAATGGTATTGTACCAACTGTTAAAACAGAAGTTGAACTAAGCAGTACCATTCTATAACTAATAGGTATATTTATAGATGCTTCTCACATACTTAAAAGATGCATAAAAATGTCATATTTTTAAAATGTACCTCTTCCTTTAAACTTGTTTAACTGGTAAGAAATACTTAGTTACTGAAATTTGACTTGTTAGTTTTTTGAAAATTGGATATGATTGAGAAAAGTTAACATTTTAGTACGGAGAACATTTTGCCTATTTTTACAGTTCCAGTAAATTTAATTATAGGAAAGATGCTAGCAACATTTAACAAAGAATAATCTTTCTCACTGAAAATTTTAATTACTTGCCCATCATGCAAACCTGCCTACTTTGGGGAAGTTTATTCTATTTTGATGAGTGATTTTTTGCATTTCCCTCTTGCCCAGCCAAGATGGAGACATGCCTGGAAATTCTGGAGCCCCTGAAAACCTGACATTCAAAGAGCGCCAGCGCCTCTTTTCACAAGGTCAAGATGTTTCCGATAAAGTGAAAGCTTCTCGTAAATTAACAGAACTGGAGAATGAACTAAACACAAAGTGAGGACAGTCCAAGGCCACTTCGTGTTTGCCCAGGTTCCCTCAGCAGTGGGTGTGCAGGTGTTAGCCTGAAGAGGAGAAGGGAGGTTATATTTCTAAGTGATTTCTAATTCCTGTTTCTAAAATTATTGCCATTTAGAGATGTTATGGTTCCAAGAATTTTTATTTTACTTTACCAAGAAATTGGCATTTGTATAATAAGAAATCTGATTGTTAATGACCTGACTCTTTTGAGGATATCATTTTTTTAGTTTCTTTTTGGAATCTTAGGCACAGAGGGGCAGAATGGAGGGCAGTAGAGCTAATAGTGTCCCTCCCCTGTTTCCTCCTGTAATCCTGACAAAGGACTACAGACTGAGTAGTTCTGTTTCTATTCTTTCTCAAAAGCTTCACTTTGGCTACCAGACAAAGTAGTTGAACCACCTGGACCACTGTGCTCACTTGTAGCCACAGCCCTATTTTCAGGAGAGAGAGCGTGGAAGCTGCTCTTGGACCATGAGGGTTTCTGCTCCAGGGTGCTGGCCATGGTGGTCCACAGCCCATCTCTCCCCTGACAGTGAGCCCCCTGATCAGCTCTAAATGTGTGATTACATTAAATACTCAATTTTATAAGTTCTCAAAGAAGAAAATCTAGAGAATTTAATCTTAGGGGATTTTATTTTTTATATATACTGGGTTATTGTTAGTCTAATAAATCATTGGTAAAATTGAAGATGACATTCATGTTAGAAAGTTTACTAATATTTCAGATACTCCAAGGGATCAATAAGGAGATCTCTTTAGCTGAACAGTGTTCATGTGACCAGCATCAGAAATATCAGAGAAGAATGGGAGATTCATAGGTGACATTCAAGCACAACTGTCACTCAGAAATTTTAAATTTACAAAAGCAATTTGCATCAATATTCCCTCAGGAGAGAAAGGAATTCGATTATTATGCCATCTGTAACTTAAATATTGCAAGAATAACTCATGACAGTGTAAGCTATTTTTTTACAATATACTAGTTATTTAATTTTAATTTTAATTTGTGAATTATGAGTTACCACTGTCATTTCTGTGGGTATGTGGCTGATGTTGGGGAGAAAAACCTCAGTTTGCTTATATTGTATGATGTTAAAATGGTAAATTACTTTGTGATTTCAAGCCCATCTCCTGTTTGACAAAGCCTTGATAGCATCCAGATGATCTTTCTGTACCTTTTGTTCTCTTACAAATGTGTATATCAGGAAAATCCGCACACTTTCAAATGAAGAATAGAGACATTCGCTGCCCTAGAAACCACTTTTAATATGAGTTGTATGATAAATCATTGCACATGCAAGTGTAAATATTTTTTATGTCTGTCATGGTTCTTATTTGAAAGTGTGCTTTTACTCTTTCCTCTGTAAGAGTCAAATGGTCCTGAGAGTTGATGAAGGATTTGCACACTTGCCCCAGGAAAAGCAAGTTCCTCCTGGTTTTTCAAGAGCACTGGTGGCCTTAGGGTGGCGAGTTTACACTTTCCCTAGAGAAGAAGACACAGATGATCATTGTGTTCAGATGTGGAAAGGCAGACCACATACATACATGGAGATTCTCTGATTATAAAACCTATGAGGAAGTGAATTTGGCTATCCCTGGACAATGAGGTCAAATGTGAATATGTGTAAAAGTGCTTTTTATAATGTGCATTAATTACTATGGGAAAAACTTCCAAACTGCTGTAGTTTTCCATTTCTACTGTATTTTGGTTGCAACCTATTTTTAATAAACTTTGTATGTATTTAAGTGTATTTGCTATTGTTTTAAAAGTGCTGACAAAGTTTATATTTGTAATATCAGCCTTCCTCTCCCTTGTTTCCATCTGTCCACCCATTCATTAAACAATGCTGAGTATCACTCCATGTTGGGCAGTGTTTTCCATTTGTGGGGACATATTGTTTGCTTGACGACAGCTAACTGAAGGTCAGGAGTGATTTTTACGCTGGTGCCATACAAGAGCTCAGCTATCTAGACCTTTGGGATTTCTTCTTTGCACCTTAGTATCCAGGTGGCCACTGGGAATATTTTTCAGTTACACTGCCTGTCATGGCTACTTTGAAATTCCTAAATGTACATAGTAATAAATAAATGGTATTAATTAGGTATCCTGGTGAAGTGTATTTTCAGCAGTACCCAATCAGGATACCTGGTGTGATGGGATGTGTTTGATTGTAAAAGTACAAATGCAGTGTTGAGGAAACAGGAGCTCCTGTTGACCACGAGCAAGCACCAGGGCCAGGCCTGTAGAGATGGACCAGAAGGGACAGCCCCACCCTCCGGTCAGTGCAACATCTGAGGGGTGCTTCACCTGAGCTCTGCCTGTCTCTAGTTAACTTTTCTTCATAGCATGTGAGCATCCTAGGAGTACCAGGATGGGACAATGTTGTGGGACTTAGAGGACTTTTCTAGGGCAGAGAGGAATGAGGAGTTGGTCAAAGGATACAGTTTCAGATAGGAATAAATTTTGAGGTCTGTTGTACAACAAGGTGACGATAGTCAATAAGTACTGTAAAGTAAATGAAGGAATTTTCATGAAGGAAATAGTATCTGAGAGCTGGAGGAACTTATGGAGTTTTTTCTGGTAAAAGTAGATGTTTATTGGAATTAAGGTATTTACATTTACTATATTTTAGTGTGTAAAAATGTACTTAAGAGTTTGAGGAGGGAAAAATTTAAAGAGAGAATTCATACTGATGCAGCTCCATCTCGCAGCCTATGTTTCTGTGGCTGTTACAGAAATAATGATTCTGACCTAGTGGTTCCCTGCTGTCTGGACCACATAAAATAGCAGCAGAACCCTTGGTGATTTTCTGGTGTCCCATTGGACAGAAATTTCCCCTGTGCTTTGCTGGATGAAAAACTGATGCCAAAGATTTAGTTGTACGTTTAGGGTATCAGTAAACAAAATTGAAGTTGAATGACTTACAGAAGGAAAATAGACCCCAAAAGTGACAGAGTTTTTTTTTATTCCAGTACTTCACATATGACCCCAAAGGATACAGACTACACTTAAGATTGAAATATGGAAGTGAATTTATTACTCATTTAACAAGTTTAAGGTGCCTACTCTGCAGTGGGCACGTGGTTACTCAGTATCCCAAAGCAGTCCTGGAGTTAATTCTGCAGTAGGAACACACAAAAAGGTGCTTCTTGTATAAGTATGTAGTAACTTCATTGTGGAAGGAAGAGATTCAGGGCATTATAGGAGTTAATAGAAGGACATATACTGTGGAGATGGTAAACTAGCTGGAAAAAATGACAGTGGGCCTGAGGGCCAGAGCCTCAGGAATTAGGGCAGTTGCCAGGTGGGAAAACAGCCTGGTGTGCACATGCATTGTGTGTGTGTGAGATTATTTTAAAAGGTGTTCCTAGGTTGCTAAACTGCCTTGAATAGGCTAGAACTCCATGCAGCCTCCTAGAGTGCTGTTGCAGGCCCAGTGGAAGGGCCTTTATAGGCATATAAGAGGACAGTTTGTATACATCGTGCCAGCCTCCCTGCCCCCCTAGTTTTGAAAGGCTTATGGGCTGCCCAGATTTTTCTGAAGGCACTTCTGAGGAAGGATGGGAGCCAGCAGGAGCCTTCTGCAGAAGTCTTAAATAGCATTCCTCACCCCTTCTCTACTCCAGGCCTCTGTTGCTCCATTGCTCCACTGCTCCATCACCCCAACCCCATGTTTCTACCTCATTTCACCCACCACCTTGCCCCACCCCCATATTTAACACCTGGCTCCGCCCCCAGTTGCCTTGACCTGTTATAAGATGAGGCCCCCTAGCAGAGGTGACTTCAACAGTGGTGATGCCAGTGGCCCTGTAGGGCAGGGCTTCTCCAAGCGTCCTCGAGCTCTCCAGCTATAGCATCAAACCCGGGTGAGTCCAGAGCTATGGGGTCGGGACCTACCTAACCCTGGGAACTTGGGCATGTGGGAGAATTTAGGTGGGTTTGGAAGTTACACGGGATTGTCAACAGCACCCCATGCCGCTTGGGGGCAGGACCCAAGGGAGAGGTGGTCAGCTATTTGACTTCCCACCCACTTCCCTTCCCACTTCCCTTGTTCTCCCACCTGGGGCATCCTGCTCAGCTTTGTTGAGTACCTACTATGCTCAACACAGTAGCTAGGAACACATGTTTGAGAAACGACAGTTAAAATCCTAGTCATTGCCCTCTTGGAATATTCAGTTGGATACAAACACTAAAATAAAATAAATGTAAATACGATAATGTGAGGCTGTGGAAAGGTCCTCAGTCTTACAAGTGTCTATAATCCAGCCTGTGAGAAGCCCAGGAGTATTTCCTGGGTCATAACGGCTGAACTTTCTGGTGGTAAAGAGGTTACTGTCAGGCAGTGGGATTAAGGCTTGGGGAGAGGCTTCTTCTGGAGAGATGTTGACAGGTATGGCCTGGGCATCATAGAGGTTGAGAACTCAACAGGGCCAACCAGGACGCTTCAGGACTTTGTTCATGAGGCCGAGGAGATACTTTTGAAAAGGTCTGAGGAGAAGCAAAAGATGTAATCAGATCCGAATTTCAGATGTGCCGTTTTGTTGGAGGTGGTGTTGGGGCGGGGGGCGGGGCAGGACAGACCCATGGAGGGCTGTGTGAGAAGGCCTTTGCCAGAGAGAACATCCAGGGTGGAATGTGAGGAGCTGTGTGGACCTGCTCCCCAGCAAAGCAAGCAAAACTGGTGAAAATCATAGCAAGCAACTACGTAAGGCCTCTGGCAGTTGGCCTAAGGGCATTCATTGAAGGAAGAAACATTCTAGAAAACTCCTAAGCAAAAAGCAGGAAGTCTCTGTCTCCACTCCACCTCAGCTTCACAGAGGTGTGGTCAAGAGCATAGGGCGTCCTCTTCCTGGTTCCCAACTTAGAGCAACTCTGTCATCTGGGAACAGACTCAGCCTTTCACATCCTTCCATCAGAGTCAAAGAGGTGAGTCTGGGGCTCTCTTCCACCCAGTCCCTATTAGTAGGGGGGTAGGGTTCTACCCCAAGAATACTGGAGTCCAGTTGCTCACCCCAGCTCAGTTGTAGGGCACAAGCTTCACAATAACAATGGCAAGCAAAAAGGCCAGAGTCTGGGCCCTGTTTCCTCAAAGCCTTCCCAGGAAGACCGGAGGTCCTTGGGATAAGCTGGTGCTCTCTTGCAGAGCTGGCTGGATTCAGAACAGTCGAGAATATCAGTCTAAAGACACTAAGAGTCATGAACTAGTCTGCTAGGGCTGCTGTAGCAGAGCAGCACAGATGGGGATGCTGCATCAGTGGAGTTTATTTTTCACAACTCTGTAGGCTGGAAGCCTGAGGTAGAGGCAATGGCCAGGTTAGCTTCCAAGTCACCTGTCCTTGGCTTTTTTTTCTAGACGCTTGAGGTGCAATATCAGGTTGTTTAATTGGGCTCGTTCTGTTTTCCTGATATGCATATTCACTGCTATGAATTTCCCTCATAAGACTCCTTTCATTGTGCCCCATAGATTCCGATATGTTGTATTGTCATTTAATTGAAGGAACTGTCTGATTTCTTTAATTTCCTCTGTGGCCCATTGGTTATTCAGAAGTGTGTTGTTCAATTTCCACATGTTTATGAAATTTTTTGAGTTTCTTTTGCTGTGGATATCCAATTTCATCACACTACGGTCTGATAATATACAGGGGATAACTTCAATTCCTTTGCACTTAAACATGTTCTATGTGTGAGTATGTGGTCTATTTTGGAGAATGACCCATGTGCAGCTGAGAAGAATGTGTATTCTGATTTTGTGGGGTGGAAGACCCTGTCAATATCTGTTAAGTTCATTTGTTCAAGAGTTCGATTGAGTTCTAGTATTTCATTACTTATTTTTAGTCTGGTTGATCTATCTATTTGTGACAGTGGGGTGTTGAGGTCCCCCACTACAATTGTATTAGTGCATATATGACTTTTCATGTCCATTAGTCTTTGTTTTATATAGTTGGGTGCAGTAGTGTTTGGTGCATAGATATTTATGATTGTCATCTCTTCCTCTTAGATTCTTCCCTTTACAAGGATGTAATGTCCTTAATCTCTCTTAATCAGTGTTGGTTTGAAATGTACTTGATCTGCAAAGAGGATAGCTACTCCTGCTTTTTTTCGGGTTCCTGTCGCATAGAGTATTGTTTTCCACCCTTTAACTTTCAGTCTATGAGTTTCCTTTTGAATTAAGTGTGTTTCTTGTATGCAGCATATTGTTGGATTTTGCTTCTTGACCCATTCTGCCAGTCTATTTCTTTTGATTGGTGAATTGAGACCATTAACATTGATGGTTATAACTGAAACGTATTGACTTGTCATTGCCATGACTTTTTCTTTTTGTTGGGTTGTCCTTGGCTTATAGATAGCCACCTTTGCACTGTATGCTTACAGGCTCTTCTGACATGTACATGCTCCTCTTCATCGTCTATGTCTAAATATCTTCTTCTTAAAAGGAAACGAGGCAAATTCAGTAGGATCCACTGTCATGGTCTTCTCTGAAATTTATCATCTTATTAAGGGCCTGTCTTCAGATATACTCAACTCCTGAGATACTGGAGTCAGGACTTGAGCATTGTAATTATAGGACAGCACAGGCTGGACCACAAGCCATGCAGGAGAAGAGCTCTTTCAGGGTTACAACACAGCTCAGAGACTGACCTCAAGAACTGCCCCTGCCCAGTTTAAATTAGACCATACATTGGAGAAATTTAGGCCGCACATCACTGTCAAAACAATAGAGCAGTCAATAATGAGGAGAGTGTAATAGGTGAATATGATAGCATATGAACAGAAAGCTAACAGAAGGATCAGAAAACAAAGCAGGCAAAAGCCTGACTAAAGCCACCACAGCCCAAGTCAGCTGTGTGCACATTCAAATCTGCATCCACCAAGGGGCCACAGTGAAGGTTTCACACCACAGGACAGATGTGTTTCACTGAGATAGTCCAGCTAGACCCGATGAGCACATTAGCTGGAAGACAATGCAGAGGACCAACTGCAAAGAGTGGATAGAACAGTCAGAACCTGAAATTCCCTAAATTTTCCAGTACCAAACATCTACGGGATATGCAAACAGGGAAATGAGACATGAGAAGAACACAGACAGCAGAAATTGGCCGTGAGAAGCCAGATACTGGCCAAGCCTTCAAAACACTTATTAATATGCATGCAGTACTAAAGAATGCTGTCCTGATGGAATCAACAGAGATTTCAACATGTCTCATCAAATAGAAAACATCACTAACAACTGCTGTGGTTGGAGTGTGATTGAGTGTGTCCCCAAAGTACATACCTACCTATTGGGAAGCTTGTTCCCCAGAACCTTGCAAAGTGGAGCCTCATGGGATGTCACTGGGGCACTGCCTTTGGAAGAAATTGATGTACAATAGGTCTTTAGAGAGGGTTGCATTAAAAGCAAGACTGACCTCCCCTCTCTTGGGCTTCCTGTCCCTTATGAAATCACTCCCTCAAGGAACTCCTTAAGTGGAATAAATATGGAGACTCATACCCACACACATTACAGTAAAAATATTTGCAGACAAAGACAAAGGGAAAATCTTGACAGCAAGCAGAAAAAAATAGGTTGTCACCAACATGCAGAACCTCCAAAAGGTGTGGTGGCTAACTTTTCATCAGAAACGATGATTGGGGACCGTAGAGACATACTCAGTACTGAATGAAAAAACCTCAACTGAGAATCTTACATCTAGCAAAACTCAAAATTTAACCAAAATGAAAGCATTCTCAGAAATACAAAATTTGTTGCTACCGGTTAGCCCTTCCAAGAAAATAAATAGTAAGAGCACCAGTGAATGTAATTATCCATGTGTAAAAGACAGTATAAACCCCAGTACCGCCAAAAGAAAAAAAGTATATATATATATATATATATATATATATGCATTTATAATATATATAATAATATATAATAATATAATATATGTAATATATAGTATATATAAATAATACATATAATATATATTATATATATATATATTTCTTCATCTTTCCTCTCTTAACTGATTTTAAAAGCAATTGTATACCACAATGTGCATATAATTATATTGTTGGACCTATAAGAAACAGAAATGTAATATCTTTGACTAAAAGAAGAGCACAGAGGAAATGATGGGACCAGAGTTTCATGAGGTCGGGAGATGAAACCATGTGGTAACTTGAATCCACAGGACTAATGAAGGAAAATGAAAATAATAAATGTAAAGATAAATAAATTCTATAAATATATACTTCCTGTACTTTCTTTTCTCATTTTCCTTGGTAAATTGTGTAAAGTGATAATTATAACAGTATATTGTTGCCATTGTAATATAGGTTATTATATACAACAATAGTAACACAAAAGGAGGAAGAAAGAATACAGCTATTTAGAAATAATGTTCCTTCAGCTCACTGGAGTTACTCCTATGAATATGAAGTAGTTTCTCTATACAGTCAACCCTAGAACAAACACTAAAAGAATGACTTAAAACGTAGTGAAAGGATCATCAAAAAGGTGAAAATATAATACTAGAAAATACCCATTCAATACATAGTGATGAAAGAGAAATAGAAAAGACACAAGACATACAGAAAACAAAAAAGTAAAGTAGCATACTTTTTGTTAGTCCAGGGCTTAGTTACCTTTCTCACTGAGACAAAATACCTAACACCTAAAGTTAAAGGAAGAAAGGTTTATTGTAGCACACAGTGTGTAGAGATTTCAATTCACAACTGGCTGGCTCCAAGGCAGGGTGGCATGGCAGAGGGCCATTTCAGAGCAGAGACAGTTCATGGCTAGCAGAAAGCAGCAGAGCAGGAAAGTAGCAAAACAGCAACAGCCTGCCTTCTTCCTGTCCTTTTATATACACCCAGGCTACCTATAGGATGTTGCCCTTGGCTTCTTCAAGAAATAACTTAATCTCGTCCAAGGGCAATGGCTTCAGTAACCTAAGAGCCTCCCATTAGGCCCACTATTAAAGGTCCCACAGCTTTTTAACATCCCACACTGAGGACCAAGTCTCAAACACAGTAATCTCTTGGGGGAGGCACTGAAATCATATCCAAACCATGGCACCCACATAATTCTAATTACATCTGGAATATCAAACATAAACCAAACCAGTCAAAAGGCAGAGGTTGTCAGACTATAAAAAGCAAGATCCAGTTATATGCTATCTGCAGGAATCACCTTTTCAATTTAAAGATATAAAATGACTGAAAGCAGAAGGATGGAGAAAGACAAGTTATGCCACCAACAGTCTCAAAAAAGCTGACTATTCTGATATTGGACAAAAATAGACTTTACAACCAGAAGTGTTGCTAGAGATAGAGTAATATTTTCTTAGAATAAGAGGTTCAGTCCACCAGAATGACATAAGACTTATAAATACAGTAAGTCCCCAAATTGTGGAATTCGAGTTGTGACTTTCATAGATAACGAATGGACCTCGCATTACAAACATTCTTAGATATGAACAAACCACAGAAGTAGCTCATGTGTCTCCTAGACTCATCACAGTGGTGCTGCTGTGTGCTTACTGTGCAGTGTGATAGTGTACAGTAGAGCAGTGCTCAGTCGGAGGCCAGGTTGTCTGGAAACCAGCAGAAATGCAGTGGTGATGTGGAGGAGACTGCTAGGAAGCACAAAGCAATATGCATTGTAGATTTGTGTCAAAGGTGTGTAAGACGCACTTTGTTGGACTTACAAATGAATCTGACTTATACCATTCTCCTGGAACAGAACTTGTTTTTAAGTTGGGGACTTTATGGATGTACCGTGCAACAGTGCCCTAAAATTAATGAAGCCAAATTGGCAGAATTGAATAGAGGAATAGACACTCGAAAAATAATGGTGGCAGACTTCTGTATTCCACTTTCAATAACAAATAGACCAAGTAGATAAAAAGTGAACAGTAGAAAATGACTAGAAACCAACTAAATCTGGCAGACATCTATAAACATTCTACCCAACAAAGCAGAACATACATCTGCTCAGGTGCTCACTGAAGACTGTCAGACCAGACCCTAAACAAGCTGGGATGCATTTGAAAGGACAGAAATCATAAGTTATGCGTTCTGACCACAAAAATGAAGTTAGAAGTTAACAACAAAAAGAAATTTGAGAAACAAAAATAGGAATTGAACAAGACACTCTTAAATAACCAGTGAGTCAAAGAAATCACAAAGGAAATGAGATAATTTGAGGTGAGTGAGGAGGATATAGTATAAAAACTTTATGGTATGCAGCTAAAACAGTGCCTGGAGGGAAATTTACAACTTTAAACACATACCTAAAAATATAGGGCTCATATCAACAACCTGACCTTCTACCTTATGACAGAATAAAACAGTAATTTAGACCAAAAAAGGGAGATGATTAGGGCAGAAAAAAATGGAATAAAGGACAGAAAAGCTACAGAGAAAAATCAACCCAAAAATTGGCTCTTTGAAAAGATAACAAAAATGACAAAGTTTTAGAATAGCTGACTAAAAAGAGAAGACTCACATTACTACAATCAAGACAAAAAAAAAGGGGTTGTTACTACCAGCCTGACAGAAAAAGGATTAAAAGAAAATACTATAAGCATTGCCAATAAATTAAATGAAATGTCAATTGTCTATAAAGACACGCAGTACCAAAACTGATTGAAGAAGAAATACAAAAATGTGAAAAGAACTGTAATAAGAGGTTCAGTTAGTAGTCAAAAGACTCACATGGAAAAGCCCAGGCCCAGAACCCTTCACTGGATTCAATACATTAAAGAATAATTACCACTGGTCTTCTTCAACCTCTTCTGAAGAAAAGGAGAGAACATTCTCCGTTTCATGAAGCTAGTACTGTATTGTCTTGATGCCAAAACCACACAAAGACACCATAAATGGGGAGGGGCCTTCAGAGCAGTGTCTCTAATATAGATGCAAAAATCTTCAACAAAATACCAGTAAACTAATTTTAACAATGTATAAAAAAGGTTTTATACTGTGACCAAATGAGATTTACCCCAGGAATGCAAGATTGGCTTAATACTGAATCAGTTAATGTAACATACCTTATCAATAGAATAAAGGACAAACCACTCCCTGATTATCTTTTTTCTTTTTTTTTTTTCAGTACCAGACATTGCACTTGCGAGGCAGGCGGCAGCACCACTGAGCTAAATCCCCGGCCCCTTCCCAATTATCTCAATAGGTGCAGAAAAAAAATTTGATGAAACTCAATACCATTTCATAATAAAAACACTCAACCTAGTAGGGATAGAAGAGAAATTCCCCAATTAGGGAAGGACATTTGTGAGAAATGCACAGCTAGCATCACACTTATCAGTGAAACTTCTCCCTGAGATCAGGAATAACAAACACCCATTCTCAGTGCTACTATCCAGTATTTTCCTAGAGAAGCTAGGAAAATCAGGGATTTTAGGAAAGCAAATTAATAGGGTAGGGCATCTATGTCAGAAAGTAAGAAGCTAATCTCTATTTGCAGATGACATAAGATTGTAAACAGAAAATCCTAAGAAATCTACCAAAAAAAGAAGTTTTGCACTAAAAAAATGAGTTCAGCAAGATTGAAGGATGCAAGAGCCATATTCAGAAATGAGTTGTATTTCTGTACTGTACCAATGCAAGAAACAAAGATGTATAATACCATCAAAAAATAATCAAAATATATTAGAATACATCTCAACAGAGACATGCCAGACTTACAACTTTAGCTTCCATGGCACTGTAAGAAGTGTAGGGATCTTGGAATTAAATATTGAGAGTATAAATACTCCAGATATTTTTATAGTGGGCAAAACTGAATGAACATAGCAAGATACAGTGTAGATGGCTGCCGGGTATCGGGTTTGTATAATGAATCAGAAAGAATTTGGAATTGAAAGAAAGTTTGTCCTAAAATGATCATGGATTCTTTATGATGACCTGCCTGCCAGTAGCCTTGGAAGAGAAGGGATTCCCAGCAGGAGAGACTGACCCCAAATCTGTCTTCCTACGAAGCTGGTAGTTCCCTGTTTCCTGTGTTCTCCAGTGGTTTAGTTGTTCAGCATTTACAACCTGTTTACAGGTTTACGACCCTGTGTGCTCTCCTGTTCATGTGGCCTGAACACACACTTCCTCTTCTGCTTGGCTTGCAGTCCCCACCACACCAGCTCTGGGTCATTCCTGAGCTCCCCCTCCCAATCCTCTCTATGTTTCTGAGCCTGGTTGCATCAACAACCATCCCTCCCAGCAAGCCTCTCTCAGCAATTTCCCACCAGAGAGTAGGAGGGGCCTGGGTTCTGCATTTCTCACCGGCCCAGAGTGAGTGTTGCTCCTGCTGGTCTGGAGTGCCCTTGGGTAGGGAGGGCCATAGACAGTGGGTGCAGGTGTGGGGAAACCAGGCAGATCTGCCAGCTGGGACAGTCCTTCCTCTCCCATGAAGCCACACAGTGAGTGCTAGAACCCAATTGTGGCATTCCCTGTGTTCTTTGCTGGTGTGTGTTTCCATCCTCACATGTACTCTGTTAATCCCCATTGTTTCAGTACACCAAAGTAAGTGCTGTGGTGATTGTTTGCCTTTTTGGATTCTTGGTTGTAGGTCAAAGAAGAAAGAACAGTTGAACTGGAAACAGAAAATGCTCTTCTTTATCTGAAATTGACAGAGGTAATTTTTTTTTTTCTGTACCTATTCACTTCAGCTTTTTAAAAAATCATTAACAGATTGTGGAATTTGTCAAAGGCTTTTTCTGTGTCTATTGAGATGATCATGTGGTTTTCTTTTTGTATTAAATTCTTTTATTGGTACATTGTAGGTATACAACACAATTACATTTCTCATTGGGAATTGTACCTTTACATAATGC
>NW_004624785.1:11509626-11532456 GCF_000247695.1 Heterocephalus glaber | reverse complement strand
GTTCTATGTTACTAAATTTGTAGTTGCACAGATATCTTGGTCTTTTTGTGTTGCTGTGTACAAATTGTACAGTTCTATGTTACTAAATTTGTAGTCTTACAGATATCTTGGTCTTTTGTGTTGCTGTTACCTGAGACTGATTACTGTGTAAAGAACATGTATCTCTTGTTCTGAAGGCTAGGAGTCCATCATCCAGACGCTGCAGGTCTGGTGTCTGGTGGGGCTCATTCCTCCGCATGGCACCATCCTGATGTCCTTGCATGGTGAGAGAGCAGAAGAGCACAAAAGGTCAAAGCTGGCTCCCTTCAGCCATGTTCGTGATAAGAATGAGTTCGAGGTGACTTCATCATCTACCCACAAGCTCCACTTTTTAATTCACAGCAGGCATGAATTCTGGAGGGGCCATTCAAATCATGGTGGGCACCCTCACCCTGTCCAGCTGCATTTCCCCAAGAATACTTCATGTCCGTTTGCAGTCATCCCCTTCATCGCCCCGTGTCCCCTAGGCCAGTTTTTTGGGAAGCTGACTGATGCCCTTCTGGGATCAACCCTTGGGCTCCTGAGTGACTCCATTCATTTCATATCTGTTCACCATACACATAAACAGTCCCTCTCTGACAGCTGGGACTTGGTTTCCTGGCATTTGTATTGTAAGTTCCTGGTAGTCTTTTTGATCATTACAAAACTGAAAGTCACACACAAAAAATCCCAGAAAGTCAAATCCTGCATCCTCATGACCTGAAGCACCAGGGTCTCAACATTACTCAACAGCCTGGCCCACCTAGCCCCTCAGAACTCAGTGCAAGTGGACTATTTACTTATTCAGTGTACTGGACAGTCACAGCCTCTACAGTGCAGACATCCACAGACTTCAGAGCGTAGAGGTGAGGCCATCAGCTCCCCACCAGCCCCACCTCTTCATGCTGCTTCATTGGGTATTACACAGATGAAGATGAAGCTGTTGGTAGCTGCAGCTGGTTTGTTCTCCCTCTTTTTCTACTCTCAGCAAGAGAGACCTTCCACCAGGAAGAACTCTCCTGTTTTCCATGTCTTACCACCTAACTAACACATTAGATATTTGGAAACTTGGCAAGATTAACTACTCTTCTTCCTCATTTATGAAAACATCTGAAGCAAAACAAAGTTCCTGAACTAACAAGGCTGAGGCTTTCTCTGAGGGGGAAGAAGGAGTAATATGTCACTTACAATTAATGTTGGAGACTTTAGAATAAAACTCTGGGGTGTGTGTGTGTGTGTGTGTGTGTGTGTGTGTGTGTGTGTGTATGTCTAGTACTGGGGATTGAACTCAAGACCTTCGCACTGAACTAGAAACCCAGCTCTTTTTAAATGTTTTATTTGAGACAGAGTCTTGCTAAATCATTAAATTACTCAGGCCGGGTTAAAACTCCTGATCCTGCTGCCTCAGCCTCTCAAAGAGCTGAGATTACAGGCAAATACCCATGCCCATTTTAGAATATAATTCTTAAGGCTTACACATCTATTACTCCTTTTCACCCTTAGAAGAGTCTGAGCCCTGATAGTTTAGGGACTTGGTTTTGCTTCAGTTTCTTTAGTCAAATTAGGAGGTATGGTTAATCTCCAATAGCTCCTAAATCTCCAAGTTGCACGGAGCTCATGATGCTGCATTGGCGGTGTCTGAGGATACAGTAGACTGTGCAGGCCAGCTGTGCCTGGCTTCCTTCAGAGCCTCCCTTCCTGTTTTCTGTTGACTGCTGTACCCTTCTGACATTTCACCCCCATTTCACTGGTGTCCTGCCTCTCCAGTGGCTCTTCTGACCTGCCATCTTTGCACCACATTTATTTTGAGATAGATTGCAGACAGCCTTTCCCCTACTGGGCTCCTCCACCTTGCTCTCTTTGAAGGAACTTGTATGCTCACACAGATGAAGTGCTGTCTTTGCACCAGTGGCTCAGAAGTCTCTGTTGGGCATAGACATCCCAGAGTTCTGTGTTTACTGAATGGCTTCACCATAGGCGTCTCAGGCTCTGCAGCACTGACCCTGAGCTCCATGCCTAGGTCATACTCGCTGAGTTTCATGGATCTGCTTGTAAAGACAATGGGAGAGTACAAATGCCCAAACAAGTGCTGCAGGGAGAAAATCCCGTAAGACTCTTACTGTAGTGCTCCTGCTTCTCATTTGCTGCTTGAGTGATGACATTTTTAGCAGTGGTGGCCACTCAGGCTAGATCCCAGGATTGTGCTGGGCTCTGTCACCCCCTGCTTGCACCTGCTGCCCCATCCCAGCCATCTCCTCAGTGCTTTTGGGACCTGTACCCTTTCTCTGCTGCTCTGAGTCTTGGACAGTCACCCCCTCCTGAACAGTTTCTTTCTATTCACCTTCTCATTCTCCATGGAAGTCCAGAGGAAGCTTTCAGACATATGTCTGTCTTCAAAGTCCTGCTGCTGAAGATCCTATAGGGCTTGACCTTGTCCCATGAGGACCCCAGTTCTTCACCCTGTTCCCAGGCCTGAGACCTCTGTGCCATGCCCCTGTGCCCTCCCATCCTCTGTCCTTTCCCTTCTGTGGCTGGGCTTTGGCTTTGCCCCAGGCAGCCCCTCTCCTTGGGTCCTTGCTCCTCTTCCCACCTTGCTAGTGCCTGCAGACCCAGCCCTGTGCACCCCAGGCCCAGCCTCCCCTGCACGGTGCTCATTCTGCCTAGGATTACTTACCTGACTTTCCCCCACTGTAGTTTAAGTTCCACAGTGCCTTCTCTTCTATAGAGTGTCATGGACCTTTAGCAACCACATTCTCCTTAGCAAAAAGGCCCCTGCTGCATTTTCACAGGTTTAAAACTTTAAAAATTTCTTTTCTTTCTATATAGCAGTACCAGGAAAGGGTTGGAAGGAGTCACTGTGAGGCCACGTAGTTTTCTTCTCTGCTCTGCAAACAGCAGCATTGGCCTAGCAGCACTCACCCAGCCCTGGCCCAGCTCTGCCACCTGATTCAGGTAGACACAACCATGCTGCACACCAGATTGTTTTTCACTAATGAGTGCTTGGTTCAACAATGTGCAGCTAGCCAGGCATGTTGGCACACACCTGCGATCCCTGTACTCTGCGAGGCAGGGGCAAGAGGATCACAAGTTTGAGCACAGCCTGGGTAACTTAGCAAGACTCTGTCTAAAAAAGGATTGGGATATAGCCCTGTGTAAAGTCCCTGGGTTCAATCTTTAGTACAAGGGCAAAAATAAAGAATGCAAAGTGTTTATTTTCTGTCTGTCAGAGGAGACCCACTCCTGAAGTGAAGAGAAGCCCAGGCTTATGGAAACGGGCTCCTTAAGGCATCAGACAGGCGGTCAGCTCGCAGTCTGCAGACTGGTGCCCTTCAAGAGAGCATAGCATTCTCCTGTTCTCACATCAGTAGCAGATAGTGTTCCTTGGCAGTTCTGCTTGCCAATATTTACTAAACAGAAGAAAACCTCCAACACACCTATTGGGACCGTGAGCAAAAATAGGAGCAAAAATATATGTTGGCCACGAGATTGATAGTTTGAAATAGCTGCATTAGAACGTTTGATTTTGTAAGTCAGAGTTGCTCTTATTGTAATGTTATATAGTACCAGATGTCAGATTAAATAGATTTAGTGCATCATGTCATCAAAGGTGAGCCCTCCCTTTTGAACCATTAATGGTTTCTAGAAAGAAACATTAGAAAAATTGTTATTCCATATGATGTTTGGCAATTCTCTAAGGTGAAATCATGATAGGATATTTTTATACCTATGATTAACAACATTGTTTTACCTTTTGTTATAAACAATGTGACTAAGGCAAAAAATTGGGAAGAAAAAAAAACACTACAACAATACAAACACCATCTGCAAACAGGATTAATCTCCTCTTTGTTAGATTTAGAGGCTTTAAGCTGTTTTTGTCCATTTAAAGTGGCTTTATATAGAATTCATTTTCCCCTCCTACCTGAGTAAAATTAATCTGAGTTTATCTGTATTCTAGATAATAAAAATACTTTCACTCAATGTAGTTTTGATATTTTATTAAAATATTTTTCAAATATATGGAAAAATCTCCATGTTTTTATACAAAAAAATTATCTAAAAATCAAAGAACATTTAAGCTCAGTTAAGAAGTTGTTATTTCAGAGTTTTTGATAAGTATGAAACCATGCCACCTAAATTCTTCTACCCTATGGTCCATCATGTCTTCATACTGAAAAATCATCCGCAGTAATTTTATGGGAGAAAGACATATTATGCACAAGATACCAGCTACATTGTTCCCACAGTTCCCTAAAACCTCCCATGCTTATTGTCCCTGGGGCTCTGGTATGTACATGGATATGGTAAATGGTTTTCACTGCCACGAGTTCATGACAGTAGAGCTCCCAGAAGGTGGATCTGGAGAGTCGATCAGAGCTTTGTTCCCATTGGATGTGGCAACACAGAGATGACGACTCTGCCAATATTACAAGGACATAAACAACAGGGACAAAAGAATGTCCCACATCCACACAATGAGCTGTGTACTCCTACGGAAATTGCAGGCATACTTGATTTTCTGTTTCCTAAGTACTTTAAAGATAGGAAATCTATAAAATTGCCTGAGCAGCTCCTAAAGCTCCAGTCCCAGAACTACTGAATCGGTGTTTCTGGACATGACCCTGGGCTTGTGTTTGTGACCCCTGGTGGCATTTCCATGTGGCTCTGATGAAGAGCTTCTGTTCAGATGGATTTTGTTCATAAGTAACTCATGGTTGCTGATGGTTGGGCTATGTTCTGTTTCATAGCAGTTTGTATGATTGATCATTGTACAGTTTATACTGTGATAGCTGATAGTAATATAGTCAATTGCATTAAGTATAGATGTTCTCACTCCTTAGAAACTTAAACAAGATGTCAAGGACTTTCGTTCTGCATTTCTGGGCCTGTGGAGCAGATGGTAGGCCCAGTACCAGGAGCATCTTTCTGATATGGCAGCTGCCATGCAAAGAGCGCAGCTTGGCTCTGAAAGTCTGCAAGGTGAGACAGCTTTACCTGGATGCGAGCTAGTGGGGATGCTTGGGAGAAATCTTGCAAATGGCTGCTTAGAGCTTAAGTCATTTCTTTGGACCCCTTGCTGATGCCTGGTACAGTATCAAGAATATATCCTATGCCACTCACAGCAGGGATTCAGTGCCAACTGTTTCCTGGTGGCCTCTGCCCTCCTCCTTTGCACCCCATCTTGCCTCAGGGTCTCCCTTTTCTCCTGAGCACCTGACAAACACGTTCTTGACCTTGCCATTCAGGGCCAAACTGCCACCTTCTGTGCCCAGTTGTCCCCAAACAGGGCCAAGATGTTCTGTCCCCCTGCCTCCTTTCTTTCTTCCTGTCCTAGAATCCCACAAAGATAGACTGCTCTTTGGCTACAATGGCTTTGTCATCTCAAACCACTGTACTTGCACCACAGTAGTCCTTTAATGCTATGACATAGATTCTTCCCCCAGTAGTGCTGGATGTGTGTAGACTACACTCACTGTAGCTATGTCATGTGAATCCACACCTGAGACAGGTCACAAGCCAGGTATGTGGGAAGTCATCATCTTATGTTTTCTCAGATTAGTGTATCAAGTCTTGTAAGACTTCTATTGCTGTCTGTCAGGCCAAAAGATGTTTACATTAGATTACCTTAGATTACACTAGATAACCTTAGTGACCTGGGCTCCCTCGGTGGCCTCCACAGTGCATGCAGTTCAGTGACTTCCCACAGTATCTCGGGGTATAACTGCTGTGTTTGTAGGTGTGTGCATGTGTAAGTGTATACACACATATGTATGTGTGCTGTGTGTAGTGTGTGGAAGGCATGTGGGGGGAGTGTTAATGTGTATGGTGTAGTGTATACATGAAGGTGGTATGCATGTGTTCAGTGTGCATGCATGTGTGATGTGTATTGTATGTGTGGTATCCATGGTGTGTGTGGTATGGGTGGTGCGTGCATTGTGCATGGTGTGCATATGTGTGTGTGATCTCCCACTTTGCATAATCCCACCATTGTACGGCAGTGTCACAGGGAGGAGGGAAGAGAACAGCCACAGCTTTCCCTAAGGATATGCTGGCCTGTGTGACACTTCTGCTGCCCTGGCTACCATTTGAGGGTCACTGGCCACACTGACTCTAGGAAATATGGCCAGGAAAAAGATATCTCCCGGTGTTCATTCATGATGACTGTCCCATTCGGGTGCCATGGAATGTCCTGGCTGATCAGCCTCCCCAGGGGGCCTTCTCTTCAGTTGATCCTTATCAGAGATGAGTCTCAGACATGGCTGATGCTTAAGCACTGTAACTGGCAGGACAGGTGGTAGAACAGCCAGTGCCAGGGACCAAGGAATGCTAGTAATCAGCTGAGTGGCAGACTTGGAGGGCTCCACACAAAGGCTACACTCAAAGTCAGGAAATCTCCTTCTTATACCTGTCCTCTCTCTGGGCCCATTTCTTTTCTGCAGGGAGACAAGCTCTTTAAGGGTGCTCAGTTTGAGGACCATGAGCATCGAATTGTGCTGGCCAATCTCAGCTCCTGGAAACCCTGGCAAGGCTATGTCCCATAGCTGATGGCACACAGTACAGCCCCAGGAGATGCTTGAGTGGCCCTCCTGGCTGTCACTTCTCCCATAGCCACAACACATCTCTTGGAGTAGCCTGCATGGGACTTCAAGCTTTTGGCCAGGCCACCTGCACAGAAACCTGTCTGGGCACCAGGGCATCCAGGCTCAGCTGTGGCTACATGTTGGCTCAGTGCTTAGAGGACAATCTCCAGTCATCCTCACATTCTGGCTAGGTCTTTGCTGGATGGGGAAGGAAGTGGAGGCTGCAGGTCACGATTAACCGTGGACAGAACCAGAAGTCAGACCCAGTTTCTCTGGTTCCTCAGATACCCACAGAGCAGGGAGCAGGGCTGGGTACCTTTCTGCCATAAGGTGATTGTGGAGCCCGAGCTCCTCACTGTGCTCCACCACTATTCATCCCTGTGTACACAGGACACCTGTAGCCTCAAGTGGCCCACAGCCTACCCTGCTGACCACTTGGGGAGTTCAGCATCTCCTGTAACATCTCCCATGCTCGGAGAAGCAGTTCGATCTGCCAGGTTACCTGGATCTCCTTTCTTGTGGCATTGCTGTGTGTAACTTTGGGTGAAATTATCCTTTCAGCATGTCAATCAGAGGTCCTCCATCTCCAAACAAATGGACGTGTGCTACCACCTGGAGAAGCAGGCGAGCAGAGAGCTCCACAACACTGGTGGTGAGCACCCCATCCAGCCAGTGCATCACCGTTCTCTCTGCAGTTCAGCAGATAGCATCAGGACAGACCTGCGGTGGCATGAAGTCACACCTCAGTGACAACTGAACCAAAATTGCAGAGACCCTCATGGGAGTACAAGGGGGTGGGAGGACAGGAGGGAAGCCTGAGGTGGGGTGGCCTCAGCTCAGAGGGCAGCAGAAGCCAGAGCTGAGTGGAGAGACTGTCACCTGGGACTGCATGTCCTCCTTCCCTAGAATCCATCAGCTACCCTGGCTAATAGGTTGGGAAATTGCCATGGAAAAGGAGAGGGTCACCATGGTGTTGGTGTTGAAAGGCGCCTGTGGCTCAGGGCCACACTGAAGCCATGCAAGACATAGATTGGGACCACATTAGCATCTGTGAGATGACCAGTGGGTCAGGCTGACAGGAGTCAGGAGTGAGGAACAGTAGTGGGAGAGTATTGAGGTGTCAAGAGCCAGGAACCCAGAGCTCTTTTTGGCAGGGATGTGCGGAGCCTTCCAAGGTGTGGAGACCTAACCTCCCCTGCAGCTTGTCAGCTCCTTTGCTCCCCGTGGAGTCCAAGCAAGAGTCCAAGGGTCTCTCTCTCTCACTTTCTTGGAAGGTATGGGATCCACAGTCCCAGGAAAGGTAAAGCTAAATCCCAGTTTACCAGCACAAGGGGGCCACAGTTGATGGTTGCTTTGAAGGGCCTTGTTCTGGGAAGTGTGGCTCCTGTGGTTGTACTTTAGCCAGTCTCTCTAGCTCCAGTGGCCAAATGCACAGGAAGCCTGCATTCCCGAGGGGCTCTTTAATCCCTTGAGGAAGTGGCCCTTCTTTTGGTGATAGACATGCCTGAAAATAATTCTCACTTTAAGCACATTTTCTCATATGGTTCAGTACTGAAAATATTAACAGAAGACAATTATTGGGTACTTACTGTGTCCTGGGCACTTTTTAAAAACTTTTGGTCATTTATTTAATCTTCAAAGTAGCAGTACCTTTCTGGATTGAGAATCTAGTGATGAAAGACAGAAGTTAGGTAAAAGTTGCCTATAAGCTGTAGTATTCATTGTACTGGGTGGGGGTGGGCAAAATGAAGCTACCTAGAATGGGGCAAGTCCACTGCAGAACAACTGATTGTGGAAGATCCCAAGAGTGCTGAAATGAGCGCAGGTCTCCTGGTCTCACCTGTCCCTGCATGGCGAGCATGGAGACAGGCTTGCTGGCTCGGCCTCTGTGGGAGCCCAGAGCACACCTTGAGAGGCTTCCAGGTGATTGGTTAAAGTCACTCACGAGTTTTCAAAGAGTAACAGGAGCTGGTTTCCAGCTTGGGGAGGTGCACACCCTGCTTGTTCACTCGGCACACTTGTCAGGGTGAGGGGTTCCTACAGCAGCATCCAGGGATGTCTTCTAGGCTCTGCCCTGGCTCTTTTCAGATCATCATGTTTCTGAGTGACTTGGAGATGCAAACAACACGTTTTGTTATATCTGAGGATGATCATTTTTGAAAGGAATTGATCAGAGTATACTGCAAACTATATCAAGAGACTACAGCACTAACTGAAGCTGACTTGGGTTCAGAAAGCAAGACATGCAGGATAGGTGGTGGTGGGGGGGGTAGCGCTGGAGAATATCAGGGCTCCCAGCAGCGGCAACACTCTGCTGAGCCATGACCAGCTTCAAGTAGAGGTATACATGGTAGCACTGACATCATCACCGTGTTACTATCCAGCCCTCTGGGCAACTTCCAGAGAAGTGTGAGGGATGGGCTATGTCTCTAGTGGCAGTGTCCTTGCCACCAGGCTTCTCTCTCCATGTGCTGGTTCCCAGGTGCAGGGGGAAGGCCCTGTCTGCAGGGGTGGCACCTGCCCTCTGTGAGTGGGATAGCTGCTGGGTCTCACCTACTTTCTCCCATCTAGTCCTGCCCTCCCCCTTATTGAAAGCTGTCTCCTGTCAGGTGCTCAGTGTAGCTTCCCTCCCCTTCCGAGCCTTTTCCATGACTCTGGGTCTGGCTTGATGTACTTTCAGGTATATGCAGACTTACATATGTGCGAAGGGTCCCCCTATTTCCCCAAGTATCTCACCATGACGCGAGAAGCTGGGAGGAGCCCGTGCTTCCCTCAGGGTTGGGTCCAGACCTCTTTGGGAACAAGATGCCTATTTGCCCATGACTTACATTTTGGATAATGGCCCCCAGCTTTGTGTCAGCCTCAGCTGCCAGGCATGCAAGGGCTCTTCTGGACTGTACTTCTGGAAGAGCAGTAGAGCTACAGCAGCCTCAGTCCTGTTCAGATCTGCACGGGACCCATGCAAGAGAGGAGCTTCTCACCCCAGACACAGCACTCAGAGAGGGGTGAAACCAGGCTGGTGGATCTTAGCCATCTAAGGACACTGGTGGGACTTTGCTGTGACAACAAGGGCTGGCAGGAACTAATGAGAATACATCAGCACCTGGAGAGTACTGTTACAGAGCTCGAGGTTCTGACAGAGCCATGTGGAATAGTGGTTGGCATCTTTACTGTGGTCCCACATCATAAGGTGCATGGGTAGGAGATACCAGCATGGTGGTACCCAGGGGCAACTTCCCTGTCATCAGAGCCAGAAGAGCACAGCCTGGCAGGGATTTACCTCTCAGCCCTATGGCTAGATTAAACACTATTTTAAAACATATTCATACAATAATATAAAATTTAGATTTATTAGTTCCCTCCTTCTACCTCGGTGGAGTGGTTCTGCCCTCATACCTGACCGGTTCTTTGCCTTCGACTGGGCAGGATCACATCCTAAAGGAGCCCTTTGTGGTGGTGGTAGTGGTGGGATCAGAATGATGAGGAGCAAGGTGGAATTTCTGAAATTCTACTTAAAATGCTTTAAAAAATTAGTCCAGGATGCCATTAATAGATATTCTTATTGATAATTATTGCCTGATGATAATAATTTGCCAAGGAAACAGATTTGTTACCTTTGAATTTTAAAATACTGACAGTAAACACTGAGTGACAAACCCACACTGCAGGGATTTTTCCTCAAGTCCAAACGGCTACAGTGCACTAGTGATCCCATCTGGGGGAAAGTTGCTGCCTACACATCCTCTGCTGGGGTAGCTTGGGGCTAGGTCTTGCTCCTGTGTTGATGGTTGAAATCTATTTATCCTCACAGGAGCTGAAAGGAAATATCAGAGTTCACTGTCGAATTTGTCCTGTGTTGTCTTTGGATTGTGAGCTGGGTGATTCAGTTTCACAGAATGGGTAACTTGCTGTGGCAGTCTTGTGTTACTATGTGTGACTGGGGAATTTTAAGGAAAAAGGTATAGTTTTGGCTTGAATTTTCATGCCCCCAGTTTTCCCAGCCCTAGGCCCTAGTTAGAGCTCTGGGGATCTGGGTGAAGGCTCCCCTTCAGGACTGTGCTGCCCCTATGGAACACGGCCCCAAAGTGACCAAAGTATCTGCGGGCACACAGCACATCCAAGCGTTCTGCTGCCCAGCTCTTCAAGATTTGTTCCTGTCCTGTCCAAGGAGGTGTTACATCGAAAGAAGCATCCCTCTTCCTTCTTACCTGCCGAGAGACTCCTCAGAGGCACAAGAAGGTGATCAGAATTGACTGAAAGTTTAGTGTTGGTCATAAGTAACACAGAACTCTGAAGTTCGTTCATGCAAATGTTTACTTGAAAAGCAGGCTCCACATAACCCTTGCTTCTTTCCCAGTGAATCCCCTCACCTACCTGCTCCGACTCCAGGGTGCCCCCACCTTCCTCACCTGCCCAGGCTGGTCTCTGCAATGGTCTGCTTTCTGTTCAGAGTTTGGTTTCTGTTGCCCTTTTGGTCTTAGGATCTCCCCTCTTGCTCTGTGCAGGTTTTGCTCTGTTTTAAGGGCCTGGGTGGAGCCCCCGTATTTATACTAGACAACTTAGCATTGACTTCAGACAGTCCTCAGGAAGCCCTTGGTCAGTCCCAGAATGTGAAATAATCTCTTCTTGATGGTGATTGAAATTTGTTTTATTTTCAAAGCATTAGGATTTTCATTTTTGCTAGTGATGGTAGGAAATATACTTTTTTGATTGGTAGCCAGTTTTCATTTATCAAAGAACTGAAAATAGGGAACAACAGTGTAATATAGTAGTTGACTGAAAATAGGGAACAACAGTGTAATATAGTAGTTGATAGTTCTAAAATGGGTTAACTTTTGTCGAACTTGCTTTTCAAATAGTACGTACTGTTTGCTTTTGTTACATTGTTAATCTGTGGCTAATAGATATAAACAGATGCAAGTTCCTTTGCTCAGTTGCCCCAGCCCCAGTCCCCTTGAGACACAGTGTTCCCAGTGCCCTTGGGGCTGTCCTGTCCAGCTCAGAAGAGACTTGGGAGAGGCTACATAACGTGTTTTTTGTTTTGCTTTTGGTACTGGGGCTCGAACTCGGGTCCTTGTGCTTGCACAGCAGGTGGCAAAACCACTGAGCTAAATCCCTGGCCCCATACATAATGTTTTGTTTTTGCTCTTCTGTTGTTCACACTCATTTATTTTGTTTTGAAACATGTTGCCTTTTTTCACATTCCTCACTGCTTCCAGAAACTTATGTTCCTAAAGGCACAGACCTTGTAACTTTTTTGTGTCTCCAGTGTTCTAAAGCTAAACTGTACATGTGGAAGTGTAAATACTATGTAAGTGACTACAATGTAGCTGGTCCGTCCAACTGAACACATATAGGAGGGTGGGAATTTGGGACAAAAAGCAAGGCAATGGAGAAAAAAGTTCAAGAGAACATAAAGGGGAGAGAGTGTGGTGAAAATAAGACTAAAGAGTAAAGAAAGGATGAAGCCAGAGGGGCGAAGAATGGGTCTATAGAAAGACAGACACGTGGATACAGGAAGAGGCCAGGAAACGCATGAGAAGGAGTAAGGAATGAATCCATAGTCTAGAGAGACAGAGAAATGGGACAAAGAATCAGAAAACAAGAAAGCAATGATGGCGTGGGGAAGAAAAAGAGTGTTAGAGTTTGGATATTAGGAATTGAGAAATTACATTGACTGGGAAGAGTGTCTTATACATCATTTATCCCTGCGGCTACATCTCCCAAGAAGTGGCCCACCCTGTGGACGAAGTGAGTAGTCCTATGCATCCCCTTTACAGAAGTTCCCTGCTCAGACGCCTGGTGTTCTCAGAGATTTCCGCCACTGAAAGCAACTCGGAGGCAGAATGAATCTAAAATGATTTCCTCCCTTACTCTGTGCTCTCTTGGCTAACAAGGACAGATTTTGCTTCTTGATTTCTTCGGGAACACCAATGAATAAAGCATTTTGTTTGCTTTCCTCATGAGAAACCAGCACCAGGTCTGAGGGAAGTAACTTCACCTGCATTAATTTTCAAGCCCATAATTGATCAGCCTCTTGTAAATTAAATTCTAAAATTTAGAGCATTAAGAAATATCTTTACAGGGGCTGGGGATTTAGCTCAGTGGTTCTGCTGCCTGCCTTGCAAGCTCAAGGACCTGAGTTCGATCCCAGTACCAAAAAAATAAAAAGAAATATCTTTACAAATATAAAAGGAATCAAGGTAAGTATGAAGTTTATAATTTTGACTTTGAGACAGATATGATTTTGTTTGTCCTTAAAGACGTCACACTTAGCTTTGTCCACCCTAAGGGTTAGAAGTACATAGCTGTGTTGGTCCAGCACCTTGCTGTGGTCTCCAAGGAAAGGGTGCCAAGCAAATGACCCTAGTCTAGGTTAGAAAGTGGATAAGGGGAGCCAGGAACCTTTGTGTGGACAGAGAGAGAAGCACCAAACATGATGGCTGTGACCTCAAGATGCAGTATCCACCATGAGGAACTCTGGCTGATGATGGGGAAAGCAGGAGTTCAGCAAGTAACTCAAGCAGACTGAGATTTGTAATTATATTTAAAACTGTTGAGTTTGTAATTTTTTTTTTAAACTCTGACGCACATTCTATAGGAATCATATTTCAGGGCAAATGAGTAGTTTTTGAGAAAAAAGTTCTTCTTTACAGATGATCCCAGTTGATAAATTCAGAATGAGTGATGAAATTGGAAAGTGCCCTTTGATGCCCATGAAGAGTTGTGGTCCTGGGTCCCTGTCAGCAATGGCCGCTGTGGCCCTTGGGATGAGGCTCTATGGCCCTCTGGGTACATGACACTGCATTCTTGGGGGTGGGGGATGAGGCGGCAGGGCTGCTTATGAAGGATTTCTGTTCTAGTCAGGTCTCCCATTAGTTTTGTTAAAGGAAACAGCCACATCTAGAATGTGTATGCTTTCTAGGACAAAGGATCTGGTTTCTCTAGCAAATCAATAACATTTTTAAAAGAGGGCAAGGGGAAGGCAGGTGCTAAAGAGGGAGACACATAAGCCACGAGGTCAGCCATTGCAGGGCCTCATTTGGAGCTCAACATGAACAAGCCAACTGTAAAAGATGTTTGGGGACGTGGGGAGTGTGTGGTGAGTGCAGTGTGAATGGGAAAAGGACTTTGGTCTCCCCTCACAGTTGCTAGCAGGCCTGAGCATTAAATCGGCATAGGACAGTTTAGCAGGAGAACAGTACACAGATTTACTTAATATTAGATTATAGGATACAGGTACAAAGCTTTTTAAGGAAGTGAAGACCTAGGGTAGTGGTAGAACCTGAAGCTTTCACACAGGATGATCCAAGAGGAGAGTAAGAAAGACAGGACATGAGAGAGCAGTGCCCAGCTCAGCAAGAGCTCCAGCTGTGAACCTGTCCCTGGTGGGATATTTCTTCCTGGAGGTTTCACCACCTGCTATCAGAAAGGGGGTGTCTTCTTGTGCCTGGTGCTTTTCAAGTGCCTTTAAAGACAATCTTCCTGCCCAAGCAGCATATTGGAGTAGCCTGTTCTGCCACTGCTGGGGTTTGAATATGGCTTGAGTGTGTCCCCAGAGGTTCACATGCTGGAGGCTCGGACCCAGGGTAGTATATTGGGAGGTGGTGGGAATTTAAGAGGAGCAGCATCTGCAAAGTAATTAAGTGCCTTTTAGAGGGACCCTGGTCAGTTCCCCTGACAGCGAGAGTGTAAGCTGCTATACAAAGAGCCAGCCTGGCTAGACAATTAGTATTGCTAATTCTGAATTTAACCTGAGGATCTCAGGCCATATAGATTAGATCATTTTGCAGATATTTTATCTTGATTACTATAAGTCTTATTCACTTTTTCACAAGGTCTCTTTCATCTGAATTAATCTATTGTATACCGTAAACTTTAGCAATTCTTTCAGTTTATTGGTTTGCTGGTATTATTATTATTATTATTATTTTACAAACAGTCGAAGAAAATCATTAAGCTATATTTTAAAATTCCATTAACAGTGTCTCTGCAAATAAACACTTCAAAAATTTCCTTTTAGAACATTTTTTCTTATTGGATGTATGTTTCCTCAAGCACCAGCATTGTTGAATGAAGCAAAGAGAGACAAATGAAATCCTCCTTAGTAATTTTTGGCCATCACCTCACCACTGCTCAACCTCCATAGCCAAGCCTGATTGCCTACAGCTGCGTAATCACCCACCCTAACCTTCCTGGGAGCCAGTGAGCTTGGCTGGGCCCCCAGAGCTTTCCAGAGCTGGAGGCCTGGCCAAGCGCTCAAGGAAGGATCACTCCTGTTACTAGCTGTGTTTATTTATTACTCTATCCACCCTCTGAGCAACCTCTCCAGGCCTTGCAAAATTCCACAGAGTCTTCAGATTCAGAAATCTGAGTCTTCTCATATCTTACCCAACAAAATAAGCTAGCATTTTTTTTGAGTGGGGCATTTTGGATTATGTGTAAGAAAAATCACCAAGATTCAAGTTGTCAAACAGACCTGCTTGTTAAAGGACTTTGTACCGTGAAATCTGCTGAAAGAGCAAGTAATAGGTTTTGTGACCTTGTGACTCTTGGCTCCCACATGCTGTTTTTATTTCCAAAAGTCTGAAGACTTTCGGTTTGCATTGAATGTAACATGGCATTTAATTTCAATTAGCAATTTCTTCAGTGCTTAATAGTTTTGGACTCATTCTGTATAATAAGATCAGCCTTGGAGAGTGACTGTTGCCTTCATTGGTATGGCTGTCTTTGGGTTATTTACTTGCATTTTTTCATTTAATTTACATCTGTTTGCTTGATAATCAGGTACAGGAGAACAGACTTCTGGCTTTCTATCAAGTTTTTGCTGAACTGTCACTAGCCATTCTCCGTATTACCTACCTTGACAGTTATTGACTTGAATTCCTGAGTGTAGATGGCAGAGCCTGTTCATCAAATTACTTATCTCAATGTCCAAACCTGTTTCAGAGAGGTGCCTAAGGACACTGGTGGATTTTGCACGCTAGAGAAGACTCTCAAATGGCTGGACCTGCAAGTCCTTCTCGGATTACTTGATCTTCTATATCTCTGGTCTTCAGGGCTTGAACTCCCATAGCCAGGACTGCAGGTACCCGACAGCAAGGTGGTTCACTCAGAAGTGCAGAGCACAGCCAGGCCTTCCTTTCTGTGGTGCTTAGCCTGCTGTTGTATGGAGCAAAGGCTGAGCTAGCTGTGACCCTTCCTCGTCCTGAACCCTCCAAATCCCAGACCCACACAGCCTACACCAACAGGGCCTCTGGGCATGGTCCACATGCTTCTCAAACCAAGAACACTGAAAGAGCCAAAGCTAAATTCTTGACTTCCTTTTTGGATCTACTCTTGCTTTTCCAATTCAACAAGTGGCAGCACCATTTGCCCAGGTCACCATGGATGGTCACCAGACTTAATCCTTCACCAAATTCTGTTCATCCTGCTGTGAACATCTTTTCTGACTGTCTGATTTACTGTGTTTCCATCGTGGTCCAGGCCATGCCTTCCCCTACCTCCCCATCCATGGCTGACCTAGCAGCATGGTCAGGTCACTTCTTTAGTGCATCTACATGAAGTTATGGGAGGCATTGTTCACCCTGAATTGGACCTCTTCTGCTTACGTGTGCCTGCCTGTGGCCTCCTGCCTGTCTTGGGGATTCTTCCCAGCCCCTCACCTGGCCTGGCTCACCTGCTCTCAGTTTTCTGTTTTCAACATAATCATCTCTTCCTTGAAAGGCCTTTCTTGGGATCCCAGTCTGTATCAGGCCACTCTTGCTGGCAATCTCATTGCCTCTGTATATTTTTTCAGAGTACTCAGTGGTACTTGATAGATTTATTTGTCAGCTTATTTGCTAATGTGTCCACATCACTGGCCCATAAGCTTTACCAGGACAGTGTTCTATCTCTGTTTACCATGTAGACTTGGGGGAGGCCTGGCAGGATCTGCTGTCAATGCAGCTTATTCCATGGCAGGCACTTTCTGTCCATATGGGCACAGAGGGACACACAGAAACAGAGTGGGCTGCTTTTCATTAAGATGTTTCAGGAAGTGATCCACTTTGCATAATGCCCCTGGAGTTTCTTTTATAATGAAATTCCTTTTTCTTGTTTGATTCCTACTTAATCTAAATCATAGAACATAGACTTAATGAATTGTATAATGGTAAGGCACCAGGGCCACATGGTAACATTGAGTAGTAACACGTGAAAATAATAAGTGCGACTGCTTTTTAAAGAGTTCCACTGACAAGGGAATGTTGTCCTATGAACCCGCACTAGTCCAGTAATGAAGCAAAGTAATTTAGAACTACTGTGTCTGTTGATATAACTCAGGAAAATGTACCATGTACCTTATGTGTATAAAACAGTATGTGACTTGGAATTCACCTTCCGAGTTACCACCCATGCAGCCCCAGACATCTGTGTTCCTCAGTCATCATAAAAAATGCAAGAAAGATCAGTTGGCATTTGGTGTCTGGTGTGATGTATGTCAGGTTTATCCTACAATCTAAGCTGGAAGACATGGAGCAGAAGGTAGATTTGGAAAGAGATGTTGCATTCCTGGCCCTGGGGAGGAGGTCAGGGATGAGAGGTGCAGCCCCCTGTTCAGAGAGAGGGGAAGAGCTCAGAAAAATTTGAGAAATCAGGCATGTTAAAGCAGGAGCAACAGAACCTGCATTCCCAATTAACCAGCGAGACCAGCTTTGAATGTGTGGGAGGAAGAGGGTGTTGCCACCCTCTGCTGAGGGTCATAATGTTTTGGCACTAATAGAAACAGAGCAGTTTTGTCCCCTACCCCTGGGAATAGAGAGCTCAGACAGAAGCCAGGGCTTCCAGGGGCTTTTGCACTCATCAGAATGTAGGAAAATTCCCATAAACCAGAAGCCTTCCAGGGAAGCTGGCCCTTCTTACAGGCTGGGCACTTCTGTTTCCATACCTTGCAGCCTCTTAACTCTACCAAAACATGGTTCTTGCCTCTGTTCCTGGTCCTGATGTCACTTGTATGCTCACAGCATATGGAAGAGACCCTGCCTGCTACTGTCCTCAGGCCCACAGGCACTTTGGGCACTGGCCCAGCATGTGACCATGTCATCAAGTGCACTGCATGGGAATCTAGCAACGAGTAAGGTGTGAGTCTGACCACCTGGGCTGCCCATTCTTACCACAAAGCAAGCCATGTTGGCAGATAGCTGTGTGACCTTGCCCCTGTTACTTGGACTCCTCGTCCAAGGGAAGGAGACCACTGCACCCACCTTTTGCTGTCCACTCAAGGAGTTAGAGAATGCTTGGACTGCACTTAAGCACACATCAGCTCCCCTTTCTCTTGTTCCTTTTGCTCCTCGAGTACACAGACAAGGATTGATCATAATCCTGGTTCAGGATGCACCTTCATCATTTTTTATTGTGTTAAGACATGCACAGCATAAGATTTACCACCTTAATTGTGTTTATCCATATAGTTCTGCAGTTTTACATACACACACAACATTGTGTCTGTCCCCACCATCCATCTCCAGAATGTTTTGCCTTCCTAAGCTGAAACTTCATGATGAAACACTGACTCCCTTTTTTCCTTCTTGGGTCTGGTGCCAACCTTCCATTCTGTCTCTGTGAATCTGACCACACTGGGGACCTCAGAAATGTGGAGTCACTCAGCATGCACCCGTTGTGACTGGCTTATTTCACTAGCATGGTATCCTCAAGAGTCATTGTCAGAAACACCTTGATCTGTGAGTGGACACTGGACTGTCTTCATTTTCCTCATCCTCCATTTAGTTCTTACCCAGTTTCCTTTAAACTTTCCATCATAAAATAAAAACACAATACAAAAAATTACACAAAAAATGAATAATTTAATGCATTAGTATAAGCTCCGTCAAGCTAGGACATTACCAGCTCCTAGGTATCTGCTGCACACAGCCCTACCAGGCACATTCCAGCTTTCTCTGCAAGGTACCCATGCCCAGCCTCCTGAAGGGACCACTTTGTTTTATTTCTTCAGTTTCATTGCCCATTCTGCCTTCTTCCTCACTGGGTTCAGGTTTTGCCCACTTTGTAATTTTGGCCGCTGGCACCTGCGCATCTTACCTCCTCAGTGCTGGGGGTGGTGGTATGGCGGCCCAGAAGGCTCCTCCTCAGCACTTGGGGCAGCTCTGCTCCTCGGCACTCCACTTTGTAATTTTGGGTCTTTTATGTATTTTTAATCCTCAGGTTCCCTCCATCCCTTTCTCTTCCTTAGTTTGTTGTTGAACAACCTGGGTCTGAGGGCTTGGGGTATTTTCCGCAGTCTAGTTTGGCTAGCAGCAAACTTGCCTTCCAGAACAGCTCACCTTGTTCCTGCAAGCTGACAGGTGTGCCCAGGCTGGGGCCATCCCCAGGGAGAAGGTGTTGAGTACTTCTCAGAGAGGTGCATCCAGTCTGCTGTGATGTCCACAGTGGTGATGATCTTCCATGTCACTGGGGTTACAAAACAGTGATATCTGCTCTAGCATGTATTTTCCTTTATTCCTGGAAACCCTTGAAGGAACAGCCCCCTCTCCCATTGTGGATACCCAGGGTGCAGTCACTTCTGGTGGGATGAATACACTATTCTCTCCCAGGTTCTCCAGCATGGGGAGCATGGGGCATTTGGTTAGGTGTGATCATGGACCTGCAGACTGAGTGTCCAGGGCCTTCCTTCCCTGCATCAGTGTCTGCATCAAAGCTCACGATACTCCATCTCTGCCAGGGAGGACCATGCAAGGCTGCACCCTTGTCTGGGCTGCTGAATTCAGCATAGTCCCTGCCAGCTGTTCTAATGATCTGGGCCTCCAGTACCCACTCAGTTCACAGTGAATTGTGAATACACTTGAGTTTTTGATTTTGCCATCTGGTTGCTCTGTGTATTTCTATGTGTAGAAGTAAGGTGATTCAAAACCTATGCCTGCATGTTTATTTTGATACCGTAAACCTCTCTAAACCCATTACCTACAGAAAGTAGAACACAGGCATCAACTCACTCTGACCCTCCCACCCCAGCTGCCCTCCAGCTAAAGTTATCGTTCTTTTAAAATTATGTATTGATGGTGTCTTGCACTGAATGTAGAGATATTCTTAATACTTATAATTGACACTTGCATATATATAGGAAATTTATATAAGATTTTCTATCCATAGGTGTTCCATTGGTTAGTTTTTCTGAGACTTATTTCTTGTCCTCCTTGTGATGTGCTAAGATTCATGTGTGTAAGCTGATCCTCAGAAGTGTCATGAAGTGCAGGCTGGTCACACTCTGGGCTGCCTTCCTCCTCTTTCAGGCTGTGTAGGCTCTTGGGCCATGGTCCTCAGGTGGCACCTCATAGGCAGGCACTGCTCCTATGTGCAGAGCATGTGACCTGCTACAGGTGTGTCAGAGTGAGCATTCTGCCCCCCAGGTGGGATCAGGATAGTACTCCTGCTGCCACGTGCCAAGATACTGGCCCTACCTGTGAGCTCAGCTAGGTTCAGATACACAGTGAAGTTACAAGATGGCTCCCACCTACCATCTACTGCTCACCAGGCAGTGACAACTCCTGTCTCATTCTGTGAGCAGATGACCAGGGAAATGCCAGCCCGTGGAAGCCACTTCTGAACCTGAGCCAGGCCAAGGCTGGTAGGGGCAACTGGATGGTGTCTGAACAAAATTCCCATGCTTCCTTTTGGACTCAAAGGGGCATTGAGCAAAATGTGAGGATGTGGGGATTAAAATTTACTTCTAGCTCCAAAATTAATGATAGTTTTATGCCCTACATTCTAGTAAAGCTATTCTGGGAAATTGAATATCCATGTTTCCCCCAAAATAAGACCTAATTAGAAAATAAACTTCAGCTGTAATTAATAACTGGTCATTACCACGGTGACGGCCAGTGTCACACAGAAGATTATACCTCACTATTCTCTTGCTCGGTGGCTATTGTGCAATGGCAGGCTGACTGGGGCTGGCATTTTTGGTCTCTAGTTATGTCTGATTTTCAGAGAAACATGGGTAGATAAGAAAATGGATGGTAATGGCTGGGAGTGCAACTCAGTGGTAGAGTGTTTACTTAGCATGTTCATGGCCCTGAATTTCACTTCCCAGCACAGCAAAAACAAAAACAAAAAAAAGGCTTGAGGAAAGAGATGATAAAGCACCTAAATGCAAGGAAAACAACTATACTGGATTCAACTCTGACCCAGGTAGTCGTGAGTGTTGTTGCATTGAATCCTGGAGTCCCGCGGGTATTGTGATAAGGTCTATGCTCAGTGGAGGCCTGGCTTCCTCCGGAAATAGCTCCACATCGGGCAGCTCCCTCCCTAAGAGGCTCAGAGCTGTAGGGACAAGAGTTTGAACATTTGGGTAAAGAAAATTGTTTTAAAAGCTGAAGGAAGTGATTCCCATGTTTGAGAATAAGGGATATTCAGTATTGTGAAAGAGGAGATTTTTTGGGGACAATCAAGAAAGAACATTTAAGCTGTTCTTGGAAAAATTAAACATTGCTTGTGGAATTCTTTCAGATGTTTAAAATGTGCTGATTACACTGTGGAATGAAAATCTAAAGGGCTGTGGGGGATATTTTGGATTCTAGCTTGCTTTTATGGCTTTTTATGCTCCTTATATGGTGTCCCTTGAGCTTTGAGGCCAGGCCTCATGAGCCTTGGCTTTTCCACTTGTTTTCCATTATAATTAAAGTGCAGGCATTAGAGGCAGCAGGGTATGTGTCCTGGGCAGTTCACACTGGGGCACTGGGGTACTGCTGGCCTCACACTGCTGTCACAGGCTGCAAGAGGAAATTCGGTCCAAGGCTTGCTTGGGTCTGGTCTGGATGCTGGGAACCTACAAGCCTGTTCTTCTGGTTCTTCAGTGCACTGGTCCTGCTTCAAGGCAGAGCTCTGGGTCTTGCCTCTTATTTGGGAGCTGTGGGTGTGTGAGAGAGCTGTAACCTTGTCATGTGGGGCTGCCACTCCTGAGGCAGGGGCTGGACATACTCAGGAAGGACTCTGTGGAGACATGTGCATGCAGAGTGTCCCCCACTACCTACTACCCACTGTGAATGAGTCTTCATTCTCATAGAGACATGAACACATAGTCATGGAATCTACCCATGAGGTCACCTTGGAAGTTGTAGCTATGTGACAGGACAAAGTGCATTCACTTTGCCTTCCTCCCCTCCAACACTGGTCCCTGTGGATAGGTCGATCCACCATGTTCCTGAGACTCTTCCTTGTGCTGGATAGTCTCCTGGCAGCAAGAGTTCAGTCAGAGCTTGAACTAAGTGCTCTGACCCCTTGCTCAGAAAGCCCTGATATTTTCTGTCACTGCCCCTTGTTTAATGGCATTTGGGAAAGTTTCCACAGCAATGATATGAAGGTCAAGAGAGGGGATAGTCTGGATGTGGCCTCGTGGGACCAGGCAAGAGCAGCAGACAAACAAGCAACCAAGTCACAGCTTCAGGTATAGTTGGATGTGTTACTGAAGCTAACAGTGAATAATTTTTTCATAACCTGCTTGTGTCAGCTTTTCAACACTTTGACAAAAATAACTGGCAAAAATAATTTAAAGGAGGAAAGATTTATTTCGGCACATAATTTCAGAGGTTTCAGTCCATGGTCAGCTGGCTACATTGTTTTAGGCCTGTAGTGAGGCAGAAACATCATGGTAGAAGGGTAAGGTGAGGAAAACTGCTCACCTTGTAGCAGTCAGGAAGTAGAAAGAAGGAGAGAGCCATAGAGCAAGGGGTGAGGTATCAGTTATAGTTCCCAAGGCCACACCCCCATGACCACTCCCTTCAACTAGGCCCTACCTGCTAAATATCATTTACCTCTAAATAATGCCATGCAACTGTGATCTTTTCAATGGGTTAATCAACTGTGAAGTTAGAGCTTACATGCTCCAATCACCTACCAAATGTCCTACCTCTGAATACATGAGCCATTTAGGGAACATTTTGGATCTGAACCATTATATCACCATGCCCACATGTGTGACTGATGCTCCTGTGGTGTTTCCCTCTGCTGACAGCAAAGCTACGCCATGTGCCAGGGTCAGCCTTTGGAAGCAGAGAGTCTTTTTTTTTTTTTAACTGATGAATTATATCAAACATTTAAAGCAGAAAAAAGAAGGAGCACTTCTCCCCTCATTTTAGGAAAAGAACTTTGTGCTAATCCTAAAACTGGATAAAGATAATAGAAGAAAAAAGTATGAACATAGATAGAAATTTGTTTAACAAAACAAACTATTAGAAGT
>NW_004624785.1:11467787-11492636 GCF_000247695.1 Heterocephalus glaber | reverse complement strand
TGCATTATGTAAAGGTACAATTCCCAATGAGAAATGTAATTGTGTTGTATACCTACAATGTACCAATAAAAGAATTTAATACAAAAAAAAGAAACGTCTCATTCAAGGTTTTGGACACAACCTCTCACAGGTAGGAACAGGACAGATGCTACACTTCTGTTCTATCCTGCACTCTCCCAACTGGGGAGGACAGGGAAATGTGAAATCTGTAGTTTAGCTGAGTTTTGTTTTCACTTTTCAGACAATCTTCTTAGAAGAGTCTCTGCAAAATGCAATGCCAAGAACAACCCAAATCTTAACCCTTGAGAATTTCACTTGCTTTTTCTTTTAGGTTAGTCTGTTGTTTTTATATTGTTTATTACTTGAAGATACCAAGTGCCTATTTTATTCATAACTTTTTCTAGATCTGGATAAAAACCTCAGCCTAGCAAAGCTTCAATAGGAAACAATCCTGGCCAGACTTTTCCTCTAGTGCAGATAATTTCCAGCCACTGGCGGGTCCTGGCCTGAGCTCAGAATATGAGCAAGAACAGCACGAGTCAAGATGAGTTGATTCCACAGTGCAGGAGAGAGGGAGGCAACAGTTTCTGCGCCATCTCTGGCCTTTGCTCCTCCAACAGCTCCCTAGGGTGGAGTCTTGTCAAAGGGCAGAGCAGGGAGCTGACGGGAGGAAGGAAGCTACCTTCTAGCAGTCCTTTCCCTCTTGTGGGATTATGTTGTTTTTCCCTCTAAGTATGTTGTGTCTTTGTTTTTAAATTTCTCTACAGTCAGCAGTTTCAAAAGATGAAACAGAACAAGATGTGGTTTTTTAAGAGCCTGCAAAGGCTTTAAGGAGGTCACAGGAAGGTCTTGGTTGGGAGACACAAGTAGCATTAGTGTAAAGAAAGGACTTGGTCTTCACTAACACAGAGCACACAGCAACAGACCTCATTTCTGTCAGGTGCTGTGGGTCCTAGGGTCCTGGCATTTCACTCTGGGCTGTGTGCTGGCAAGACTTGGGTGTGTGGCTCCTGATCAAGGCTGTGCACTCTGTAGCTTCCTCACTCGGCTGAAGCAGAGGCAGTCTGTCTAAATAGAACTCCAGTCAAGTAACTCTGTTCCCAAGACCAACTTTAAAAAGGATTTTAGGACATGAGCAGAATTAAGATATCTCATGTACATGTACCCATTCCTCATGATGAATGGAATAATTGTGGACTGTAATAAAATTTCTTTTTAAAAACTAAACTTTAGTATGAAAAATAAAAGAATTTTAAATAGTACTCCCTTACTTGTGAGTGACCTCAGTGCTAGTAGATCCACCCTGTACTTGTGGGCTCCAGTTTTGCTGAGTGTCCCCAGGGCTGTGTCACCTGGCTTTGGAAGACTTTTTGAAGGTCTTTCTGAGGGTCCATTGGACTTCTCTGATGGTTTAGTTCCTGTGTGTTTCCTCAGGCTTATTTTAGAAAATCAATCAGGAATCCCAAATGTGGATGTTTCCATAGTGGAAATTTATAACAGTGACATTTTTGATCTGGCCAAACACAATTCTACAGTGGCATCTGGGGTCAAGTGTGAGGTGGTGACAACCCAGGATGGACGGACAGAGGTCCTCCTGCTGACTCGCAGGGGAGTGGGTGAGGGACCGACCATCTGCAGTTCTCCTGCAAGGGCTTAGCGCAGTGGCTTTCTGGGAAGAGCCCACCCTGCTGCTGGATCAGGGCTATCAAGCCACAGAACTGTTGATTGTGAATGTTTAGGGTTTAGTATGTGTTGCATAATTTTCAACTTATTTTAAGTTATATTTTTTAATGGTAACTATGTAGAGGCAATAGGCATGTTAATTATCTGGAATGTGATAATTTCACAATGTATATGTTTATCATAAACTTACACAGTTTTTATGTCAATGATATCTTAATAAACTGTTTAAAAAAGAGCTGGAGCTCAGTGGTAGAGCACTTGCCTAGCATGTGTGAGATCCTGGGTTTCATCTCTAGTATGGAGAAAGAGAGAGAGACAGACAGAGAAAGAGAGAGACAGAGAGAGAGACAGAGAGAGAGAGAGAGAGAGAGAGAGAGAGAGAGCGCTGATTGGCACCTAGAGTTCTTACCTCTCTGGTGTGCCTGGAGTTGAACTGCCTATGCTGAGATTCCAGAACAGCAAGGAAAGGGCCTGCAAGCTACTTTTAATATTTCAAAAGCTCAATGAAAACTTCCCTTGTCGCCAGGACAAAATACCCAACATTTGAAACTTAAAGAAGAAGAGGGTTTTTTTGGCTCCCATTTCAGACATCAGTCCTTGCATAGTCAGGAGTATGGAGAAAGGGTTTGGCGGAGGAATGGTGTTCACCTCATGGCAGCCTGGAAGCAGAAAGTGAAGGCAAGGATGTGGGGAGAGAGGCCCCATTTCCTGACACCGAGCCAGCTGTAGCAGCCCCACAATCCAATCACCATCCAGAAGTCCCACCTCTGAGGACAAGCAGCTTTGCAGGGGAAGGGAGATCTTGATATAAACCATAACAGAAACCATACATTTGGTTGTGATATACCCGCAGAAAGTAACTAGAACTTGGAGCTTTTGACGGTAGACTATGATGAGCATGGCTTCTGCTGATTAAGAGTTCTGACCAGCAGCCCATCTCATCAACGGAAGGGGGAAAATGGCTTAAACTTTCATTTCACAAATTTGATTTTTTCTTTTTTGTATCAGGGATCTAACGCAGGACCTTGTGCGTGCCAGGCAGATGCTGTGCCACTGCACAAGTTTGATTTGATAGATACAATATTTCAAAAACTTGGATCCATGAGGGTGTAACAAAGTGAAGAAAAAGTTTATGCTAGAAGGTAGCAACTTCTGGTTTGGTTCTAAAGCTGTTGCTTATTTCAGAGTGAGCAATTAGAGATGCTAAAGGTCAGTCTCAGAAAGCAAAAAATTAGGCCCCAGAAAGCAAAAAGCTTGATTTCTGATGTTTTGTTTTATGTACAATTGGCTTTGTCTCCTTTCTGGAAATCAGTGTACCTGGTTTCTTTTCGAGGCATCTGTTAGTGGAAGGGTGTTCAGTCAGCCTGTGGATAGGCCACTGGCCCTTGGTGGTCAGACTGGGAGATGTGTGTGCTCTGTCTTTTGGGGTGCCCTTAAACATATGTCTTCTCAGGGCCATCACCAGTGTCCTGGAGTTTGTGGAGCTTGTCCACGGGGGCCTGCAGCTCAGGGCGAGGAACCCTACCCTGGTGCATGCAGATCATTCCAGATCTCACCCAATCATCATGGTGACTCTGACTGCAGCCACCTCCTTGGCCAGCATTGGTGAGTTGCCATTTGCACTGGGTCAGTTCCAGTGCAGAAAAGAAATCCACTCACCAAGAAACACTTTGTGGGGCTGCAGGATCAAAGGTATACTGATGGACCTGAGAATAGGAATTGCAGCCGTACCATCTAATGATCTGGCCTCCAAAGCCAGCAGGCCCTAGAATCCCACGCTGGGAAGAGAAAGTGAGGAAGGAAAGCTCTTTGCTGGATTAAAAGGAAAACAGGGTATACTTATGGCTTGAAACACAGCACACCACTTGTGAATGGAACTCAGTGTAATTTCAGTTTAAAATGGAAGTTATAGACTATACCATAGAGAAAACAATTCCACCTACCCCAGAAAAACAAGGTATGTGTCACACAAGCCTGCAAGGCCTAGCGCAGTGGCCCTCAGACCCTGGCTTCACAAATCATCTACTGGACCAGTGCCTCCCCAGCAGGCACATTTGGCAGGCCACAGCAGCCCAGGGGCTGTGTTTCTGCAAGTTCATGGTTCCAGGCACCATGCCACAGAGCTACCGCTGGGCCTTGACTTCACACTGTGTAACAGAAGCCCTGGGCCAAGTGGTCCACACAGTGAAGGCGATTTCTCCCTCTCACCGAAGGCCAGTGTAGACAGACATTCTCCATCTTGTCACAGTGACACTCGATCCCCTGTGTCCTCTGAGATTCCCCATGCCAGGGAAGGGACAGGTAAAGCAGCACACTCACTCCTGTGGCCACTACAGCCAGCAGGTCGCAGGCCTGAGCCTACTGCAGGGACAGCACAATGCCAGGCACAAACACATAGGAGCACCAGCTGCTTCTACCCAGAGATGCACAGGAAACACACGCAGTGGAAATGAGAGGGATTTTTTTGTTCTTTTTGTTCAAATGTACATTTCCTGTCTTGCACAGTGAGTATATATTATTTAGGTTTAAAAAATCTCTTCAAGAAGTTTCTTTTGGTGTAACAGATGGCAGAACACTTCAAAATGAAGCACTTATTTATAGGGTTTTATGAAAGCTTATCCAAACGGGAATGGTAGGATTTATTTCCAGATAGATGTTCTATCTGGGATTTTAGTTAAGATCATCACCAAAACTTTCTAAGAGGCATTCCATTTTCTTGGGATAGATTAAGCATTATTTCAGTTTTCCATAATGAAGCCTGCTTTCTGCCTCCTCCTTCTTTTTTTTCTCGAAAAGGTACAACTCCAATACATGTATCATGTAGAATTCAATGTCATATCTTTGTTCTTTGGAGTAACAACTTCTTCAGAGCTTCTTTGGCTCTAGAAAAATTTTGAACAATTTAAGTTGGTTTTCTACAAGGAAAATACACATGCCTTTGTGTATATACGAGCCCCTGATAAAATAATTTTCCCTGTGACATAAGTTTCATTTACTACCACCACAATCTTGAGAGGCACTCAACATCTTCAGATACTGCTTAAAAGATAAGAGCCTGAGATCGAAAGGGGGAGGAAACAACCAGTATTTACATGAAAAGACCAAACCTATAAAAATTCTCAAAATAGTGGGCTCTTCAAACTATTCACTGTTATTTTGCATTCTAAAGTGCATATAGGTTGATATATTTTTTAAATGTCACTGGATAGTTTAATTTTTCTGTATAAAAATAGAGCATTTTCTGGCAAAAATTGGGAGATGAACAATTATCTCAAGGTAAGTTTAAATACAACTCAAGAGGGAGAAATAGTTGTGAATTGTGCTATTAAAGGTGTTTAGATTACTAAGTCAAAGATGATTTCCTGATTTTGTTTAAATGTGAGCTCTTTAAAATCAGAGTGAAGACTGAATTTAGTGTCATTAAGTAGAGAAATCATCACACTTTTACTTGAACAGTAAGATGGTAAGGTCAAACCTCAAACTACTTTGCTTTAATTTGAACATTTAGAATTTCCTTTTACTTCAGGCAGCCTGGTCAGACCCTCTCCGGGGAGCGAACAGGGACAGGAAAGAGCTGGAGCTCAGCTCACCAGGCTTCGCCTGGGCCCATGCCCCTGGACCCGGTGGGCTGTATGAAGCAAGTGTGGTCTAGGCTGCAGTTGGTGCACTTGGCCGGCAGTGAATGTGCAGGTGAGCAGGGATGGGAAGGCTTGCCTGGGTGGACACAGCACTAGCAGTAGCCCTCCTCTGGGGATGCTGACAAATCATGACTCTATGCAGGTGCCTTGGAAGGTCTGAGCGTGGCATTTCCCCAACACAAGGGACACTGAATCCCTGTACATCCTCGTGGGTGCCGTGATCGCACCACTGCAGTCCAGAACATGCCCCCACACACACATACACCATGACACTCTTTGGCCAAAGGAGCTCAGAATTTCCAGCAAGAGCTCAGCACTGGTCCTTAGAGGAGACACGTGAACATGGAGGAGCTGGTTTTGGTAGCTTCCAACCTGGTGTCTCCCCTCTGAACGCCTTAAGTGCATGCTTCTCCTGAGAACCAGTACTGCATTTTCTAGCTCATTTGTGAGCGTGTGGTAACTGTACCTGGTTTCTGCCCCTTCCATGTGTGTCGGGGGTGACAGGCTTGGCACTGACGGAGACCTTGTTCATCAACCGTAGTTATCTCAGCCCTGGCAGATGTCCTGGCCACTTTGTCAGAGCGCCGTGGCCACATCCCTTACCGGAACAGCAAGCTCACCTACCTGCTGCAGGATTCTATCAGTTCGTCCTTCTGTTATCTCTGAGGGTCCATGCAGGTGGCTCCTCCTGGTCAGAGTACTGGCTTTGCAGGGCATACTGTGACCTGTCTCAGCATCTCCAGTACTGCTGCTGATAACCAGTGTGCCTACTGCACCCTCTCATGAGCATGGCTTGTCCCCATGTTAGAGCCGAACCTTTGCCACTCCAGCTGGTTGGCCGTCTCCCAGGGGCAGCCCTGGGACACAGCAGGCAGTTGAGGGATGCTTGCCCATTGGATGTCTAAGGTATGGGAAGGGCAACTCAGCTTAGTGATAATGGGTGGCACTTGGCGGCCTGCAGCCCTCAGGGCCTGGATCTACTGGCACTGGGACATGGTCCCTGCTCAGCTGTGGGCAGACTGTCAGAGAGCTTCTCAGCTCAGACAGCTACTCAGGGTTTGATGCTGCTTTTCACCAAATTCTTTTCAACTTGCATCTTGTTACTTTTTTTTTTTTTTATAGGAGGTGATGCAAAGTTACTGGTGATTCTCTGTGTGTCTCCTGAGCAGAAGCACATGGCAGAGACACTGCAGAGCCTTGGGTTTGGGACCAGAGCTTGGCAGGTCAAGCGAGGACAAGCCAGGAAGAAGCCTCCCCACTCCCAGATGAGAGAGTTGTGCCTGGGCTCGGCCTAGGAATGAGCTCTCCTCCCTCAAAATGTGCTTCTTGTGCCTGCTGTATGATGTGTGTGTCTGATAAATAAACATGTTTTGCTGAGACTCAGTGAGTCTGGTTTTGTTCCCAGGGACCTGCAGGTCACCAGATCCGAGGGTGGGGAGGAGGCAGCTTGTCTGAGGGGCCCCTTCCCACCTGGGGCATTGGCCTGAGCAAGGAGCTGCTGGGTCTGTGGAGGCAGTGGTGGTGGGGGACACCACTAGGCCAGACTCCATACCTGTCACCTCAGTGGACACAAAGCAGGCCTCAGTACTGGATCTCTCTGAACATGTTCTGGAACCAGACGGACTTGGGCTCTTCCCTTCTGCTGAGTCTTCACTGGGTTAGAGACCTGTCCCTCACCTGTGAGAGGGTCAAGTTGGAGGGTCAGCAGCAACACAGGAAAGGTGCACAAGTGCCGGGGCCCCTGACATTTAGCTGTCCTTCCTCCTTGTCAGGCTGAGGCACAGGTGACAAGTGGCCCTACATTTGGGAGGAGACCTGGGCTCCTTGGGTCTGTGAATAGTTAGGGCCCTGGGAAACTGGATGAGAAAAACATCTCATCCCCCCGAGCCACTCTGAGGACAACCAGCCACAGTGTCTATTACCGACTGGCTGAGGGCCGCACAGCTCCTTCCATCGAGTCATAAAGCCAGAGCTGGGGCAGCAGACCTGCTCTTCCACCGGTGTCCAGTGTGTGATGAAGAGGAGGTGGCACCAGGTCATAATCTTAACACGATAGCTCTGCCCCTTGGTTCTGGAACATTCTGGGCCAGTTTCTACCTCCCTCAGGCTTCAGAGGAGCTACTGGCCTGTAGGACAGCTGCACCTAGCCACCGCCAAAGGAGGGGCAGAGGATTAGTTTAAAGTCAACTCAGTGTCTGTCTCATTCCCCTGTTGAGCTTGCATCAGCCCTCTCAAGTGCCTGTGGATTCCAGGGTAAGTGGGGACAGGGCTCAAGGGGCAGAAGGGTAGTAGGGCACCCAGAGGCATCTTCCATGTGATCATTGAGAAGGACTCTGCTCTGCAGGCTGCCTAGAAGAGGTGGGGAATGAAGAGCCAGTGCTGCAGTTCCCCAGGACCCTCCAGGACCTGTGAGATGGACCCAGGGTCTGGTTGTCCATCATGCAGAGGGTGGGAAGGAGTCAGACCTGCACCGACACATGCAGATTCCTCAGACACTGGGTGTGGAACTGTTGTGACCCACAGACAAGGGGAGGGCCCAGGTGACTCTGGAGGTGTCACTCATACCTCTAGTGAGCAACTTCACTTTGAGATGGCCTCCAAAATCCTAGTGCAATTTTATCTCTCCAAGTTCCATTCCTGACACACAGCACAGCATCCAGGCAATGTGTCCCTCTGCAGGTGTGTCCTCTCTGCCTCTCCAGGAAGGCACTGAACCCACAGTTCTGGCTTGGCAGCAGAGTGGTAGGAGTCCTGAGGATGGTCTCTGGCTAAGCATCAGTGCTGCTGTTCGCCTGGCTGGAGCTGAGTCCTAAGGGAACTCAATCCTATCCTGGCCCCTCTGGGACTTTTCATGGACAGACAGCTGGGAGGAGGCAGTGGTGGGCCCCAGAGCACTCTCTCGCTGGAGCCAGGCTGCTCGGCTGCTCCCTGCTTCTAGAGCCTTGACAGGCCTCTCTGGCACCCCAGAGGCCAAGGCTGGGTCTTAGGAGGAATGCATGTGTCAGGGAATCGGGGTCACAAGCACAGACCAAGAGTAATTCAGTTTTTCATCAGCGATGAGTTTGGCTCTGAAAATGAGGCTCAAGCAGGTTTCTGAGACAAGCCACAGCTAACTGCTTTGGTGCACAAATGGCTTAAATGCCAGGAAAATTTTTCTCATTTCACCCTGTTTTATTTGTGTACCCTACATGTGGCTGAGGGGAGGTATGAGCTGCCTGGGCCCTGACACAGGATCCCTTCAGCCTGGAGTGAGGCGTGGGGTTGAGTGGCTGGTGTCCTGGGACATGAAGACCTGGTCTTCGCCTGGCCTCCCTTCCCCCGGGGCAGAGCTTTCTGTCTTCATTGGAGAGGGTACCAGGCCCTCAGTGCTGGGCCCAGATCTTCACAGTGAGGCCAGGAGGATGAACATATACACAGGACATGGAGCAGAGAAATAATGGGCTCCATGTTTTCTCTGCCACATAAATGCAGCACCATGCTACGGGCTGTGTCTCCAGAGATCGTCTCCATAAAGTGACCTCCACCTCCACAGTGACTGGGTCAGGAAGGTGGAGCCCTTGGTGGAACTGATGACTTTATTAAAGAGCCCCAAGAGCTTCCTTGGCCCTCCCACACTTGAGGTCACATCAAAACAATGTCCCACCAGGCTGGAAATGGGCCCTGACCCGGGACCAAGTGAGCTAGCAGGCTGACCTTGGATGTCCAGCCTCCAGTCTGTGAGGAATACATTTTTTTATAAGCTTGCCTGACTGGTAATTTTCTACAGGGGAAAACTAAGACACTGCACAATGGGAACCCAGGGGCTGGTGAGGAGAGGAGGTGGGGGATGGTGGCAGGAGGAGAGGGGATGGGCTGCCAGGGCCTGGACACTGTGGCAGGTCATTACACAGAGAGCCAGGTGCAAGGACAGGCTGCAGGGACGGCAGTCACTAGCCTCAGGGCCCTCGCTACAGGCCAGACACATCTTGTCACAGACCCATCACCACACGTCAGCCTCTCAGGCTTGGCCCTCCATTCACAGGCTGAACTTCTCACCCGAACTCAGGACCTCCTGCCTCCTGTCACCATCCCCCTTCTCTACTCAGAGAACTAGAGGAACCTTGTCATTCCGGCTGCTGAGTTATACCCTTGTCACCCTGCCCAAAGACAACACCCATCCAAGTCCTTTGCAAGTGGCCAACCCTCACTCACACCCTGCTCTAGGGGCAGCTTCCTCTGTCTCAGTGCCACCGGCCCGGCCTCACAGCTGCCCCAGCACCATGGAATCTAGGACCCCAGAGGACAAAGTTCTGGCCATCAGGGAAATCATGTTAGTCCTGGCCACTTTGTGATGGTGATGTCCAGTTTCTGCTGCGTAGCCCAAACCCTTGTCTGGTCCCACCTTGTGTTTCTTTGATGACAGCAGCAAAAGAGTTGATGGGGAGGAGCCATGCCTTTGTCAGCAGGAGTCTAGCAGGGTCACACAGGTACAGGCTCCAGGGCTGCCTGAGGTGGGGACTTGGAACAAAGAGTGGCTGAGGAGCTGGAGAGCCTGCCAGCAGTGGGGATCAGGGGCAGGTGAGGAGCTGAGAAGGTGTAGCTCTGTCCACAGCCTTCCCTGGCAGTCAGGAACCTCCATCCCCATGAGGAGCAATGAGCAGGGTGTGTGGGGATATTGGACACATGTCCCTAAAAGTCAGCCTTTCTGCAATCAGAGGCCTCAAGTTCAGCATCCCCATTTGGAGCCTGATTCTGAGGCCTGAAAATTTTATAGAAGTTTCTAGGGGATCCTCTTTCAGGAAGAAAGGTCCAGATTATGAATTCTAAAGTGCATATGAAGATAAATGTAGAAACATTTTTAAACCATCAAACCCCAACTTTTCAAAAACTAGCAAATAACTCAGATAATCACAAAATTCAGTGACAGTACTCATTAATTGCCGATGACTGATGAACAGTGAATTAATCTACAGCATATGTTTCCTGTGTTTCTCAGCTGGGCCTTTGTTGGTCACTCCTTCGTGTGATTTTGTGAAATACCCAGCTGTCCCTGCACGGCTGATGACATGTGTTTCTGTTTCTGGAAGGTCCCTTTCCCTCCACAGCTCTGTATGGTGGCATCATGAGGATGGTTAGGATGGGTCACTGTGACTGCGTAGTTCACTGCCTGCTTCCATCCACATGCGCTCTGGCTCTGGGGGACGCATCCATGTCACAGGCTGACCTCTGTCCTTCCAGGTCTGTTTCAGGAAGCTTGGTGCCCCCACCATGAGTGATGATGTCCTGAGCCCTGTGACCTCCTCCCACTAGCGTCAAAAACATCTTCAGCTCAGCCCCCATGGTTGGATTGCTTCGTGTCGCAGGTGCTATGATGTCGGCTGTGACGAGTGTGAAGGGCCGGGTGGGGAGGGATGGCGTTCCTGCCTCCCACAGCTGAAAAGCTACGTTTCTGCACGTTTTACAAAGCCACGCAGCCACATAAGCGCATGGCCACCCCCAAAGCTTAGTCTCCCTCGGAGTACTGGGACATCTGCCCCTGCCCGACCCCTGCTGTCTGCCTTGGGGCCCTGTCCATTGTGAGGCAGAGGTGAGGCCACCTGGCTGGACTCCTGACCAGTAGCCATTCCAGCCCCGTCCCAGTATGGAAAGGGTGCTCCCTTTCAGAAGGGAAGGACTGAACCTGGAATTCTTCATCTTTCAAGAGAGGTGGGGCTGTGACCAGGGTGCGTGGAGGACAGAGACAGAGCTTTGTTTCCCAAGAAGAGGTGTTTGCAACACGAAAGTGCTGGTGAAAAGTCAGAATGTAGACTGGGCTCCACACTGCCCAAGGAGGAGGGGAGTGGGCCCAGAGTGGGGCTCGCCTTCCTTACACCCCAGCCCGGCAGGACAGCAGCCGCCCTGCCCCTGCTCCCCAGATGACACCAGGCCAACAGCGGGCATGTGGACCGCAGGTCCAGCCAAACCACGAGCACTTGGACTGGGCAGCTGCAGTGGCACCAGCAAGTCCCTCCCACATCTGGACCCCCAGCCTGGCCCAGCCAGAGCACCGTGGTGGTCACTCAAGGACCCACTGCCACTGCCTCTTGCAAAGCTGCTGCCCACTGTTAGGGACCGGAGACAGTGAAAGGAGGTCTTCATTTCCAGATCCATGGACATGGGTAAGAGGGAGATCTGTTGGGCTTGGCCTCGGCCCCTCTCCACTCCCAACCCAGGTCCCTGTCGCCTGCCCCACTGTCCCTTTTAGGCAGAGGCTGGGAGAAGCTTGGCCTCTAATCATTCTCCCCAGTTACCAGAAGTGGCTGCAGAGAGAAACACTCAGCAGTCCAAGTCACCTGGCACTCTGCCCCGTGTCTGCCCACAGCCCGGAGGAGAGACAGAGCAGCAAGCCCCTGGGCCCAGTGGTTTCCGGGTCAGCCAGTGGTCACGTGCTCCTGTGCTCCTCATCTGTGGGGATGCAGGGCACAGTCTCAACCTCCACATGGGCCTGGAGCTGCGGCCCCTGGGGTACCAGAAACCCACTGCAGGGTTGACTGCATGTAGGGCTCCCACAGCTTTGAGACAGTGTGCAGACCTCAGGGGGCTCTCAGCACCCCAAACCCAGACACCCATGACTCAGGACACGGATAGGGCACTAGAGTATCCTGGGCTGTTGCAGGACACTGTGTGAGGGCACCGCCTGGTGCTCTTTGTTGTCCTTCCAGCCCTGCAGGAGCTCGTGGGGCTGAGGCAGGTGGAGGGAGCCTGAGACTTCGGGGAGGGCCATGTTTCTGCTTAGCCCTCTCTGCCTGACCCTGTCAAGATGGGGACACAGTAGGCATGGGAAGCATGGGGCCTGGACTGGGCTGCTCACCCTGCACCTCTTCCCTGACAGCAAGATAGAGTGAGATCTGCCCTGTGCAGTGCTTGTGAGGATGGATGGCGTCAGCACGGCTGGCACTCAGGAAAGGTCGACCTGGCACAGGGCCTTGCCCTTCACAGAGCTGCAGGGCCACATATTACTAAGTGCAGACGGTGGGAGCAAGAGGAGGATGGGCCTCAGGAGCAGAACAGGCACACAAACCAGACCCCGGCTTGGCCACTGAGCAGCCAGGCAGCTGGAAGAACCAGGAACCAGGTCTTGTGCAGCCCATATGCTGCAGCCGGCATAGGCACAGGAACCTGGGCTCCACAGCACGGGGACACTGGCTGAGGGTGGTGAGCAGCATAGTGGAGGAGAAGAGCAGGAAGGTGGTGCACTGGCATGGAGGGGACTCAAAGGTGGGAGAGGTCCGGGATCCAGGAGGTGCTGGAATGGGCCCCTGAGAACAGAAATCCCCAGGTGCACACAATCCAAACCCCTAAAGATTACACCTGTGGGCTGGATATGAGGGAAGAGCCACCTTGTAGGGCTTTGCACCCTCTTTCCCCAGCACAGGCACCCTCTCCTGCTCTCCTGCCTCCAGGCCCTTCCTGGCCTTGCCTCCCCCTTCAGTCCATCCTGCTGACCTCATGTCCTTCCAGCCTCCCAGGACAGACCTCTGGTGTCCAGGAAGGGTACCCAGGGAAGGGCTAGTCATTTGCAAAGACCTGGGAATTCGTTCACATCTTCCTTGGAGAACCAAGGGACCACCTGGGACCCAGACCAAAGCAGGAAACAATGCAACTTGGTTGGGAAAAATGGAAGAAGAGATGCAATTGCTGCAAAGCCTTACATGGTTCCCTATGGCTCTGCTGTAACTTCTAAACAGTGTGCAGTTTCTTGGGCACCCCACAGAGCCACCTGACCATCAGGACAGAATTTTTGGAATGTGGCGGGATTAATGGTAAGTCATCTTCAAACATTAACTTTGGCTACAACTTACAAAAACTAGAACATAAACTCATTAGAAAGAGAGGCCCATGGCTGCAAAGAGCCTGGCGCCTTCTGGGTGAGGCCACTGTGAGCCAGGTTGATGCATGGGCTCTGTCCACTGGTCTGACCACGCCTTCCAGGCCCTCCCCTGTCCCTCATATGGTTGTCCTCCTGAGGCCGGCAGAGGTGCCCTCCTGTCTCCCCAGGAGATCATTGTGCTTAGGGAGGAAGTGGAGAGCCTGGGCCCTCACTATCCTCTCTTCCTCCCTGCCTGCCGCCTTGGCTGCCTGTTTCTCTCATCACCAGTGGCAAGGACCACTGTGCTCTCTTCCGACCTGGCAGGACAGGATGTCTGCACTGCAGCCCACCCCGAGATCGTGGGACACCAGGCCTGCTAACCCGGTACCTTGACTTGGACACCCACTTCACCACTCCTCCCTCGGCCTGTTTCCAGCCACTAATTGGTCTCATTTTACCTTGTGTGTGTTCAATGATCCCTCTCCTAGAGTAGGTGGATATCATGTCCTGTGCCTCTATCAAAGTGGCAATGCTGGCCAACCAGAGGTACAAATGTCCCAAATACAACTGTCAGGCTTCTGGCAAGAGATGCACAGTGAGCCAAGACACAGAACTGCTGTTTGGCAAGGGGCTCTGGGGGCGTCACCACTTCTCAGAGCTCAACAGTGTGGGCAGACTGAGGACTGGTGTCTGGGGCCTGTGGGTGGGTGTGTGGCCCATAGATGTCCACATCTGTGGACCCAGGCCACCTCTCTGAACCTTTTCCCTGGGAGGTTATACTTTGGATCTCATCATCTAAAGGGGGTGAAGTAGGACTCCTTCTGAGCTCCACGCACTCTGATTTTTGCTGAGGATCCCATAGATGCTGTGCCCCCAGCCCCTCCCACCCTCCCATAACATATGCCCCAAAGCATAGGTTTAGAGCCCGTGTTAGTTACTTGTCTCTCGTTGCTGAGACAAAATACCCAACACCCAAAGTTAAAGCAGGAAAGATTTATTTAGCTTACAGTCTGTAGAGGTTTCAGTGTATAATTGGCTGGCTCCAAGGCAGAGTGGCTCATGGAAGACAGGAGTTGCGAAGGAGAAACAGTTCATGGTACCCATACAGTAGCAAAAGCAACAAGGGAACCATAACAATGTCTCTCTGGCCCCTTTTATCTTATCCTGACTACTGGGATTAGGGCGGTGCCAAACCAATCAGTGCACTGGTTTAGTAACCACACAACCTTAATCCCAGCATCACACACTCTAGATTCAACCACCTCTGAAAAAGTCCCATGATCACATGAAGTGCTGGGGGGACATCTAGACCCAAAGGTAACAGAGCCTCAGGCTGGGTGTGTGGGAGTTGCAGCAGGCAGGGTGGCCACGTGGTAGAATCCCTGTGTGCTCAGTAGGCGCTCAACCCTCCAGCCCCCACTGTGCCCAGTGGCCTTGTGCCCCCCCATCCCACCACACACTGGTGGCAAGGCCCATCTGCCCTCCCAGCATGGAGACAGTGCAGAGGCTCAGGAGGGCAGGCATGGAGCAGATCACCCCACACTGCCAGGGGCTTGCCCAGGTGGCCCACAGATGGGGAGTGCACGAGCCCCCACATCTGCAGCCCCCACCTCCTGCTGCGTCACCAGCTATTTGGGCTCTAAGGACTCAGGGCTGCTCTGGAGATCTGCAGAGAGATGGACAAGCTGAGGCCAGGAGGTCCAGAAGGGCCACGCACCCTCAACTGCTCGTCTCCCTGGGACTGTCCTCTGCCGACCCACAGGGAAGATTCTTGGAATTCCCTCTGCTTTCTGCTGGGCCTGGCTTCAGGTGAACCTTGAAGGTTCACTGGAGGCTACTGGCTCGGGATCTCAAATGTTCCCCCAGCCCAAGGAGAACACAGCTGCCACCATCCCGGGGTGAAAGTCACCCCTCACCCATGGGACAAGAGGCAGGCAGACAGACACCCTCTGAGCTCTAGGCTCCCCACATGCCACATTGCTATGAGCCTTCAACGTGCCTGTGCATGCTCATCTTCCCACTTTCAAAGGCAGGAAGCACCTACTCAGATGCCCATCTGTTCCCTGCTGGCTCATATACACCAGGAGGCCCCTAGCTGCACCCTCTCCTCTAGCTCACCACTGGGATGGTAGCATAGGTGAAAGACATGTTTTGGAAAGTACAATTAATTTTGGCCATGCCACATGGGGTGGGGTCATGTAGCCTTTGAGCCAGTGATGGCTTACTACAGAGAGCGAGCTGCTTCCCAGCAGGGGTGACCAGGGTCCCCATACCTGCATCTTAGTTCCTTCAGCTGGGATCGGAGACCTTGGCACGGCTTTGTGGACTCAGTGATTCTGTATCTGTTACAGATCTTGAATATAGTCACTGCACCTCCACTGTCATTTTTAGAGAAACCCTTTGGATGTGGCACACGCCAGCTGTGCCTTGGAAGGCCTGGCCTCAGGAATGTGATTTCCTGAGGGCTCCAGCCTGGCTGCTGCTTCTGGGAGGCAGAAGAGGCTGAGGTGTGGAGGGGATCCGCAGGTGGAGTGTTTTACCATTGGCACTGTTTATAGTCACCATGCAAGGTAGAAATAAAGAGCAGATTGGCCTTGGTGTATTGTACTGTTGCCTCTCTAGACCTGGCAACAGGGGGACCCTGACTGCCTGCCCCAGTGCATACCTTGGGCCAGGGTCCCCACAAGCCCCCAGGCTTCCAGGTGGGGGTGGCAGAGACAGCAGAGGAAGCAGCTGCCTGGTTTGCACACAGGAGGTGGCCTGTGGGTCCCTTGAGGTGAGGCCATTGCCACACCAGCCCCTTGCTATCTATGAGGCTGTGGACCTCTCCCCAATCTATCCTTCCACAATGAGGGGTCTGATGGGGAGCAATGGAACCCTAGAAGCTGCCTTTTAAAACCTGAGTTTGGACCCAGTGGGAATAAAGGCTCAATCCTGCTAGCTGAGGAGATGATCACCTCAGCGATGGTCCTGTACTGAACTGTGCCCTCAAACCCACATGTAGAAATCCTAATCCTCAGGAACTTGGAATGTGTCCTTACTTGGAGGTAGTGTTTAAAGGGTAAATTAAGGTAACTGAAGAGCCATTAGGGTAAACTGAGGTCCATTTGCCCCCACACTGGCTGCATTCCCTGACCTACTGTCCTTCATTTCTTGTCTGGTGGTGATCCTGGAATAACCACATGCCCATGGAGAGCTGGGCCTGGCTCTTCCATGAGATGCATGCTTCTCGCTTCCCTGCCTGGCTGGATTTGGGGCTCTGCTGTCCTGCTGAGTAGCTCGCTCATTACTGAAGTTCATTCGCATCCTGTTCTCCATTAGCACTGATGGTGGCAGGAGTGAGCCGGTCATCCTCCAAAAAGCACTCTTGGCCAAGGCAGAAGCCTCCAGAGGGATGGGGTGATACCAGGATCACCGTCTCCAACCCTAGCAAGTAAATGTGTGGGGCTCCCGGGACCCAGACACCACTCACGAGATGTACAACAGGCAACACACAACAGTGCCTGAGCTAAAATGTTTTGTGGTAGATGTTGAATAGAGTGATGTATACATTGAAATGAAAGCTGATTGAGAATGTTAGAAAGTGAAGAAAAATGAAAGTTTTCAAATGATTAAAAAACCCCCACAAAAGCATGAGGTAAGGTGTATCTCAATTTAAGGTTATACAAGTCTGTTTTAAAAAAATAAGCACTGATTTGTGGAATTATGGAATTTTAATACAAATTGTAGTGTATTGTATTGAGCTGTGAAGAAGTGGATGGTGAATTCTTTGTTATCCTAAAGATTAATTTTGCAGTTGCCGATGGCAACCAAACTGGGTGGGTCTTGGCGCCCTCTGGTGGCGGCATGCAGAGCCACTCTGTGTGCTTCTTCAAAATTCTTTGGGTTGATGTTACCTGTTGAGAGTCTGGTTCCCTCCTATGTAGAGTTCACAGCTGAGTCCTTTTCACTGGGAGTAGCACTCTCCTATGTGCCCACACCCTTCCTTCTCCTATGGGACTATCTGGACCAAGGCAAAGGATAACTTTTCTGAAAAGAAATAGCTCCAAAGGGTAAATGCAGAGATTCTCTAAACCTTCGAAACCTTGTGAATGCCTGGCCTCTTACATCCCTTTCCATGCACTAGCTTCTTTTCCTAAACTGCAGAATAAGTATCATTTTGCTACGGATATTTTCTCTCATCTCAATAATAACATTGCTGTAACATCAGTTTCCAGGTTTAATTGCATGAGATTTAAGAGCTATCTGCGAATTAGCTCACAACTGTGTCCTAAATGTGTGTCTGACTGTCCGTGTCCCCCTGAAGTGCACATGCTAAAATCCTCCACCTAGAGGAGCAGCATTTCGAGTGAGAGGTGAGTAGGTCAGGGGGCCAGAGCCCTTGGGAACAGTGATCAGTGGCCTCATGAAAAAGGCCCAGACAGCTGCTTCTGTCCCCACCACCATGTGAGGATGCTGTGAGAAGCTGCTGTCTGTGAAGAGGAATTGGACTCATCAGACCCGGAATCCGTCGACACCTTGCTCTTGGGCTTGCAACCTTCAAGAACTGTGAGGAACAAATGCCCGTTGTTTAAGCTGCTCAGTCAGTGGCTCTGCAGTACACCAGCCCACACCTGCTGAGAGGGACTACAGCCACACCGAAAATCAACTTATGGGAACGTGTTTCATAGGTTGCCTCAAAACCCTCTCAGCACTGATGGCTGTGTGCTCTTCCAAGCTCAGGAGCATTTCCTTCTGGCAGAGGCTCACCTGTGCTATCTACTGTCAGCAGAGTGGCCCGTCAGCAGTAATCCCCTGTCAGACTGGCCATCAAATGCATCAGGAAACGGCAGGGTCTGCACCACACCCTGAGAAGCAGCTGTCTGTCTGGCCTGTTTCTGACCTGCAAAGCCCAGAGTCCCCAGGGGAACTGGGCTCAGCAAGCTGTGTCATGGGGAGCCTTCCGGGACATCTTCTGCCAGCTCATTTTTCAGGTAGGTTGTTCCTTAGCTTCTGTGACCCCATCTGTTTCTCTGTCAAATGAGGAATCTGGACTCCACTGATGCCCCTCTCTTACTGCCACAATGGGTAAAATCTCAAATACGAAGAATGTTTAGAAGTTAAAAAAAAAGAGAGAGAGAAACCAGATCAATTTTAATAATGGTTTGTAGCAGAGAGTGTGATGAGGAACATCTGGATGGTTGTCTTCTTGCTTTGTCCTCACATGGGGGGAGGAGTGGGAGGGAGCTGTAAAGCTGTCTGGTGTCTCCTTTCCTAAAGGGCACTAATCTCATCATGAAGGCCCCACCCCAGGAGGTCATCTACTTTTAGTTGCCTCCAGAGCCCTAACTCCAAATACTGTCACTGAAAGGGCTAGGACTTCATAGGAATTTGGGGGTGGGGGTGTGGGGATGATATATTGGCACCTCTCTGATGCTTTGTGTTATACTGACACATTTTTGATAGCAATGGCCACTGCTTCCCTTACACACTATTAATCTTATACATTCCTCTTCTGGCCAAACTTAACACAGAAAGATTCCAGGAAGTGTAGCTGTAGGTCTAATCAGGGTGACATTCAGTAAGTCAGCTTATTAGAGTTAGTTTTATTTTTTCATTTCAGCATTACAGATTTACAGTATATCTCATTGGCTCTAGCTTATGCTATTCCAATGGCTGTGCTTATGGGCCATTCATGTATCTTATTTTGTCTAAGTTTTCTACAAATTTTCAATAGGTTGTTGTCTTTTTGTTATTGAATAGAAACTCATTATATATATACTATACTTAAAAAACTTTTATTGTATAAGCATATTGCAATAATTTTATCTAACTGAAGCCTGTTTTGTCTTTTTTTTTTTTTTGTACTGGGGATTGAACTCAGGTCCTTGCACTTGCACAGCAGGCAGCGAAGCCATGGAGCTAAATCCCTGGCTCTGTCATTTTTTAATAATGGCTATTTTTGAAAAGTTTTTAATTTTAGTGAAGTTCAATTTTTGTATTCTAAGAAACCTTTGAGTACCTCAAAATTATGAAGACATGCTTCTATTATTTTCTTCTAAGGGCTTTTTTTTTCCTTTTTAGCACATGGTTGCAGTACATGCTGTTTACAGTCATCTTGGGAAGTGGGAACATGTACATAATCTAATATTTCTTTTTTTAAATCTTTTTCCCCTTCCTTCCTCTTCCCTCTCTTCTCCTCTAATTCCCCTTACCCCATTTTTCATTCTTGTTGATATTATTAATCTTAGGTCCTGTTTATGGTATATAATGTTTATATTCCTTGAGATTATTAGGTTCCTGTACATGGCATATATTTATTCTACTTATTTCTTTTTTCCCTCCCCCTCCCCCCTCAACTTTGATCTCTTGGAGCCCCTCCCATTTGCAAGAGATCCATCCCCTTGTCTCCTTATATCTATCCTTTACTATTGTCTTTCTTTGTACTTTGCCTTACTCAAGTGAGAGATACCATGTGGTATTTAAGCTTGTGTGACTGGTTTATTTCACTCAACATTATATTTTTCAGGTGCATCCATCTTCCTACAAATGTTTCAAAGTTATTCTTCTTCATAGCCTAGTAATATTCCATCATGTATAGATACCACCTTTTTAAAAAATCTAATCATCTGTTGTTGGGTATACAGGCTGCTTCTAGTATTTTGCTATCATGAATTGTGGTGCTAAACATTGGTATGGATATATCAATGTAATATAATGCACTAAGCTCTTTGGGAAAGAGGCCTAGAAGGGGGATAGTTGGGTCATATGGAATTTCTAATTTTAGTTCTTTGAGAAATCTCTATACTTATTTCTATAATGATTGTACTAGTTTACATTCCCACCAACAATGTAGGAGAATTGTAAGGGCTTTTTAAGATTGGACTTTTACATCTATAATCCATTTTGAGTTAACTTAGCATCTGAAGTGAAATGTTGGTTGTTACTGTTTTTTCATAGATACCCAGTTCTTTTGATATAATATACTGAACATCACATATAACCTGTACAAACTGTGAACTAAATAAACCTTTCCACCTTTAACTTTGGGTGTCGCATATTTTGTCTCACAACGAGAAAAGTAACTAAGTACTGATGAACTCACATTTCAGTGCATCCTGGATGTCCCAGAATGTTTGCTGACCTGTCATCCAACCTAGTTTTCAATTCCTTTTATTCTAAAAAGTGTTTCAATTTCTATAATGGCTTAGCATCCTGCTTTTACTCTGATTCATTTTGCTTCATGAAAATTATTATCTGTTCATTGTATGTTTGCCTGTTTTTGTTTGTTTTCTAGTTCCCCCAAAATGATTGTGAATTCCATGTGATGGTCTTCATTGTTGACTGCTTTGTCTCTAATCTTCAGAACATTACCCAGCACATAGTACTCAGTAAATATTTATTTTATGAAACAAGTAATTGATAAATATCTTAGTTGTGTGACTTTGAGCAAGTCACTCCACCTTTGAATTTCAGGGTGCTTGGACCTTCCCTACCCCACCTAACTTTGTAATGCAGTTCTAGCTTAAATGAGATGGTGAATCTAAACCCAAGGATCGCTAGTGTGATCTCCCTCATTTGTAGCAGTTTCATTGATGTCAACAATTGCTCTATGCAGAGGGAGGACACTGGAACAATGTTTTCAATAAGTTACAGTAATCATGTAAAGCAAAAAAAGACAATGTTCTAAAGTGAGAATTCCCTCTAAGTAGCACGGATTCATTTTTAAAACAAAAAGTGTGACTTGTATGAGGAAGATAAGCATAAATACTCAATAATTTTCTGTTTTCAGTTGCTTCCCATGTTTTTGTAATGTTAAAAATATTTTTATGGGGTGAGAGTGATTTTTTTAGGGAGTTTACTGTATGATGCTAGTGTCCACATTTCTATCTTTAACCCAGAGTTATTGCTTGAACTCTAGACTCAAATGTCCAGCTTGATGCTCCTCCACGAGAGGGAGGTAGAAACTCAATTCTTAGTTTTCTAGTAGGTTTCTTATCTCAAACTGGCACATTTAAACCTAAATTTTCAGCCAAATCCTTATTTCTCAAACTGGCACATTCAAATCCTCATTTTCAGCCAAAACCTTAGGCTTTCCTTCTTTCTCATGTCAGCAAATAGTAATTCTGTTTTGTGAGATTCTCAGGACCAAATCCTTGTGCTCACTTGAATTTCTTGGATCAATTGGGTTCATAATTTTTATAAAATTTGGTAAGCTTTCCAGATAATTTTTTCCATATTCATTGTTCTGCCCCCCGGCCCTGTCCGTCTGTTAGACAAGTTGACGTTGTTTCACTACACTGCTGCGTGATTCCTCTTTTCAAGGACTTTCCCCTCTGTGTTTCATTGTAGGTAGTTCCTGCAACAGTGTCTTCAAATTGACTAATCTGTTTTTCTGCAGTGTCTGATACCCGTCAGTCCCTTTCAGTGTTTTTCAATACAAACCTTGTACTTTGCATTTCCAGATGTAACTAAAATGAGCTTAGCATATTCATTCTTTCTTCTAACCTTCTCAAACATATGCAGTTTGGTTTTAATAACTTTTAATGTTCTGTCTGCTAATTCCATCATTCATATTCTTCCAGATATTTTAAATTTTTTCTTCCTCTTCTTTCTCCTTCTTCTTCTTTTAATGGAATGTGCTTCCCTGCTCGTTTTTATGCCTGGTAATATTTATTTGATAACCATCACTGTGAATTTTACCTGGTTGGGAGCTGGACATTTTTGCATTTCCAGGATCAAGCAGTTGAACGCCCATGAGAAAACAGCCTGTTGATGTCCCAGGTTCGGAAGACCAGGGCCAGACGGGCAGAGCCTCCTTTCCTCCGGGTTGCGCCCCCTAGTGGGCATCTGCACTCGCCGCGGCCCGGTCTCCTGGCAACAGCAGGCGCACTGCGCTGGTCGCCCAACCGCCCGGGCCTCGTGCTCAGCTCTGTCACGCTGGGGTCCGAGCCCCCATGACCTCCAAGCACTCGGAAAAGAAGCAGGTGCCGCGGAAGAACTCAGAGCACGGATATGACAGACCTGACGAGTAAGGCACCGTCGCCCTCGTTACCTCCAGGGTCCGCCCCAGCCTGGGGGGCCCGCTCCAGCTTCCGGGCCCAAACCCAAAGGTTCTTGCCCTAGTTCTCCTCTTGCCTTTCCCAGAGGCCCGACACTCAGTGCTTGGCAGGTTCCTGGCCTTGTGGCTCCCACTGGGACATCCCACCCCTTCTTGCCCTTTTTTGCCACCCGTCGTGCAAAAGTGGGAGCCAGAAGAGGCGTCTGTCACAGCCTGTTCCGCAGAGTCAGGGACCTTCCGTCTGGGCGCCACTGGGGTGGAGGAGGGGATGAGGAAGGGAGGAGAGGGAGGAGGAGGGTTAAGGGGGAGGGGAGGAGGAGGGCCAAGGCGAGGGGAGCAGAAGAAGTAAGAGCCCGAAGGGACAAAAGAAGAGAGAGAAGAGAGGGAGATTAGGGAGGGAGAGAAAGGAGGAGGGTGGTGGAGGCGAGAGGAGAGCTTCCGGGATGGCTCGCTCAAGTCTGTATTATGAGGACTGTTCTTTCAACACAGGATTGCCTCGGGGGAAGGGATGGAAGGAGATGCAAACCTGAAAGGGATGAACTCATAATAAAACAGATATGCAAAAGATAGGCTGAAGTCACAACAAAGAAGAAAATCAAGCGTTGAAAATTTTCATAGAAAACCGATTTGAAATATAGCATGTGTGTGCTTTCATGACTAAAGATTTAGAAGAGGGGGTCCAGATCCTAAGACCAGAGTTACTACTTTTCCTATTAGTCAAGGCTAGGGAGCAATGCTAGCTGCAATACCAGACAGCCCCCAACCAACACAAGAAGCAGTATTAAACACGGACGCCAGAGACTGAGTGTACAGTGGTGGCCTTGCCTGTGCCAAGGCACCAGCTCCTTGCATGTGGTGTTATACAACCATTTTGCACAGTGTCCTCCTAGGGTTCCACCTTGCATCAAACAGGGAGGGAGGATTGTGTCAGAGAATGTCATGTAAGCCTGAAGGAGGAAAGCACAGATCTAGCCACATTCTGTCCTTCAAGCCACCACTGGACATCATCAGCCAACCCGGAAAGGAAATAGAAGATTGGAGATTATTTGGTCAGTCTCTACCCACACATTAAGGTTTACAGCAATTCTAGTTAAAAATAATTACAATAAAGACATTCTTTTATTTCATGTACATAGCAGATACATTTCCTACTTTGTCCAGGCACTCTTTCAGGGGCTGAATAGAGAGGGAATCATCAAAAAATTCATCATCCGGCCTAGTGGGACTTACAAATCCTACCCGTGGAGACACATTAAGTGCTTCCTGAGAGTTGTCAGGTGTTAACTAAAACAGCAACAGGAGAAGATGCACAGAAGTGAGCAGTGTACACACAGGTTCAGAAAAGCCCTTCCTCCACGCACACCCCCAGGAGGTGACCCCTCAGAGCCACTTCAATGTTCTGGCCTCTGAATTGTGTGTCAGTTGTTTTTATTTCATCTGCCTTGATCTATCAGCAGCATTTGGGTCTATTGCATAGTTTATCATTTTTGAAAATTAAAAAATGGCTTCCCTTTGTTTCCCAGGCATCACATTCTATGGCTTTACCTCCCTGACACTGTATTAGCTTCCTATTGCTAATAATAAAATACTACCAGTTTAGCATCTTAGTTCACACAGATTTATTGTTGCAGAGTTCTGAAGGTCAGAGGTCCAAAATGAATCTCTCTGAGCTAATACCAAGGTTTCAACAGGGCTGCATTCCTTTCTGGAGACTCCGGAAGATGATCTACTCCCCTGACTCTTCCAGTTTCTAGCACCTTCCCATAGTCCTTCATTTTTTTAGTTTCCTTTTTATTATCTATTTTTTTTCTTACTACATTTTTGTAGTAATTGTAATCACATTCCTCATTGGGGATCGGTACATCAACATAACATATCTTAATTCTTTTTTTTAAATGTCCTTTTTCTCCCCTTCCTGCCCTTTCCTGTGTCTCATAGTTCTTTTTTCTTTTGCAAAAGAACTATTTCACTATTTCCTATTCTCTTTTATTTTGCACTTCTTTTGTATTTTGTGTTTCTCTGTTAAGAGAAACCATGTGATACTTAAATTTGTGTGTCTGATTTATTTCACTTAATATTATGGTCTCAAGGTGCATCCATTTTCCTACAAATGAAATAAGTTTATCTTTCTTAATGGCAGAGTAGTACTCCATTGTGTATAAAAACCACATTTTAAAATCCATTCTTCTGTTCCCATATTCCTTCATTTGTGGCTCCTTTCTAAACAGTTTTCTACGTATCTTTTGGTCTTCTTTCAACACAGCAGCAAAAATAGTTATCATATTTTAGTCATGTTGTATCCCTGCTCAAGCCCTCCTTTGGCTTCCTGTCTCATTCATATGGAAGACCTGTGTCCTTCCCTTGGCTTGATCACATTTCCAGTCTTTATGTTTCCTCTTCTCGCTGAAATCGTCTCCCTTCACCTCTTCCATTTGCCCAGCTTCGGCCACGCTGACCTCCATGTTATCTTTTTTTCCCATTAAGTTTATTGGTACATTTTAGGTATAAAATACAGTTACATTGGGATCTTGTACCTTTACATGATGTATCTTGGTTCTTATTTTTTTCCCCTTCCCCTGCCCTTCCTTCACCCCCTCCACCCTTCCCTATTTGCAAAGACTTTGTTTCCATTTTTCCTTTTCTCATATTTTTTCTTTTCC
>NW_004624785.1:11441848-11464357 GCF_000247695.1 Heterocephalus glaber | reverse complement strand
AGCACAATCTCTGCTGTTATCTGAGAAATTATTTCTGATTTCATTTTTTCCAGATCCTCTTTTGTTGCCAGTTCAGGGAGTCCAGGTGGCTGATTATTAGAGTGTTCCATCTCATTTCTGTTTGGGGTTGTTGTAGGTGATCTGGAAGTCTGGTTTTGAAACTTGTTTTTGTGTTTTCTCATTTCAGTGAAGCGGGGGGGTGGTGGATGCTGCTGCTGCCCACATGGCTCACCTTGTCTGCGCTGGCAGGGTTGGTATGGCAGCCTGGAACCCTCCTTTTGTGAGCTGGGAGTGGCTCACCTCCTCTCTGCTGGCAGGGATGGTATGGCAACTCAGAAACTTCCTCTTGTGTGTTGGGAGCGGCTCACTTCTTCTCTGCTGACAGGAGTGGTATGGTGGTCTGGAAGCCTCCTCTTGTGTGCTGGGAGTGGTCACCTCATCCGTGCTGGTGGGGGTGGTCTGGCCTTGATGTTATTAAGATAAGCTGGCATGCTTATTCATCTGGAGTACTTTGATGTTTATATACTTGCTGTTTCCTGGATCTGGAATGTTCTTCCCATGGAAATCCACATAGCTTGCGTCTGCATTGCAATTATTTAAATGCTGCCTTATTACAGAGATTTACCACGGTTTCAAAAATTGCATACCTTAACTCTTCAGTTTCTGCCTCTTGTTTTGTATTTCCCCTTAGAATTTTTGCTTTAAATATACTATTTGTTTTAGTTTATGTGTTTGCTTTGTGTACAGAACCAATACAATATAAACTCTGTAACAGTAGGAATTTTAGGGTTTTTTTTCCCCCACTGCTTATCCAATGGTCTGGAGCAGAATTCTAGAGTCACAAGTAGTTTATTAAAGTCTTGAGAAGTTAAACAGGGTTGCTACTTTAGATTTAAATATCATAAATGTAAACAAAAATAATACTCAGGTTTTAAAGATAAGGAAACTAGTGAGAGTAGAAAATAGGACCACTTATTCTGTAGAAAATTGGTCAAAATATATGACAAACTTTAACTATGCATATATTGTAGTACCACAACACACTAGTAAGTTTTATACTAGCAAAAGTATTAAGAATGTATGGAGAGATTTAGTAACAAGGACAGTCATTATAATGTTGCTTGTAACAGTGAAAAAATTAGCCAGATGTGGCACACACCTGTAATCCTAGTATTCTGGGTGGCTGGGGCAGGAGGATTGAACATTTAAGCCCAGCCTGAGAAATTTAGGGACTTGGCAAGACCCTGTCTCAAAATAAAAAATAATTGAAAACAGGGGTTCAATGTAGTTCAGTGCAAAAGGCTGGGTGAAAAAATTTAAAAAGTCAATTCCCTAAATTTCCAAATATAGAAGCTTGGTTAAATGAAATAATATATTATGAAATATTATATAATTTTAAAAATGATACATGGACAATCATTTCTAGCCATGGGAAATATATAATACTATGCTGATAAGTGGGAAAAAAATCAGTGTATAAAAAAGAATATGCAAAATGATTTCATTTTTAAAGAAAAAATGTATATCATACGTATTAGTCTGAGAGAATAAGTAGATGTTAACTATGTGATGTCTACGTGGGGTAGGCACTTTTTTTTATTTAAACAATTTGCAGTTTTTAAAAAAGTAATGCTTCAGTGCCAGGGATTTAGCTCAGTGGTGCCCCGCCTGCCTGGTAAGTGAAAAGTCCTGAGTTAGATTCCCAGTATCAGGAAAAAAAAAAGTAATGCTTCCATGGTACTGTTATACTTGAAGAAATGCAAATCATTTTGGTATTGACATTCCAAATGCTGTTAGTATTATAAATGTAAAGAATTTTGCTTTAAATGTGAGTTATGTTTAAACATTCTTATGTGCTCATGATAATACAAAATACTCTTTTTGCTTGTTTTTGACCATCCTGAATTAGTAAGTAGGAGCTGATGTTCAAATGTACCAATGAAATAATTTCTTTGAGATCATTTCAGTCTTTAGAAACTTAACATGTGGGAGCTGATTGACAAATGTATTTAACATACCCTTCTGATGAGATAATTAAACTTATTTTGTGCAATTAATCCAATATTTTATTCCAGAGATTTTAATTAAATGCCTCTCTTGTCCCCCCCACCCTCCTCTGTCTGTCTGTCTCTCCCTCTCTCCCCAGTCCACGCCCTTTTGGCAGTCATTTACAATCCAGTTCTATTGAGCAAAAGAAGGGGAAATTCCAAATCTGGCCAGAATGGAGTGAATCTGACATAAATGCAGAAAAGTGGGATGCAGGCAAAGGAGGGAAAGAGAAGGACAAAGCAGGGAAAAGCCCTATATTTGTAAGTAGACTTGACTGTGACTGGACCTCAGTTTGGTTTTTGATTTTGTAAACCAGTAAGATTTGTTAAAGTGAGAGTGTTCTCATTCCTTTCTCCTCCAGTCACCATTCCAAAGGGAAATTTCGGTTTTCTGCCCGGCCTTTCTCTGGCAAGACAAGGTGGTGACCTTGTCTTTCCAAGCCTTAGTTCTGAGCTCTGGTAAATTACATTTGACAAATGGGAGGAAAGAACTATGATTAAAGAATCCTAGTAAACTAAAGGGAAATTGAGAGATAAGTCAGGTTAGGCAATAGATTTTGGACAGAATTGATAACCAGGCAATTAGAGTGGCTCAAAAAATGTCTATAATGCATTTGTGACTGTTACCAGGAGATTATGGGAAAAGTGGCTTTAAAGAGATCCTATGTTGTGATCTCTTTAACTCGGTCCCTCAAATCCCCTCAGGGTACATGGATAAAGATTTGAGTTGTTCCTTGTTTACTTTTGGTCATGTAAACATGATGTGTTCCTGAGAGTTCCTCCATTTACCAATTAGGGTTTTAGGCTGTTTTGACTGTAAACATTTTTACTCCATTTCTAGCGACTCCTTTGTTGTGACCACATGTCCAAATTGCATCTAAAACATGACTCATTTATTTGGTGCTGCAACTCATTTAAAAATATCTATCTATCAAACACAATAAAATTTTCAAAGCATAAGTTGCCAGAATGACTAGATTGAACTGTGCTGTCTTTATTTTACATATAGCATTCTAAAATTGTGAATATTAGCATTTACATTTTTGCACAAAATATAGAATCATAAGTGGCAAGACTTATGTCAGTGATTTTCTTTCTCAAAAATTTTAATAAAATTGGGCTGGGGATTTAGCTCAGTAGTTTTGCTGCCTGCTGCGCAAGAGCAAGAACCCGAGTTTGATCCCCCGTACCAAAAAAAAAAAAAAATTTAATAAAATAACTGCTGACTCTGTTAGCCCTTGAAGAACAATGTCAAAATTAATGATGTATAATGGAATACATTCTTTGCACCAGGCCTAGAATAAGTGTAAACTATTAGATGCTAGAGCTTTTGAACCCTCTGAAAATGAAAATGGGCATATTTTATATATTTTATATATTTTTATCAGCAATTCTGAACTTATGGGAATTGTGTGTATGTGTATATGTCTTACTCTTTCTCTGTGTAGCTTTCAGAAGTTGCGTCATGAGGATAGATTATGCAAATCCTCAGTTGAGCAGCTGAGCTTTGGAAAAGACCTAAAGATAAGTCACTCAAAGTGTGGAGATTCAACAGAGAGGGGAAGGGCAAGAAGTGCTTGAAAACTTTGATATAGGGAGCTAGGAGTATCCTTATCAGATGACTGTGAAATAATTTTACTGATATCTGGAAGGTTGGGTATCAAATTATCAATGTGATTAAGGGAAGCAGAAGTCTATTGCAAGAGCGTTTATTGGGGGAAAAGCAGGCTGGAACAGTAGCAAGTGTGCTGGTCAACTGAAGTCCATTTCATTTTGGGGTGGCATATACAAATCAGACTGGCCAAACGTCAGACCCCAAAGTACATACTATGGTGCTTACTTTAAGGAGTCTTATAAAACTGCATGGTTAAAGAGGCATTAGGCCAACTCTTACTGTGAACGTGGCCAATCCAATGGAGTGGGACACTTGAGAATCTTAGTCAACATTTCATTTTACCACTTCTGCTTTCAAGGGTAAGAGAGCACCAGCTCAAATTACAGTGCAAAGTGGTAAAATCTGGAATAGAACCTTGCTGCCCAACCATAGTTCTGTCCCAAGACAGCATCCATGGGCTCACAAAGCCACCCTGGAGTGGTGGAAAGAGTCCATGCTTTGAGACTGCATCTCTTATTGTATGATGGCACAGTAGCTATTGGTTCTAAATTGCAAAATCTGTGTTTTACCAGGATCAGTTGCCCTAACCATCAAACTCTAGCAAGTATCCTTGGAATTTTGCAAATGACCCTTTCCCTAGATGTGAAGCTAGTCATCAAGAAACCAGCCACTGATGAGCTAACCCTTTGTTCAAAGTCCAATGTCAGTCCTCACTTCTCCAGCTAAGTTATGGCAACTAAAGGATGTAGTGGGTGAACTAAATTTGAAAGAATATGATGAAGTCCTTTAAGGCAGATACAAGGAATTCCCCTAAAGTGAAATGACAAAAAGGTGACCATTGACTTCTTTTTTTTTTTTTTTGGTGCCGGAGATCAAACTTGGATCCTTGTGCTTGCGCAGCAGGCAGCAAAACCACTGAACTAAATTCCCGGCCCCACCATTGACTTCTTAATGTGATATGCTTAAACCTTGGAGAAAAGAGAATCTCAACAAGGCTTTTCACCTTTCCCCTGCCTTGAGAACCTTCAAGACATGAAGAATAGAAACCAAGAAAAAAGTAGTGTGCCTGAGCCTGTGTCAGTTCCTCCAGGCTGGAGGGACAGAGGGTATTGTCTGGACTGCCAAAATAATTAGAACTTGAACCAAAATCCAAGGAAGGGGTAACTGCTGACAAAGGATCTGAACAAATCCCTTATGAAGAATGTGATCGTTATGTATATTTAAAATGTACCGATAGACTTAATCAATTAAAAAAAATTTAAAGATATTTGCTCAACTCTTAAGCCATGTGTATGAAAGGCAAGTTGTGCAAATGAGTAAGAAGTAACAGCTTTAGAGGCCTGGTAACTAAGAAAAAGTTTCACGGTGGTGTGGAGAGAGACTGGAAGTTAGGGTACATCAAGGTTAAAGGACCCCGATAAACACCTCAGCCTTTTAGATAGTCTCTAGGAATAGGTGTAACACATGATATGAAGTATGGGCAAACCAGAGTTTCTCTAGTTGTACCCAAAACCAAGAGTGTTCATAGGGTCAAGCAAATCTTAAACTTTCCTTACCAAAAAGAAACAAATTCATCTGGAGGAAGACACCGTTGTCTAGAGCCTCTTTTTATTTTTGTATCCAGTGTATATCATTCAATCCAAAATTACTAAGCCCAAAGAAAAGAATCAAGCGAGTGAGAACCACGGGGAAACATCAAATAATAGAAACTGTGACACAGGTAATTTCATATTTGTCAGATAGGAAACATCAAAATAACTAAATTAACATTTGTGAGAAAGAAAACAATGTGAAGGAGTTGCAGAAGTCTGCAGTAGCTTCTGGGAAACTTCAGTTTTTCAGACTCATTCTTTGGGCATTTTGACTGGATGCTTAACTGCATCTGTCTTCATTCAGATTCCAGTGTCTTAAATGCGTTCCAGATAAACATATACACTTAAAATGTTTAAAGACTGGTCACTGCCTTCAAATATAACCCATTTCTTGGGCCACACAAAATTTAGGGTGAAAATATGATTGCTGTGAAGACCACAATACAGTGTTTTTTTCTTCCTGTTTCTATTAACGCAGGTAAAATTTAGTTCCCTTTTCCTCATAGATAATTTACATTCCTCAAGCATTTTATTCATACTCCTAGCATGCTTCATGTTATTTCTTTTCTTTTCTTTCTTTTTTTGGTACCGGGGATCAAACTCAGGACCTTATGCTTGCGAGGCAGGCAGCGGAACCACTGGGCTGAATCCCCAGCCCTCATGTTATTTCTTATAAGGATCTTTTCTTCCCAGGACTTTCTGAGCTCTGAGAACTCTAACATAGTAACCATAGTAATGACCTGAAGAGTCTTTAACTAACTAGATTGCTACCATTTGAGAGTAGATATTTGAATATCATTCCTTTTCCAGAGTTCAATAATTGATTTATAATAAAGTTCAAAAATTAATGAATTCATTGCATTCTTGGGCATTTATTCCAGAGAAATAAAAACTTATGTTCACATAAAACTCTATAACCTATATACATAAATCTTCTTAGAAGTTTTATTGGTAATAGCCTAAACCTGGAAACAGTTTAGATATCCTTCAGTAGGCAAACCATGAAATATTACTGAGCAATAAATAAAAGCAAACTATAAATACATGCAACCATTTGGATGAATCTTTAGGGAATTGTGTTGAGTCTTCCTCTTTGGAAAGAGAAAATAAAAAGGCAATCCAAAAGACGTCAGACCGTATGATTCTATATTGTATTCCTGGAAAGCAGAATGAGCAGTGGAGAATAGAGTAGTGACAGATGTTAGGGAGGGAGTATGGGTGGGGACTGGGCTGGTGAGCTTGGCTAGGAAAGGCACAGGAGGGGTCACTGCGCTGAGGGCTGAGGCCGCCCTGGCTGCTGACTGTGTCAAGGTCAGTGTCCGGCTATCGTGCACACAAGAGTGCAGGGTATTTCCACCGGAGACACTGGGTTAAGGGAACCCAGGAACTCTTTAGTATTTCCTACAACTGCATGTGGATCTATACCATAATTATCTCAAAAGAACAACATTAATTTAAAAAATTAATAAATGAAAATCAGGTCAGAGTTTCAAGCTTCATTTATACATAATCTTGTTTATGATTCCAACAGCAATAATTTTCAGTCTTCTCTAGTCAGGTAAAAACAAAATGTTTTCAGTCTTTCCACAGACTTATCTGAAATAGTTCCCCCCACACCTAATTTACATTCCAAAGCAGCTCATGTTTGTTTGGGCTGCTTGCTTCCTCTACAATCCAAATCCTACTCAGTGCTCAAAATGATATGCAGAATTATTAAATTCAGTGTCCTCCAGGTACTCCATGAACTAGTTCTGAGGATAAACATACAAGTTGTCGGGGCCGGGGATTTAGCTCAGTGGTTTCGCCACCTGCTGCGCAAGCGCAAGGACCCGAGTTGGATCCCCAGTACCAAAAATACAAAAGAAAAAAAAAGATACAAATTGCCTTATGAATGCTTATTTGTTGATCAAATCTGTGCACTTATTTTAATTAGGATTGAATTGTTTTTATTTTGATAAAACCATAGAAAAAAAGCTCAATTCATTTTCTATATAGAATTTTTTTGAAGATCCTGAAGGAAAAATTGAATTGCCACCATCTCTGAAAATTTATTCCTGGAAACGTCCACAGGATTTTGTGATAAATCGGGTAAGAAATATTTTTACTGTTAAAACACTCATTAATTATAGGGATATAATATGCTAGTGATACAAATTTCCATTTTTGAAATGATTTAGAATAAATTTTCTTGCGCATTCAGTGAGAAAAAATTATTTTTTGCATTTAAATCCACTCAATGTTTATCAATATAGTTGAATAATTATACTGGTTTTCATGAGATTATTAAATTTTTGTTTGAAGTCTTGCATTTTCTACTTTTCTCTAAAATGTCAAATTATAGCCTAGGGGTCTATAATGTTTGTTAGCATTAACTTTGCAGTCTAAGAGGTTTGCACTTAAATTTTTCAATTCAGTGGATTCTTAAGGCATTTTTCCAAAAACCACCTTTATTTTTGGATTCTTATGTTTAAACATCTGAATTATCTTGACTGGGGCATCACTTGAGAAACTTCCATTCAAAACAACACATATCTTTAAAACTGTAAAGATTTACAGTTTAAGGCAAAGGTGGCAAAATAAACTTTTCATTTAAAAGAATATGTTTAACGGAAACATTTTCTTGATTTGAGTGAATAGAAACTGGAGTATTACCTCATATTTCAGATGAAGTAAATATTTTCACTCCTCCTCCTCCTCCTTCTCCTCCTCCTCCTCCTTCTTCTTCTTCTTTCTTCTTCATCTTCTTTTCTGCTTTGTTTTTTGAGACAGGGTCTCACTATGTATTCTATACTGGCCTTGAACTTACTAGGTAGCTTAGGCTGGCCTCAAACTAACAGTGATCCTCCTGCCTCAGCCTCCCAAGTGCTGGGATTGCAGGAGGCTATTTTTGTACCACCACACCTGGCTATTTTTGATTAAGTTCTGAATAGCTGCATTAGGTTGTTTTTTTTTGAGTTTAGTTTTGGTGTATTTCTTGTTTCCAGGGATTTATTTATCATTAATGCTTTTTTCCCCCTGTTCAGTTCTTATTATTCTAATTTAATGCATAGAAAATTAATAGGTTATATTATTTAGTACTAATTAAACAGTTACAATGGAGTTGATTTTTCTATACATTTGTAGAATCTATTAAAACTGTTTCTACACAAAGTGATTTTATTACTAGCATTTAACCTTCATTGACCCTGCTGCTAATGCAAAACAAACAAAAAACCTTACCTACCTTACTAGTAGAGAAAATTAGACATACCTAAATTCAGTAAGATTTACTAAAGTGAGAGAATAAAATGATAAACTTTCTGAATGCCTACTTGGAGGAGATTTTAAGTAAATCAAATGTTCATGAACCATGTGTTTACATTAAATTTAAGCTGATGTGGTGCAGGCCTGCAGTCCCATCGTTTGAGAGGCTGAGGCAGATGGATCACTGTGAATTTGAGGCCAGCCTGAACTACACAGTGAGACCCTGTCTCAGAAAAACAAACAAAAATATTTTAGTGTTCAGTAACATTAACATGGATATAAATTCTGTTTGCCAATATAATGTACTTGATATCGATATGCTATTAATATAAGTCCATGGTTTACACTTCATGCAAATAAGCAATATGAGTTCCATGAGGTAGGAGTCTTATAAATTTAAATAAATAGAAAAGTTTTCTGAAACATCTTTTTCTTTTTTGTTCTGAGACTAGTTCCTAGAGATACTTTTGTACTAAATATAAATTCATTGTTGCTCATGACACTGCGACCTCTTATCATAATGCTGCCTTCCTCTTCTATGACTAATTCTATCCTCCCTCTGCACAGATGCCTTCTCTTGATTCATCATGCTAGACTACGGATCAGGGCAGACAGAATTGAAAATATAGCTAAGAAGGAAAGTTCTATCTAGCAGGGTGTTTTTCAAGGTCTAACATCTAGGTGCACAGTGACAACTACTATTTACTTCGACGCTCATTAAATATGTACATTTATAAAGTTGAAACAAAAATCCCATGGAACAGTGATCTTATATAAGATGTACTCTATTACTTCTCTTCTCTCCCTTTCTCTCTTCATCTTTCTTTCTCAGTCTTGATCCACTAAACTGATTTCATGAATCACTAAATAATTTCAACTCTCATTTTAATAAATGCAGTCCACCCTGGAACATACCATAGAACTCGAAGCAAAAGACTAAATCAAAAGACATGGTTTAAGTCAGAGAGAAGCTAGGTTATTAAAGATCTTAAAATCCTGGCTTTAAGGTATCAAAATCAACATGAGAGGTTCCAATCAAAAGGGTTAATAAGCTGTAAACACAGGGTTACAGACCAGATCTGCTTAGTTTTTTAGCATTAGAGATTAGGAGCCCAGACCCTTGAACATTGATTTGATTGAACATTCTAAGATATCTCAAGATTTATTCTGTCTAGGTGTAGGTGTAGGGAATGGCGATGCCATTGTAGAGTTCTTTATGTTGATATTTGTTATCTTCTACAAAGTCAGTGTCTACTAATATTTTTCATATCTAGTACTTAATCTATGACTGATTTTACTGCACCCTGGTACTGTGGAAAATTATGGACATTCTACTGTAGTCAAACAGAATAAACTGTGTTTATAATGTATCATCAGAAGTATCAACCCAGGCCTTCAAGATAGCTTTAGATAAATTTTTCTTAAACATAAATTATTTTATTGACTTGACATGCTACTTGTACCAATGATTGAGGGTAATTGATGCTATTACCATCCATAAATATCTAATTCTGTAGTAAAAACACTTGCATGTTAATTTAAAATGTTAAATATATAAGATTTGATATGCATTTTAGCTCATTTAAAAATATTCCAAGTCATATTTTCCTATTACTTTATTACCTATAGAAATTAAATGTTGATAATCAATTTTAAATGTGACAGGATTTAAAATTGAAAAAGATTTTTAAAAGTTTCACATCTAATATTTTTCATCTAAGAAAAAGATTTTTTCCCCCATTTACCAGGTGATAACAGCTTCAGGTATAACTTGAATGGTTAAATTTCCAATCACTTTTAAAACTGTGTGTATGAATGCTGTTTAACTGATATACTTTATTTGTATATTAAAATGCTCTGATTTATCAGGATTATATTAAATTAATTTCACATACAGTTCTATCTATGTAAGGATTATTTTAGGGAATAATTTACTTACCTTTTATCCTCATTCCTCTGTGAGAAATGAAATCAGGGTTAGCCTATTTCACTAAGCTATAGCTTATTAAGTTACATTTCCTTTATCTTTCATATGGACTCATATCTATGTGTATATTTTTATTTCAGACTCCAGTAGTTGTGAAAGATGAGATCACATTTGACTTGTTTTCAGCAAATGAGCACTTATTCTGCAGTGAGGTATGTAGGGAAGTATGACTCAAAGTCCCATTTCAGAATGCTTTCCAGACGTGGGAAAATATCTCCCAGATAGCCAAGCTCAGTTTTCCCTTGGTTGATTTTAAGTTTTAGTATAAATGAGTATTTCTTTTCCCACTTTTTTGAATTACAACTGAAAATTTAAAATTGTATATATTTAAGGCATATAGTTTGATGCTTTGATATATGTATACAATGTGGGATATTCATCACATCTAAGAAAATTATCTCACATATTTTTGTGTGTGATGAGAACACTTAAAATCTACCATTTTAGCTCACTTTTTGTAAAAATCATCAGTGCTTTTGGAATCAATTAGTCTCTGTCTCTCTTTTTCTCCTCCTTTCTTTCTTCTCTCCCTTTCTCTCTGCTATATACACATACAGCTAAATAAAAGTCAATTGGAACTGGAGGTAAATTTTATTAGCCATTTTAGTTTGTATTCTAACTATATTTCCTGAAAACAAAAGCAAGACCTATGATCTTATTCTGTAGTTTAGAAATCAAAATGTGGAATGCATTATACATAAAATTTAATACTATCAGAAGTAGACATTTTTACCCCCCTCCCCAATTGCAGTACCTATAATTGAGAGATAACCAGGTAACACTGATGTCCTTTGTTTCTAGTTGATGAGATGGATTATCAGTGAAATCTATGCAGTATGGAAGATACTCAATGGGCAGATTTTGAGCAATTATTTGAAAGGAGCTTCTGGGGAACCTCCTATTCTCCTCTGGAAGCCTTGGGAACATATATATTCCCTATGCAAGGCTGTGAAAGGCCATATGCCTTTGTTCAATAGCTATGGAAAGTATGTGGTGAGACTTTATTGGATGGTAAGTTCAAGTTCATGTACATTGAAATTCATGTCTTTCATACTGAAATATATTTGTCAAACCAGAATCCAAGGCTGGAAAAAGTGTATTTAGTCCACTTTGGAAATCTCAGACTGATCCAGTCATTTAGCCCATCTCTTTAGGAAACTTAGCCTAGCAAGGGTCCCTGATTTCCTGGCCACAGACCAGTAACTAGTCTATGGCCTTTTAGGAACAGGGGCCACACAGCAGGATGTGAATAGTGGGTGAGAAAGTGAAGCTTCATCTATATTTACTGCTGCTCCCCATCACTCACATTACCCCTTGAGCTCCACTTCCTGTCAGATTAGTGTTGACATTAGATTGTCCCAGGAGTATGAACCGTGCTATGAACTGCACATGTGAGGGATCTAGGAGGTGTGCTTTTTATGAGAATCTAATGCCTGATGATCTGAGTTGGAGCTGAGGCAGTGATGCTAGCATTGAGAAGCAGCTGCAAATACAGATTAACATTAGCAGAGAGACTGCACAGAGACCTCGATCACAATAAATTAGTTGCTTGCAGACTCATATCAAAACCTTATCAGTGAGTGTCAAGTGACAGTTAAACTGAATCTGGTGGCAGCTTTCAGATGGCAAGTGAATTGATGTACATCAATTGTATAGCTATGTCTGGTGGTGGACTTTAAGTAAAAATCCAACACTTTTTCAGTTCACACTTATTTTGATCCACTCATCATTTTATTTACCACTTTCATCTAGACCTCTTTCCTGCACTGCATACTTGTCTCAGTCACAGTTTTGGTAAGTCCACAGCTAATTTGAGCCAAAATGAGTAAAAGACAAATGTCACTGGAGAACTTCTTTGAAAAGAGGGGAAGATTCAATGGTGAGACAGCAGAAGACTCTAAGACTTCCAACAAAAAGAAAGCTGAGGGCCGTGATTTAGCTCAGTGGTTTCCCTGCCTGCTGCGCAAGCACAAAGACCCGAGTTTGATCCCTGATACCAAAAAAAAAAAAAAAAAAGAAAGAAAGAAAGATGAATTTAAAAGAAAATACTAGGAGTCTGCTTAAATGATGGGCTCATTGCAATGGATGATTCATTCTCTACAAGTGCTTTGTATTATATATGGCAACCTACTATCCACTGAAGCCATGAAACCTTCAAAACTGCTTCATCACATGGAGACTAAGGACCTTGCATTTAAGGCAAGCCTTTGGAATTTTTCAAAAGGAAAAAAAAACACATGAACATGAAGAACAGAAGCAATTATTGAAGGCCACCACTTCATTAAATGTGTCTGCATTGAGAGCATCTTCTCAGTGGATAATCACTTTACTAAAGCTAATAAGCCCCTTACTATTGATAAAGCATTGATCTTGCTTGCTGGTAGACATTTGTCATGGACTTTTAGGAGAGGCTGTGGTTCAAAAGGTGGCACGCATGTTCCTTTTTTGGGTAGCACTATGACTAGACAAATTGATGAAATAGCAGAGGATACTGAGGCACAATTATTAGAGAGGGTTAATGATTCACCATGTAATCCAGATTTAGGAGTCTACTCATGTTGTCTACTCACCAGGCCAACAGTACTTGATTTTATATGATATATTTCCTGGAATGTATAGATGAAGATATTTTATGCCCACTTTTGTTGCCAACCTACACCACAGCTGCGGAACTGTTCATGTCTTTGGATGATTATATATTAGGAAAACTGAAGCAGTCATTTTGTGTCAGTATATGCATGGATGGAACAGCTGTTATGACTGGATGGCTTTCTGGTTTCACTGCTTAGGTCAAAGAGGTCACTATCTACACATGGTGTCATCTGTAGAGAAATGCTGGCTAGCTAAGAAATGTCACTTGAACTTAAGAACGTTTTGTAGAATGTGATTAAAATTATCAATCACATTAAATCACATGCCCTTGACTCACATCTGTTTGTTCAGCTCTGTGAGGAGATGGACACAGAGCACACACATCTCTTTTTTTTTCCCCCAGAGGGATACACCATTCCTAGAAGTACCGCAATACCAGTTCGAAGTGTGGAGTGGACAGAGCAAGCTCCCATTTCATCTCCCGGCTCTAAAAATCAATTTAATATATTGTCCTCAGTTAGAGGATGTATCAGATATTAAACTGATAAGAATAGATACTACACTTGATCTTAGCCAAAAGGCCAAGAAGCTATACACATCTTCTCTTATATGCAGAAGTGAGGTGGGTTTCTAAAGTTAGATCAGTGGCCAGAGTTTTGGAGTTAGTATAAGAGATTTCTTTTAGAAAAACAATCACCGCTATCAGCACATTTCAGTGACATAGAATGGGTTGCAAAACTTTCTTATTCATGTGACATATTCAACTTATTTAGTCACTTCAGTTAAGAATGACAATCATGTTCAAGTCAGCATATAAAGTGGATGCACTCAAAACCAAACTCGAATTATGGGGATGTTGAGTGAACACTGGGATTTTTGACATGTTTCAAACACTAGCAGAGATTTTGAAAGAGATTGAGGCAGGGCCTTCTTTCTTCCAGCTGGTGCATGAACACCTACCTCAGCTTTCAGAAGAGTTTGAGCATTACTTCCCAACTACCAAAGATCCCTGGAACTAAGAAGGAATGAATCCTCCACCCATTTGTGAATCAATTTGGAGGTTCAGCTGCTTGAGATCACAAATGGCAGTGGCCTTAAAAGTATGTTTAAGGGCTGTGGATTTAGCTCAGTGGTGCCGCTGCCTGGCTCACAAGCTCAAGGTCCTGTGTTCAATCCCTGATAGCAAAAAAAAAAGTATGTTTGAGACAACTTACGGTATCCATATATGCTGGATTAAAGCCAAGGAGGAATATCCTGAGATTTACAAAAGCACTGTGACATCTTCCATTTCCAACATCCTATCTTTCTGAATCAGGGTTTTCTGCAATGACAACAACCAAAACAAGATTAGGGAGTACACTGGAATAAGCAACACATTTTGGGTGTCCCTATCCCAGAAAGAAGAGATTTCTACTAACCTAGAAACCAAGAAATCACCTCTATCACAGGCCTACCAAAATATTTCATCTGGAATGAGCTGTCTCAGTGCTGCGTTCACAGCATCTCCACAAGCCATTCATTGAGCCCAATGAGGAACAAGAGGAAATTGTTAGACTTGATGTTTAGTCTGACTGCCCTACTTCCCACATTGTCCTGTAAAGCAGCAATCCAGAATCTTTTTGGCATTAGGAACCAGTATCAGGGAAGACAATTTTTCCATAGACTAGGGGCAGCTAGGGATGGCTTCGAGATGAATCAAGCACGTTATATTTATTGTACACTTTAGTTCTGTTATTAAACTGTAATATATAATGAAACAGCGATACAACTCACCATAGTGCAGAATCAGTGGGAGCCCTGAGCTTGTTTTCCTGCAACTGGATGTTCTATCTGGGGGTAATGAGAGTCTTTAAATTTGTTATTTCATAAACTTAATATTGCTGTCATTTGAGTATTGTGCTCTTTTAGTTATATTTTCTCATAAAAATTGAGGCTTTCTTACTGTTTGATATTACGAATAATTTTGGTCAATTTCCTGGACATTTTGGTATTATGTTTTACAACTCTGGTTTCTAATTAATTTTCAGTTTTAGTAGATAGTCTACTTAGATTAAATTCCTGGCTCATCTTGGTGGGCTGGCTTATCAAATACTAACTGAGTTTACAAAGCCTCTATTGTGCTATTCTGGTCTCCCACCCTTATTTGTTACCCAGGTGAGAAGGCTCCATCCTGTGCCGCTTTGTTCCTACATGGGTAGTGGGTGGAAATGAGTTCCTCCAACAACAGGGTGTTGTTGGCAGGAGTACTTCCTGTTTGTTGCAGGAGGAGGGTGGAGGTCTTAGTTCTGTTCACTGATTCGCTGGAGAGAGTAACTGTGTTGTATGCTTCAGGGTGGGCATGGAAGTCAGAGACCAATCCTCAGGCCCTCTATGGGCACCACCTTGTTACTGCAGTAGGGTAGGGGAGTGAAGTCAGGTGTTAGTCCACCTATGCAATTTTCATAATGCAACTATTTGCTGAAATCTGTCTATTGGTTACTAGTTTCTTGATCTTTTCTAATTGTTATTTTCCTACAGATTTAAATTTTTTTGTATTATCCTTTCAGCACAATCAAAGGAGGAAGAGGGTATAAATGTATGTAGCCATTTAGTTATCTTTGCTTGGAGTTCAAGTGTTAAAAATATTAACTTTGAATGTGGTTATATTCCAAAGCATTTTTGTAACATATTTATATATTGAAACATATTTATATTAGTAATTTATATTTATAAGAAAGGAAGGTTACCTCTTAATAAGCATGCTAAATAAACATTTGATAGTCCTTTAAAGTGATGATTTTAGTTTTTTTTTTGTACCAGGGATTGAACTCAGGACCTTGCGCTTGCAAGGCAGGTGGCAGAACCACTGAGCTAAATCCCTGGTCCTAAACTTTTTTGAAAAGTCCAATACATCATTTATATACAATAATAAAAAGACCAAATGCAAACATAATTCAGTATTTTATGATAGGATCTCATAAATTATAGATAGCCCATTTTACATCTATAACAAAATACCGCAGATAAAGAAGCTTAAAAAACAACAGAAATTTATTTCTCACAATTCTGGAGGCTAAACTCTCCAAGATTAAGGCACCAGGAGATTTGATGTCTTTTGAGGAACTACTTTCTACTTCATAGATTGAGGTCAGTTTGCTCATTTTAACCTCAGTGGCAAAAGGAGAGAACTGTAGCCATTTTATCCCTTTATAAGGGCACAAATCTCTTTCCGAAGGCTCCAATCTTATGACATAATCACATGCCAGATGACCCTCTCCCAGTACCAGCATACTGGGTATTAAGATTTCAACATATGCTTTTGGAAGGGAAATAAAAATTCAGCTATATATTCAGCTATATATATATTCAGCTGTATAATATTTAATATATAATGTATATTGTATATAATATTTATTTTAAATAACATTTAAGGGAGCAACCAATGTGTAATATAAATGAATCAAAAATATTCCCAATAATATGGTTATAAGTTTGGTTAAACTATGTTTTAAAAATTTATGCAATACTGAAAATCCATCCCTGTGTATTATTTTTGAAATAGACTTATTGAGGTCTGATTTACGTACCATATAATTCACTCATTTATAGTGTACAATTTAGTGATGTTTAGTAATCAAAACATTCTTAACTGAAAGAATGTTGTCTTTGGTCATTGGTAAGCAGGTGATACTAGTTGAACTGCTCTGGCTTAACTTCTTATGGATGCTTAAAACTTTTCCTTTATAGAAATTCAGTTGACTCCTTCAGAAAATTGTTTTGCAAATAAAAGTGTGGAAAGGGAACCCCTATTGCTATTTTTTATCTCAGTAAAATATACATACCATAGGATTTAACTTTTAACATTTTAAGTATACAATTCGGTGGCATTAAGTTGTTTCAGAGTTATGCAACTGAGACCCCTACCTACTTCTAGAATGTTTAGTCATCCTAAGCAAAAATCCTGTACTCATTAAACCATAACTTCCCACTCTCCCTTCCTCAGATCCCTGATAGCCTCTTCATATAAATTAGCCTTTTCAAAGTAGCTTGAATAATTGTTCATCAGACAGTGTTTTTCCTTTTACATCTAGTTTATTTCTCTGTGAATTTTGGGGGTAATTTTATTTGAAATTAGAGAAAGTGACACACCTGTGCTTTAACCCCATCCTGCTGTACATCACCTATTAAGGGAGAAAGAAAAACAGAACCTCTAAGCCAACACAAAGTTCGGGGTTACAATTGTCATACAACTAAAATGTTTTTCACCTCATTTTACCTACCTGGGAAAAATATGCTGTTCCTTGAAACTTCAGTTCAAATGTCACTTTCTTATGATGACTTTCTCCAGCCAGAGTGGTCATACTTTCCTTTCTGGTCCTAGTGCATTTTGAACATACTATATTTTATGTTGTTTGCATATGTGCCTTCCCCTACTAAACCATAAGTAATTAATGACAATAGACCATGTGTTGAGCATATTTTGGAGTTCACAATGCTTGACATCACTACTGAAAATATTTTTTCGCAAAACAATTAATTTATAATAAAACAGCATGTAAAGCTAAAGAAACCGAGTTCATAAATACTAATACTATCACATTTTAATTATGAAGTAAAAAATGCATACAAATAAATGTGTATTTTACTAAATAAGATATTCACTCCATGTTAAAAATTAGATCTTTAATTAGGAGTAGGCATAATATCAGAATTAGAAGTGTAAGATCAAGGAGCACATATCAGGATAAGCAGTAATTATTAAGATTATATTTTAAGAGTTTGTATTCTGACTGTATATCATAAATTAATTATGCCCCCCAGCTTGTATAATGTTTTAGTTCTTTGAAATATTTTAATTTATTGCATTGTGTGCTCACAAAGCCTCAGAAATAAGGACTATACTGATGCATAGCTATGGATGTGCTGTAATTATAAAGTGAAATAGTGATAATGTTAATCATATTAATAAAGTAAAATGCTAAACCAGAGTAATATTGAAAATTAGTATTTCATATTAATGCTAACATAAATTGATAAAACAATAAATAGTAATGTTAGCAATATGTAATAATGTATGAGAACAAATACTATAAATCCTTGATGGCATTACATTGTTTTCTTCTTATTTTTAGGGTTGCTGGAGAAAGATAACTGTTGATGACTTTCTGCCTTTTGATGAAGATAACAATCTATTGCTTCCAACTACAACCTGTGAATTTGAACTCTGGCCAATGCTGCTGTGTAAAGCTATCATTAAGCTGGCAAATGTTGAGTATGTAGTAAGAAATTATCAATCATTTGTCTAAAAATAAAAAGGCAAAATAGCAGCTATACATTCATGTTAAATGACTTCATTTTATTTTATTTTAATGACTTCATTTTAAAAAGTAAATTAAAAGAAAGCTTTTTTTCCAAACAATGTAAACTTTCAAGTATAAAAATCAGTGTGCCAAAGCTACTAATTTGAAGTAGTCAACTGTAAGACAAAATTGTCTCAAGAAACTAACACTCAAAAAATGATTCTATTCATAATGCTCTCTTACTATGAATGAAAATGGATCATGGGAAATAATGTTTCAGTTTAATAGGAGAAAAAATTGTTTTATAAGGGAAAATACTAGTTTATCTAATTAGTGAGTTATTTACACTGGGACTTAATTAAAGTTTAGGTTCTGTGTATTTTGCCACAACTTAAAAAACTTGAAGTTTTCAGAATGATGTCAATGTGTTCTTCGTGCTCTTGACATTAGTCACTTTTGGCACATTCATGATGAAAGCTACTCATAGTTCCTTCACTGTGCTTGCAAAAGTCTTCTTATGTCCTCTGCATGATTTGTGTACGCAGTATATTATGAGGCATGGCTGCTGTGTGCTATACATCTCAATTTGGTCCCAGCAATACAGTTCACAATGGGGAAAAAAAGCTTAGATTCTTGAATTAGAAATGCAGAACAATTTTTCATAGAGAGCAATTCCATATTCAGCAGAACACACCCACATCTCTAACAAACCAACACAGAGATTTGTCCTTCCACTTCTCTCATAGACTTAACAGTGTAGTCAAAAGCTAAGTCTACTTGGTGTGGATTTTCTTTTTGCTCAGCTTCCTTTTTGTCTCCTAAGGCTACAAAACAAACACAACCACTCCTCTTGCCATCCTCTTTGTCTCTGTTTTCCTTTTCTAGCCCTCAGGTTTCTGTTGAGAATTTGTTTCACTTAGCTTTCAGCACATTCATTTCAGTGACGTTTACAAAATAATCAGCCCATATCTCTTTAGGTAGCCAATACTACTGAGCATCCGAGTATCCGCATTGGTGGCAACTGTGTTTGTTTATTTGGCAACAGTAATTATCCCAGTGTTCCTAACTCTCAGATATAACTTAAAGTTCTGGGAAGTGAAGCAAGATCAGTGAAGCATTAAACACGTGGCCCTGATAACAGAAGTAGCATTTTGTCTTTCTTATAGCTATAGTTCAGTAGAATTTAATTGGAATATGAATAATAAAAATTATTATTTTTAAAACAATAAACCCAGCTCAGAAATAAAGGACCAAATCAAGTATAACAAATTTCTTAGGATTTCAAATGGAAACTTGCCTTCCATGGTACAATTTATATTTTTCTATAAATTCTATTCAGGTGTTATAGTAGTTTTATTTTTTACCAGGTTCAGCTTTCTACATTTAAAAAATGGATACAGGGCCAGGGATTTAGCTAAGTGGTTCTGCCACCTGCCTCACAAGCGTGAGGTCCCGAGTTCCATCCCTGGTACCAAAAAAAACACAAACCCCATACCAGTCGTGTAAATATCAATGTGAAATATGCAAAGAAAAGAGCAATATTTCCATAAGAGTTGCAGTCACTTCATAAATGAAATTCTCCAAAGAGGATTTTGACTAGACTTGTTATCTTTGATAAATGTAGACCCATAAAAATTTATAATTCATAAACAACAAACCAATTCACATTTATACATAATGGAAAAATACATGACTAGGATAGTGTGATTTCCTTCTGAAGAAAAGAACTCATGTGTTAGTCAGTACAATCAACACCACAAATTGGTGGACAGAAGCTATGATTCCTGGGTGGGAGGGAAGGATGGCGTTACTGTGTATAAATGGAAATTGAGTACTCTCCCCAGCGATATACATAAATAAAAGGATTGAATGAGAACAATGATATTTGGCTAATACCAACCTCTGACATTTTGTTATGTAGTTAACTCACTCTGATGTAAAAGGATGGAGTTGATGTTTGTGATCTCTCCACAGTTATTTAAGGATTTCTGATGCCCTCTTGACTGGGTATGGATGAGACATTTAATATACACCTTCATAGGCATCTGAAGATAGTTACTGAAATTAGAATGATGAAAGACACTTTTCACTTTCAAAGGAACAATATGTTATATTGAATGTATCAAATGAGTAATATACTATTTATGTTACATATTTTATAATGCATGAATATGCTTTATGTACTGTACATAGCATTAATATTTAAATTCTTTTTTGACTGACCAGGGATTGAACTCAGGACCTTGCAATTGTGAGGCAGGCAGTGGAACCACTGAGCTAAATCCCTGACCCCTTAAATTATTTTTTGAATTAAGGTTTATATGTATGCTTTGTAAATATGTTTTAAATTTAATCATTGGACCTACTTAAGTAGTTTAACAAATCATCTTGCTGCTGAGATAGTATTTTCTTGTACTGTAATACATAACAAGTATGACCTACATTGATTATTATGCTGTTTTTTATTAATGATTTTTCATTATATGTAACTCTGTGTTTAAGATTCTGCTAACTACAGGATTATGCCTCTTCTGTTTTAGCATCCATGAAGCACAGAGGAGAGAACTGGGAGAGTTCACAGTTATCCATGCACTCACAGGGTGGTTACCGGAAGTCATTCCTCTTCAGTAGGTTTGCAGATTATTTTACTTATATCTATTTTTCTTTCTTCCCAAGATTTCTTTAAAGTATTCTTATTCTTCAAGAAAATTTCAAGATAAGTACTGTTTTACATTAAGTTTGGGAGAATAATCTTTTATGGTATTGATACAGAGGGAATAAATATAGCTCCTAACCTGTTAGATGTCAGATACACCAAGTTTGTGTTCCACAAAACTGAAGAATGAATTTTAAAGAACAACAGAGGTTAAGAGTAGGCAAAATTTATTGAGAGAGTTAGCTCCTGAGAGACAGGAGGGGACCTGAAAGTGGGTTGCTGTGGACCCCACTTCACTGAGGAAGTTTTATAGAGCAAAATCATGAGGTGGGTACAAAATCACAAGGTGGGTACAACATGGGTCAAAACTATGATGAACCAATAAGATTACAAGTTTAGCCACTTAGGTAATATTGATCCAATGGGGAAGCAGGTCTCGTAGCAAGTGTATGTGGAAAGAACAAGTTACCTTTTAGGAAGAGGTGGATCAGGAGGCCCTGGTCACCCACCTGGGTGACTGATGTCTATCAAGACTTTATTGGTCTTGATACCAATAAAGGTGTTGTAGTATAATCTTCAATTTATTGCTTATCCTTTGGGGATGCATGTAGGCCTGGTCATTCTGTCTTTATCTTGAGGCCTGGCCTTTAACAGATGCGCCTCCAGCCACAGTTGTAATGTGTCTTCATCTTCTGCACTGACTCTCTGGAGGGCCTAGCTCTGTCTGACTGCCTAGAATACTTCTACCTAGCTTAGCTGTCTAAAATAGTATCATAAAATTCTTTGGGAATGTGAGCGTAAATCCTGTTTCTTTATGTAGAGAAGAATAAGTCACATACTTGTGGTTTCTCTGCAGTTAAAACTGATCCTATGACAAAAGACAGATTTACAAGAAAAAATTGCAAAAGCTTATTAACATATATATTTCATGTGCACATGGGAGACACAAACACTGAATAGTTCTCAACAAGTGGCTTTGAATTCCGGCTTATACAGATCTTCAATAAAGAACCGTACATTTTTAGAGAAGTGGCAAGACAAAAGAAAGAAGGCTTTGAGTCTCTACAGGTAGCAATTTGTGGGAAGGCAAATAAATGTCAGAGATGGGCCAGTTAAGCTTATTAATGTAGATTCCTCTGGTCCTATCTTCAGGCCCCGAAGGTCCTATCTTCAGGTCTACAGTTGTCTTCAGTGGTCAAACTTCGTTCTCCCTGGTAGAAGAGGGAGTAGGGGTGGCAGGATACCTTTTGTCTTTGGAAATCTAAGTCCTGATTTTAGAAACAAGTAGGGAAGGCAGAGAGCTTCCCTGCATCTACTGCTTCTTAATTGCCTTCAGTTAAACAGCCTTTCATATTTTCGGGTAATATATCCCGATTCATTCTCTCTCTCTCTCTCTCTCTCACACACACACACACACACACACACACACACACACATACATATATACACACTGTAGTATATGTATTAGGAATTTAATCCTTAAATATCTGACTTTCA
>NW_004624785.1:11413115-11431948 GCF_000247695.1 Heterocephalus glaber | reverse complement strand
CAGCGGGACTCAGTACCGTGGTCTGGTGGTCTGGTGTCCTCTGCGTCTTTGTAGTGTGGAACCAGGTGGCTGTACAGAGGAGCGGGGGTGGGGGTTCCAGTGGATTGTTGCTGGGGTGCGGGCTGATTTGGTGTGTTCCACGTGACTCAGGACCTCGATAGGGTATCCGCAGACCTGCCTGTCTGCAGTGGGCTGAATCACCGTGTTCCGCACCCGTACATCCTCCACTTAATATTTGTTTTTCTCCATCTCCAACCATTACCATCCTAGTTCAGCCCACCATCACTGAACGCATGAACCAGAACAGCCTTACAACTCTTCCCTCGGTCTGTTTATCCTCCTCTTTCCCACATAGTAATCAGAAAAATTTTCAAAAATATAAATCAGATCATAGAACTCCCCTTGCTTAAAACATTGCAGTGGTTAGCCGTTATATTTGTGTGGAGTTTTTACATCTTTACCCTGGTCCTCAGGGATCTGCAAAGTCTGATTCCTGCACAATTTATGACTTCATCCCTGATCTCATCTCCATCTTGACAAGCATGCACTGGGCATGCCAGTCTTCTTTTTGTTCCTCAGACACGAAACATGAAGACTCATTATTCTTTAGAATCTTTACATAAGGGTTTTTTGGTCTTTTGCCTGAATGATCCCCCATCAGATATTCACTTTGTTGAGTATGATAACTTTTGGGGTCTCATTCAGCTTAAATATCAGCTCCTCAGACAGCATTTGTGACCATATAATTATCCCTTATTTCATTTTCATCATGCAAGTTATCATCACCCTCCAATCCATCTACTGGGTGTTAAGAGCCATGAGAGTGGGCAGTAAGGACCCTTTTGTGTCTTACTGAATTGTGTCAGCCTTGAATGACCACCACAGAGTATGTGTTCAATACATGTGTGTTAAACAAGTAATTCGAAAAGTATTTTTAAAAGCTGTACTTCAAGTGAGTAAAAGATTCTTTGGGAACTTAGAGCAGAAATATATATCTTAAAAATACTTAAACTGACCTTTTTTAAAGGGATTATTTGAAATTTAATGCAGCTGGTTGAGGTGAGAAAAACAACTCAGAGAGGAAAGAAGAGCTAGGAAGTAGAAGACAGCAGAGTGTCAGCTTAGCAAAGCATGTGCTCCTGTGTGGCTGGATGGTGTGCTACTGCATTCTAGAGGGTGCACAGGCCAGAGGGTGGAGACAGGGAAGCACCAGACACACACAGGCCTTTGATGCCATGTCCAGGAATTCTCACAGCATCTGTACAGGGAGCATAAGTCATTGAGGAGTTTAGACAGGAGGATGACCTTACCAGATTTGTGGTTTTGAAGGATTACTCAGAACAGTGCAGTGAATGTCAGGAGGGGAACAGGGAGACTGGCTGGTTTGGTATTGCAGAGGGATTTTTCTCAGCACCTCTGCAGAGGAAGGGGTGATGAGGATGGAGAAAAGGTAACTACGACAGTGGGAGAAGGTAGGGTCAAAGCAAGGATGTATTTTATTTGGTTAGGACTGTAAGAAACAATGTGTTCATTTTCAGTTTTGGATCTTGACTACTCTATAGACGGTGGTAGCAGGACATTTTTGTTACTGTTTTTGTGTTTCTATTTAGACAAATGTCTATTAAGTGGTTGTATGCAGGGGTCTGGATATCAAGAGAGGGGTTTGAATGGGGACTGATGATTTGGGGATTGTATTCATGAACAGGTAAATTCCAACCATGGCTGGTGACTCACTGAGGAAAGAGTATGCCAAAAACACAAAGAGGAGAATTTGGGCAAGCAATCCCAAGCTGTCTACAGTGAGCTGAAGAAAGAGTGTTTGAAGAAATCTGCAAATAATTTCCGTAGTAAGAGAAAGAAAACCAGGAAAGAGTGACGTTGTAGAGCTGCAGGAAAGAATTAAAAGAGGAGAGAGTAACAACACTGTCATATTTCAGAGAGGAGCCAAATCAGACAGGGATCTTTTGCATGGGAAGCTACCTGCCACTTCATAGATACTAAATACCTATTTTTCTCTCTCATGTTCATTAACATGCCTCTTTCCCCTTCAAGGCTGAGTGATCCTTGAGATGAGAACCGTGTTAAAAGCCTAGCACATAGTAGCATAGTAGGTTGGTGATGGTGAACCTTTTAGAGCTTTCTATGATGCAAACAGCCTGCTCGGCATGTGTGCCATAGGTTTGCTACCACTGTACTGGGCCTTCAACAAAAGCATGTAATTAATTATTAATTAATTGATGTAACAATTAATTAGTCTTTTGAAATAACAAGTTGCTTTTTTTCTGTCAATAATTCTTTGATGTGAAATGAAAAAACATCATTTGGAAATTAATATTGGTGTCTTTTCTTCAAGTGAAGGCTATATGGACAAAGTTTGGGAGTTCCTAAAAGAAGTGTTGCCTGAGTTTAAGCTGTCAGATGAGCCCAGCTTTGAAAGTAAAATACCAGTGATAGAAACAACATTAAAAGAATCAGGAAAAACTGAGAAGGACAGCAAAGAAGGGAAAGATGCAAAGGAAGTAAAAGGCTTGAAGGAATTCAAACCTGAACCTTCTGTAACGACATTGAAAGGATCTGAGAAAAGTGACAAAGTTCTCAAGGGTGAGACATTTTACTCCAAAATGCTACCCAACAGGAACATTGCATATAAATACAGAGTCCACCAAAAAGTGTATGCACTATTCAGAAAAGAAAAACTTGTGTAAATATTTTAATACTAAATTTATTGAGACATCATGAGATTAGTATGAGTTACCTTTGGCCTCTACAATTACAAGAGGTGTTCAAAGTGGTCCATTTCTTCCAGGCATTTTCATTCCAGGAATATTCCATTCCATTATCTTCCAGGCATTTATTAATATGGTGAACTGCTGCTTGGGTAACTTTGGTCATGAGGAGTTCTGCACATGCCTTTTCAATTTCTTTTCTTTTCTTTTGGTACCGGGGATCAAACTCGGGTCCTTGCGCTTTCACAGCAGGCAGCAAAACCACTAAGCTAAATCCCTGTCCCACCTTTTCAATTTCTTCTCTAAGGACCAACAGTGTAGTGGGTTTTTTGTGTGTGTGTGATATATGACATCTTTTAGTGTCCCCTATATGAGGGTAACAACATCTGTTGAAAAAACATTATACTATTTTTCTTTTCCTGAAGTTTGAATACATTTTTTGTCAGACTCTGTAGTTTACAATCCTGTTGAATCTAATGCTTCTTTTATTGTCACTGCTTTAAGTGCTGTGAAAACAACCATGTAATTCAAATCTTTCTTTTCTAGAACTTTAGAATTTATGAAAGTGCTTACTGTATATTGATTGTTATTCCAAATTTTATAAATTAAAGGTCATCCTCTACTAAATTAATGCAGTATTAATATAGGAAAAGATTTTGAATCCTAAATTTCCACTGAGCACACCTTTCTGATGTTATATGCAGAGTGGGATGAACCAAATAGCAAAGGAGAAAAGTTATCCTGTTTTGTTTAGGTGAAATGAGCACAGATTAATTATGATTTTTCTAATAATTTATTCAGAGGTGGAAGTTCAAGTCTGAAGAAAATAATTTCAACTTATTTTACAAAGTGCAGAAATGTCTTTTCTCAAAATGAAAACTAATATTGCTTGCTTATTTTATATCTACAAAAATATATAGCTATGTATATGAACAATGATGCTTGTAAAATAGAATTAAGTAACTAGAAAATACACAGATTTGGGGCCAGGGATTTATCTTAGTGGTTTTGCCACCTGCTGCGTAAGCCCAAGGACCCAAGTTTGATCCCCGGTACCAAAAAAAAAAAAAAAAAGAAAATACATAGATTTTTCTATATATTTTGGTAGTATCTAAAATGACCACTTGAATATTTTTGTTTTATATTAATATTTTGTCAGAATTACCCCTTATCAAGATTATATCTACCAATATTTCTCATGATATATTACCCAGAACTTCATAGTTTAGATTTTCCTCAAAAAATATACAGTACCAAGATCAAATGTGTGAGTTATATCCCCTTTTGAAATGATCTAATGTGCATTAGTTTATGAAATAAAGAACTCTGACTGTATAGTCAGCTTTCCCATTGCTAGGACACAGAACCACAACTTAAAGGAGGAGAGGTTTAATCTGTCTAAAGGCTTGGGGAATTTGGTCCATAGTCAGCTGGCTCTGAGGCAGGAATATCATGGTAGAAGGGGCTGGTGAGCAAATCTCCTTAGTTCATGAAACCTAGGAAGCAGAGCAGGGGAACAGCGCCAGGAGAGGAAGGGCCAGGGAACAGATACAGACCCAAAGCCACACAGCTGTGACCACTCGGACAGGCCTGCTCTAGTAATCTGCTCGGTGTTTCTTAATTCAGTGAAGTGAGCATATCAGGATTAGCAGTTGCACTGACTAAATTTATTTTATCCAGTATATTCCAAATTAATTTGCTTTGAACAGTCTCACAAATTAACATCGAGCCATCCAGCCTTCTTATCAACTTATCCAAATATACTCCATGCTGATCAGAGAACCAGGAGTTTTCCAGGGATTAGTGAGATCCTAATAAACAATCAGAAGTGGAACTCACCTCCTGGAGTTTACAGGGAAGGAAACTAACACTAATAATAATAAAAATAATGTGTAACCATATACTAAAATATGAGCTTTGAGGAGAAATACCAGAAACTATGACAGGTCATATGGGGGACCAGTGTTAGTTGGGTTAGTGGGGAAGAATTCCCTAGGGAATGTTGATTTGTACTTGCAAAGGTGAGAAATTTTGATAACCTATTTTTATATACTTAAGTTTCCTAGTTAAACTTCTCATCCCATGTTTAAAGTTATAGTTCACTTTTCTATCTACCATAGGTGTTAAATCTACAAAAGCTAATATATGAAACTAGTTTATTTTGGGTGTTCAGGAATATTATAAGTAGTTAATGTCACAGTGTTTTATTTATGCAAAAATTTAAAAAAATAAGCATGTGATCAGTGATGATTATAAACTTGGCAAATGATATAGAGAATGAAATGGTCAAAATCTAAAACTTCGGATTACTAGTGAATAAAAATATCTTGGGGTAATTTTTTTACATAAAAGGAAAAGATGTTTCATAGATATGTGTTTATGAATGAGAACTCCAATAAATGGTGGGAATAGTTCTGGGTACTGATTTTATTACACAAGCTATGCTGACAAAAAAAAATTGGTTTGTGGTTGTTGGTTGGATTCCAACTCCTCAAAAAGATATCCTTGAGATAAAGACTCAAAGATCTGAGTGTGCCCCACAGTTATGGCCCACCTTTCAGCACATGCTTTGCTATTTTTAATTATTTTAAAATGAGAAAATTAGCTTTACACTATAATTTTATATAAATAAAAATATTCAAATATTGATCTCCATGAAATATAAATGTATGTGCAAAAATGTAGTTATGTAAAATAAGCAATGTTGCGTATATTTTACAGTAAATGTCCATTTTTAAATTTTTGTCTGACTTTATTGTGATGTATATTGGAGTAGACTATGTTTTGGGGAAATTGTGACTAATTTCATATTTAAACAGTACTATTATATTGGCCTTTTTTCTTTTTTCTTTTTTTTTTTGGTACTGGGGATCGAACTCGGGTCCTTGCGCTTGCGCAGCAGGCAACAAAACCACTGAGCTAAATCTCCGGCCCTATTGGCCTTTTTTCAACATGATGACTAAAGAAGAAACATGTTTTGAGGTTTGCTAGTTAAAAGACTTATTATGAATTTTTTATTATGTTGAGGAAAACAGATGCAAAAGACCTCGGAAAGAAGAGGAATAAAGATGGAGAAAGGGAAAAGGATAAGGACAAATTCAAAGTGTCCCGTCATGGTTCAAGACCCTCATCTGATGTGCATAACTCTGTGCAGTCCCTGTCAGATTGTAAGCTCACACTTTTAAAGTGATAACTACTGTAGTTGTTTCCTAAAATGCTAGAAAATGTTGGAATGTAGAAATAAATTTTCTCTTTTGAAATATCTTCAGTAAGCTTTTTCAAGGTTTTTCATAAATGTTGGGTCTGCTACAGAAATGATGAGTGGTGAGGCCAGGTCCTGCATAGGGGACAGAAGCAAGGATGTCCACATTTTTATGGTACCACAGTGATGGGAGAAGCTGTTCATATTCAGATATTTGTCTGAAAAATACTCAGTGGCTAAATTTATTAACCAAATCCAAGTAAATCCATAGTTACTTGTTTAAGTACTTAGATGCCAACCACTCACTTCAACAAAAAAGCATACATCTAGCTCCTTGCTCACAATGGGGCTCAGCTCTTTTCCTGTTTTTTTTTTTTTGGTACCAGGGATCAAACTTGGGACCTTGAGCTTGTGAGGCAAGCACCGGAACCACTGAGCTAAATCCCTGGCCCTTCTTTTCCTGTTTTAAAAATAACTAATGAAGTGGGATACTAGATGCAGTTGTCTGTCTATGTCACTGCTCAGAAGCACATTTTGTATATCACATTGTGATTGGATAGACACAAGATCTAGTTATATAATACTACTGTATAAAGATCATGTCTTTTTAGTGAAAATGTTCAGATTTCTATGGCTACTACTTAATATTATATTGGAAAACTTCCCCAAAGCCTCAACTTTGAGTGCATGAGGCTTTGGGGAGACATCTCGGTGTAAGCCATAGCAGAGCAGAGATACTAGATTTTATCTGAGGTGATTTTTAAGCAAAGTGTTGGATGAAGCCTCGTTTCTCCTTACTACATATAGTAAAAGATGAGAGAAGAGCTGTAAATTGAAGGAATTGTGAAGCAAAAAAGTGAAAGAACTTGAAAATATGGAAAATATCCAGTCTAATCTTACTGCCAAAAATGAGAAAACATGTAGAGAAAACACCAGGGGTGTAGCTGGACAGTGGCTTAATAAGGAGGTCACCCATGGAGATAGGCATCTTGACAAAGACCAGGAAGAGAAATAAGGTTATACTGTAGAGACATGGCCAGTCTGAATTGGGCTGAGAAAAAGAGAATGGAATGAACAAAGGCTGTGAACTTCTGGGATTGTCCAAAGCAGAACAAGAGCTCTCTTGCTTTGAATATGAACTTCCATTATCCTTCAAGAAAAGAAAAGAATGACCCCAAGAGTGGCTCATAGGTATTCAGGGCTGCCACCCTCACCTGATGCCCAGAAAGTAAGGATGCAAGGATGAGTCTACTTCTGTTTCCGTAAATCAGGGTACCCCTGCAAAGAGTCAGGTGGGCCTCTTTGCAGTGACTCCTTGTGGGTGAACAGGTAGGGCCTCTGCTCAGAGCCGAGGAGTGGAACCACTACCTAGGGCTGTAGGGTAACAGTGGACCCAGAAAGCATACAACCCAGCCAAAGTGAATTATTCTAAAGCCTTAAAATTTAGTGGAATTTGTGAGCTTATGTACTTACTTGGGACCTACCAGACCTTCCTCCTCCTTGCTTTCCTATTTTTTACTTTTGCAGTGGGAATGTCTATTTCATACTTGTCCTGCCATTGTATTTTGGAAGCAACTTGTCAAGTTCATAATGGTGGAGGAGTTTTAGGATAGAAATTTTGCATCAGGATGAGTCATACCTTAAGTTTTAGCCATAAATGACTTAGATGCTATTCACATGAGACTTTAGACTTGGAATGGACATTGAAATGAGTTAAGACTGTTGATGCTATTGGGATAGGATGAATGTAATATGCCTGTGAGAAAGACATGGGTTTAGGGAGGGACAGAGAGTAGAATGTTATGGAAGGAACAATGTTATTGCTTCTAAGCCAAACCCTTAGGTGGAAGCCCTAACCACCAAGGTGACTCTATTTGGAGATAATTCCTTTAGGGAGGTAGGTAAGGTTAAATGAGTTTGCAAAGATGGGAACCTACAAAACTGGTGTCTTTAAAAACAGAGGAAGAGACACCAGGTCACTCTGTCCTTCCCTGTCTCCATCCCCGTGTGCATGCAGAGAAGAGCCATGTGAGGACATAGTGAGAAGGTGACTGTCTAGACCCATTTGACTAGAATTTTCATGACACAATATATGTTTGTTTTACAGGTTCTTCACTAACACAGTCCCCTTATATGGCTGTATATGCTACCTTCAAGCCTCTCTATCTGTATGAAAAAAATATTTTTACATTAAGGAATATGGTAAGAATTCAGGTTCAGGAAATACAACATCATTCAAATTGTGTTTTGTATGTGTATGTGTGTGTATGTGTGTCTGTTGGGTAGGGATTACTTGATCTAAGGGACTTGGCACATCCACAATTACCTTGGATGGTTGCAGTAACTACCCAATTATGAAAAAAAATATATAGTCATTTTTTATTTTTAACCATTTAACAAGAGGAAATTATAGAATTTATTTATTTCAGGGAAAATGATATATATCAGTCCTAGGTAATAATTAATAACCTTCCCATAAAGAGACCACACATATTTTCTTAACATAATTTATTTATTTTTATTTTTTTTGGTACCAGGGATTGAACTCAGGTACTTGCACTTTCTAGGCAGGCGGCAGAACCACTGAGCTAAATCTCTGGCCCAACATAATTTAAATGAATTTGCACTCAGGCTGGTGAGCAACTCTATCACCTTTGTTATATGATAAAGTAATACAAAATAAATGTTAATTACTTTTTCTTATACATTAAAAAAGTCTATGGGTCAGGGATTTAGCTCAGTGGCACTGCGCCTGCCTCGGTCCTGAGTTCAATCCCTGGTACCACAAAAATAAAATTATAGGAAATTTACAAAATGTAGTCAAAGGGAACACAAAGTATAGTATAAATGTCTGGACATAGGCAATATTGACATTTTGGCATACATCCTTTGATTTTTCTTTTATGTTTATATATATATTTTGTGTTTGTGTGTACTTTTTATAGAATGGAATTACACTTTATGTTTTATTTGGAAACTGGCTTTTCCTTTAACAGTATATTACCGTATTTGCATTTTCCCCATGGTGTTACATTTTAGTCAGTATGAGGTATGATTGAAAAATATGGTGTTTAAATTTAAAAAATTGTTACAGTAAAAGACACATTGCCATTAATCACCCTCAAATTAATCATTCTTGTCACTTTCTGAAGCAGTTCTGGAAGTCCTTTTTTTGTGTCTTTAGTAAGCTGTGGCTTCTTTAATGTCCTGACTCTGTTCAAAAGGTTTCCCTTTCATGGTGATTTTGACTTTGGGGAGACCCAGAAGTCACCTGGTACCAGATCTGGTGAATAAGGGGGATGCGGATGCAGTGCATGTTTTTACCAGCCTGTCTCTGTTAGATGGCACTCAGCAGCACCATTAGCCCTATTTTTGATCACACCTTGTAAAGACGTGAAAGAGGACTTCTAGAACTGCTTCAGAAAGTGGCAGAAATGATGAGATAAGTGTATTCAGAAGCTGGGGAGAGTATTTGGAGGGAGATTAATGGCAATGTGTCTTTTAATGCAACAAATTTTTAAAAATTTAATCTTTAATCATATTTTACAATTACCCTCTGTATGTTTAGTGGTTGCATGGTATTTATGTAATTTCACAATTATAAGCTATCTTTCACTGTTAGGGAGGAAGAACAATATTTCTTGTTCCCTTATAATGCTAAAGCCTATCAAGTTACTACACAGTCTATTTAGACAAATGCTGTATTGCATTTGGGGGTTACTGAACCCTAACATTGTTTTCAGCCTTCATACTCTAGCACTTTATTGTTAGGATTCTATAGTCTTAATGTACAAAATTAGATGATACAGTGATATAGTAGTCATTTTATGTATGTATGTATGTATGTATGTATGTATGTATGTATTTGCGGTACTGGGGTCAAGCTCAGGACCTTGCGCTTGCCTGGAACGTGTGGTGGCACTGAGCTACATCCCAGCCCTATAATACTCATTTGAAAGAGCTGAACTTTAAAACTTTAATGAAAATTAGCTTGAAATAAAAATATTCCAGTTAGATGACCATTACACTTTACTGTGTGCATTGTATTTGCACTTATATTAGCCTGAGGCATAATATTATAATTTTTATCTTGTCCTTCTCTTCTTCTTCATAGTCCTTTGACTCCTTCTCCTTTCTCCTCTTAATTTTTCCTACGTCCCTAAAAACTACCATGAAACAGTGGTGACATCATAAAAATGGCATAATTGTGATAGCTTCTTTGATTTTAATCCAAAGTTAAATAGCATTAGCCATGGTTTAATAACAGATCAGAAATTTAGCCTGGATCTTAAAGGCAGTAACACTCAACAGCCCAAGTTTGCTTCCAAAACCTCTTTCAAATGGAGCCTATTCATGAGATTAGGTCTGGCCCTGTCTTAGTCACTTTCTTATCACTGTGACACAATACTTAATACTTGCGACTTAGAAGAGTTTTATTTTGGCTCATAGTTTGAGCAGCTTCAGTCAGTGGTTGTCAGGTTCAAAGCATAAACTGAATGGTGGAAAGGCATGGGTAGAGGAAAGCTGCTGACGTCATACTGCCCAGGAAGCAGAGAGAGAATAGAGGAGCCTGGGAGAGAGATCTACATGCCCAGTAACCAGGCCCCACCTTCTGTCAGCCACTGAACTCACCAGAGGATGAATTCATCAGAGTACACTGCACTCATGAGACAACCACCCTCCAAAAGCCGCACCTTCAAGCACACAAGAGTTTTGGGAGACATTGTAGATACAAAAAAACACCACCACCTCATCCCTAATATGTTTTGGTCTCATTGTATTCTATTGGCCTAGGCACTGTCTCAGTTACTCTAGAGAGTAAGGACTATCTGGACTGCTAAAGACAATGGCCATGTTTTGTAGAGTGCCATGGCATCATGTCTAGGAAGTAAACTCCTTTAAAAACTGCAAAATGGAAGCAAAATAGTCCACTGGAACTTTTGGTAGTCCTACAGAGAAAGTAAGATTTAAAAACAAAGTTAGTTTTGAACTTAAAAGACTAAGAAAGACTATAAACATTCACATCTGTTTATTCATTGCTTAATTCAACAAATGTTTATTGTATTTTCAAGGCTAAACACTATGTTATATCTTGAAGACACCAAGATGAGCAAGATAGGTAAAGTCCCTCCACATAAGGCTTAAAGTCTAATGAGGAAGGCAGACAGTTATGGGAACAACAGTAATACAATTAGAAAATTTTTATAATAGAAGACATAATAGGGCCGGGGATTTAGCTCAGTGGTTTCGCTGCCAGCTGCGCAAGCGCAAGGACTCGAGTTTGATCCCTGGTACAAAAAAAAAGACATAATGAGTGGCTGCCATATGATAGGTATAGGTGCAGAAATGATAATGTTTGTTGGAGGAATGATGAAATGAGTATTTGAGCAAATGAGTGAAAAAAATCAAAGAGGGAGATAAAACACAAAGGCGTCATTTTTTTCTGATGGAATCAGGGAAGTCTTTCCAAAGGAAGAGCTAGCTGTTTAAGACCTTAAGAAATTGCACAAGTAAATATGAGAAAGTGTGTTCAAAGGGGAAGTGATCTAATGTTGAAAAATCTACAGATGAAGAAACTGAATAGACTCTAAGGGGAGGAGCCTCAGAGACAGCTAAAATTGAGGATGGAAGTCTGGAATAAAGACCTTTATAAATCTTCCCTTTGGGGTTGGAAGCAGTGTAAGATACCAGAGGACCTGGAGGTAGCCTAGTGTCTGTAACAGTGAGTGACCTGAGCTGACTGCCATGTCATAGCCCCACCTTGCATGCTGATTCATATAGATTAGCTGTCTTCCAGGCCGTTCCAGTTCCCCTGATAGTTGCCAGGATGTAATAGAGATGTAATAGTTTAATAAACCCATAGGAAACAGTTTCTCTCCTAATAAAATTTTGTTAAATGCAATATGTTACTACATGTTGTATCTTCAAAGACTATGAGATCAACAAGTAAAATAAATAACTTACATTAATTTAAAAGAAGTGATAAAGACTACAAGAAAAATAAGAACAAAACTTGAGAAGAAGCAAGCTGTCATGAATTACCTCAAATTATCCAACATCCTCTTCCTCTTGGGTATCTAAATGGTTTTACTTTTATTTAGGTGGGTAATCTGGGAGTTTCTGAAAACACTTCCTCTACTTCCCACACTTCTGTTCCTTCTTTTTAAAAAGTTTGAAATGGAATGGGATAAAGAGTCTTAGAAAAGGAAATTTCTAATTTAAGTCTTACACATGAATTATTCAACAAATTGAGCACCTACTCAGTATTTAAGGTACTGTCCTAAGTCCCTCTGTTTTCCTAATTCTTGTACTCAAGAAACTTTGAGATCCTTTAATGATGTTTCTTAACATTAAACTATAACTGTCATTAATAGGAGTACTTTACACGAGTCAGAAGCATCATGTAGTATGATGAAAATAAAATCAAGTATGAGAAATTGTTATTTTAAATTTCTCATAATTAAATCAAGTTTAACAGATTATTCAAATTATAAGTACATGTTAATACCATGCTTTGTTATTTGGACTAGTGTTTTATGTCTTCAAAATATTTTAAATCATCTTATTTTCTAATGCTTTACAGTTCCAAGAAAAAAAAAAAAGTAATTTAAGCCTGAAACATTGGTTATAATTCTAAGGAGAATTTAAGATACCTAAGACAAAAATTATAACTGGTAAAATATGTGGAATGTATTTAACTTATAAGTATCACTTTGGTATGACTTCTATATTCTATTTAAATGTAACTTTTATAGTAATACATCTTTAAAAAAATACTATATTGAGGCAACATTGTTGAATGACTTCAAATTCTCCCATATGTTTCCATTAAAAGGAACACTTTCAAGTATTGACTTGCAAACCTTTAAAACAGGAACCCTCTAAAATGGGGGTGGTGGCACATGCCTGTAATCCAGCACTCAGGAGGCTGAGGCAGGAGGATCACCATGAGTTCAAGGCCAGCTTAGACTACATAGTGAGTTCAAGGTCAGCGTGAACTACACAGTGAGACGATGTCTCAAGAACAAAAACAAATACAAAACAAAACAGAAAACCTCTAAAACTTGATCTAGTTAACACTGTAGGTAGGAAAAAGGTTGAGACCCTGGATCACCTAGGAAAGATTTTTTTAAAAACCACTTTAAGAAATTTCAGTAAACAGCTAAAATCTACAACAATGATATATAGAGAAAATGACTGTTCCCTTTTTATTTTTTAATTAAGGCACTTTGAAAACCCATTCACTCATTTTTCCATTTGACTATTTACAGCACTTACAAATGGCTTGGTTGGGCTTATTAGTGCACCAGCTCCTTCCTACAGTGATCCCCTGGCCTCTAGAGGAAGGTCCCCACCTCATTCCTGCCTTGAGAAGTATAGGTTGACCTATACAGAAACAGAGTCCTGAGATCAGGCAGGTTCCAGTTGAAGTAATACTTTGCAATAGGCTAATGGGTGGGTTTCTGGTCCTAATTTAAACAAGTGTTTTATATATTTACAGTCTCAGTTGTTGCTATTGCATAGAAATCAATGATGCAATATCACTAGGAAAAAAAATTATCAGCATAACTGACTTTAATGTAGTATTTCATTTTATTTTACTTTAAATGTTAAGCCAAATTGTGAGAGCCAGAATTTGGCTATAATATATACCATTTTAGCTTTTACTTACTTTGAAAAATTTCTTATGGCATAATTCAGCCAGTAATTAATAACTAAAATTCTGCTTAGATATTTTTCTGAATTATCTTAAAGCAGCAGCGGGACTTCAGGAGATCTGAACATTTAAATATAAGAAGTACCTGCCTGGGTAACTACTTTACCCCCTGCACTTCCATGAATGTCTCCATTGTCATGTATAATCAGGGGAATTTCCTGTGGAGGAATGTATTATTAGAAGATTAGGGCCCAATTTGTAGAGAAAACAACCATTTGCCACCTCTTGTCCTGAATCCACTAAGACAGTGGATTTTTTTTTAAACATTAGGCAACAACTGGTTGTGATTAAAAAAAAAAACACTTTACATAACAAACACTAGTATTAAACTTTAACCTGTAAAAATAATGCTGATTAATTTTGGACCAAAACTGATGCACTAAAATTTTTGCAATCTCATAGGATCTTTAGATTTTACAACCGAAAAGTGTCTTCTAGTTCTTCTCCCTTGTTTTTCAAATAAGGAAACTAGGCCCCAGAGAAGTTGAAAGATAGAAAGATATACTAATAGGGCCGGGGATTTAGCTCAGCGGTTTCTCCGCCTGCTGCGCAAGCGCAAGGAGCCGAGTTCCATCCCCGGTACCAAAAAAAAAAAAAAAAAAAGATACACTAATAGATGTAGTGCTTATATCAAGGGAGGTAGAAATGTGTGTGGTTATTTTTTTACTATTATAGTGGTGATAGTATTTTCATATTGACAAAGCTAGTATTTTTTTTTAAAGGCTATTATTTTTTAATGTGGAGATAATTGCAGGAATCCTTTTGAATCTTCTTTCCATTTCTTAGGCAGGCTCTGCAGAGAAGGTCAGAGAATATGGACTTTCCCATATCTGTAGCCATCCTGTGCTGGTGACAAGAAGTAGGTCTTGTCCCCTTGTAGCACCACCAAAACCGCCTCTGATACCTCCCTGGAAACTCATTCGTTATAAGAAAGAAACTGTTATAACTGATGAACCTCAAGGTATGCCTCGCATGATCTTAAAATCTTTGTAATGAACAGTTGTCTATTTAAAAGGTGTATAGTTTCTTTTGCTGTGAAAGATGTATGTCAAGGTGTAGACCACTAGCCATTGCACCTAAAAAACTATTTGCATTTTATATCCAAATTTTATATCTTTAACGGATTACTTGTCCATGTTTCAGAAGCAGAACAGTTTGGTTCGTATATAAATTGAGCAGACAGATCCAGGTTATTCTTTCATTGGTAGCATTGCTATTATTAGTGTGATGATGGAAAAGTGTAGTTAGAATGAGTGTGATAGGTTGTGGTAAAAAATTAATGTGCTCAGTGTGATAGTTTGCAGTAAATAATATGGGAATTAAGCAGCATATATTAAGGCACTAGAGTGAATTTCTAATGTGGAAATCACCAATGAGTATCATGTAGAACATAATTTTTGAATTATTGATTTATAATTAGAACTCCAATAGGAATAGAACTTTTACCCTGAACTGGCACTTGTGTTAGTCCTGTGATATAGCCACTTAGTGAATGGTGGCTGTCCTCCGAAATAAATGGATTCCCGTGGGCTAAGAGCATGGGGGGGAGTCTCCCTACCTTGTTCTTGTTATTGTAGTGCATTTAAAAATCCTCACAACCCATGTCTTCACACTTTCAACTTTTTGTTCTCTGTAAGTCTTCATTCTTAAGTTTTTTTTTTAACCTCAAGCACAATGTTTGAAGGAAGAGGGACCACTCTTTTGTAAAGTGAGGGTGATTATCTTATGATTGGTGGGATTCTATGAGGGTGGTACCTTACCCTAGGGGCTCATCATATAATCGTTTTTCTTCTCTCCACTGGGTTTAATATTTAAAGTGAAAAATAACAAAAAAATGGAAGGGAGATCATTTTAGAGGATAGTACCAGAGGATTAGAGAAAATTTGTGTTATGTGTCATAGCCTCACTTCTTTTGCTACTCATAATACCTCATGTTTAATTTCAGTGTTCACCATGGTAACTCATAGACTGTGTCCCTTTCCTGCTGAGAATTTCCTATTTGTAGACCAGCTTTAGATTTAGGAGTATCCACAGATCTTCTCTTGAACTCTTGCTTCTGTTTCTACTCTTGACCTTTACTTTGTTACATTTTCTTTTCTTCCACTCTATCCTCTTCATTTCCTAAGCAGTTGTGTTGTAGAGCAGTGGTCCCCAACCTTTTTGGCACCAGGGACTAGTCTTGTGGAAGACAGTTTTTCCATCAACTATGGGTGAGGGTGCGGTTTGGGGTTGATTCAGGTGGATTATATTTATTGTGTAGTTTATTTCTGTTATTATTACATTAGGTTCTCATAAGGAGCACAAAAACTAGACTACTTGCATGTGCAGTTCACAATAGGATGTGTGATTCTATGAGATTCTAATGCCCTGGCTGATCTGACAGCAGGCGGAGCTCAGGCAGTGATGTGAGCAGCAAAGGACAGCTGTAAATACAGATGAAGTTTAGCTCACTTGCCCTCCACTCACACTGCATGCTGCTCACCGCCTAGCAGGGGTTGGGTACCCCTGTTGTACAGGTTAATTAAAGGTACACATGGTTTCAGTAAAAGACTTTTATAGAAAATCATTTCTGTACTTAAAGTATCAGCAAAAGCCAGGGAATATTCTGTAAGGCATTGTTGACTTTCCCCCCAAGACTTGTTTCATATTGTTCTCCAGAAAGCAGCTGAGGTATGGACAAAAGAAATATAAGATGAATTCTTTCAGTAAAAACTTTACATATCTCTGTACCTTTGTTTATCTATTTACCTTTATTGAAATGTGCTGTGTAATTAGTAATATAATCAGTTCTGGGATAAATGTTAACTTCTGCATATAATCATGAAAGATGAAAAGAAATGTATATTACACTTCCTAACTGCTATTTTTAGTTACAGTATTAAAGAAGCCTGAACAGTTTCTTGAGATCTCAAGTCCTTTTTTGAATTATAGAATGACTCCACTTAGAGTTCCAAAAAGAAGGTAAGTGTATAACATACTTTCTCACAAATACATCTTGTTAACACACATTTTATGATATGTATGGTTAAAAATAACACTAAATGAGAAGAACATTTGCAAAACATCAAGAATAGGACTACATATATATGTATATAAATGTATTGAAGACTATTTTCTCAATGTCTTACAGCTTATGATTACATTAATTCATGTATTAAGAAATGTATTTTGCTCACATTTTTAGGTGTGAGTTTTACACTAAATGTTGGAGTTTCCTCCAAATTCATATGTGGAAGTCCTGGTTCTCAATGTGGCTGAATTTGGAGATAAGGCCCCTAAGGAAATGACTAAGGCTAACTGAGGTCATATGGGTGGGGCCATGTGCTGATGGGATTAGAATCCTTAGGTGAGACACCAGGGAGCTTGCTGTCTGGCTGTCTCTCCCTGCACACACACAGCGGAAAGAACTCAGGAACACAATGAGAAGGCTGCTGTCTGCAATCAAGGAAGAGAGGAGCCCTCCTACTAAGAATCAAACTCTCCTGGAACCTACTGTCATCTCAGACTTGCAGGCTCCAGAAGTATGAAAAAATAAGTTATCCTCATTCAAGCCACCTAACCTGTGTTATTTTATTATGGTGACTCAAGCAAATGAATACAGATTTTGGTACAAAAAAGTGGGACACTGCTCCAGTGACTATATGAAAATGTGGACGTGGCTTTAGAACTGGATAGTGGGTAGAGCAGGAGGAGTTTTGAGGTATGTGCTGAAAAACATGCATATTGCTGGGAAATGACTTTTGGCAGGTGAGTCTCATGAGGCTCAAAAGGAAAGGGAGAGCTAGAGAGAAACCCCATCTTCTTAGAGAACAATAACCAATAAACAGTGTTGATAAAAATATGGATATTAAAGGTTATTCTTGTGAGGACATACGGAAGAAGTTATTTTAATCCAGAGAAAAACAAAAATTTGCAATAAAGTATCATGAACTTGGCTGAATTGTGTTGTAGTGGTTTGGGGAAGTTAGGATGAGCAATGGTATGGGATAATACCAAGGAAATTTGTAAGCACAATATTGAAAGTGAGGCTGGGGTTCTCTTGAACATAAGATGAGACAGGGGAGGAACTGAAGAAGGAATCCTTAACAAAACACCATATTTAAAAACCGGGGAAATTCTCAGAGCCTGTCCATATTGGGGGGCGGGGAGAAGAAGTGTGTTCTGAAGAGAGGATCAAGTGTGTAGCTGGATTATTGCTAGGTAGATTACAGTTAATACCAGCAGAAATACTACCAGTTTGAGCTCAGGGGAGTGAGACTGGGGCAGAATAGAGGAAGTCTGGGACTTCTAGGACTCAACGATTGGGACCATGGGGCTGTATAGATGCAAACTTGGACCTTTAAGTAAAGGGAAGCATTGACCCAGAGATGACTCAGAAATGATCAGGGCTGCCACTCCTGCCATAAGCCCAGGGGGCAAGGCTGCTTCTCTCTTGGTTTCAGCAGGCCATGTGGGCCTCAGAAAGCTCTGGCAGCAAAACCACTCCACAAACCGTGGGGTGACACTGCCACCCCAGTGAGCATAGAAGACAGAACTTCAAACCAAAGAGGATTATTCTCAAGGCTTAAAATGTAATGAAGTTTGCCTTGCTAGGTTTTGAGCTTACTTGGTCCTGTCAGCCTTTCCTTCTTTCCTATTTTTCCCCATTGAGAATGGAAATGTATATCCTATCCGCATCCCACTATTGGACTAAGGAAATACATAATTTGTCTAATGTTAGAGACTCACAGCTGGAGAGGAATATTCCCTGTACCTTAAAGCTCATCTGTATCTAACATAGTAGTGAGGTGAAATTTTGGATTTCGGATTTACAGATGATGCTAGGATGAGTTAAGGCTTTTAGAGTTATTGAGATGGAGTGAATGTATTTTTGTATTTGAGAATATGAATTTGGGGGACCCAGGGGCAGAATGATGTAGACTAAACATTTGTATTTTCCCAAACTCATATGTTGAAGCACTAAGCCCTGCTGTGTTGTATTTGGAGATGGGATCTTTGTTTTTTTAAATTCTTTTATTGGTACATTTTAGGTACACAATACGTTTACATTTATTATTGGGTGCTTGTACCTGTACATGATGTATCTTATTTCTTATTTTTTCCCCATTACCTGTGTGCCCTTCACCCCCTCCACCCTTCCCTATTTACATAGATTTCGTTTCCATTTTTTTCTTTTTCTCATATTTTT
>NW_004624785.1:11367780-11397253 GCF_000247695.1 Heterocephalus glaber | reverse complement strand
CATTTACTTGTAGAAACTGTCTAATTTCTTCTTTAATTTCCTCTGTGACCCATTGGTTGTTCAGGAGAGTGTTATTCAATTTCCATGTGTTTGTGGGGGTATTACCACATTTTTTTTATCCTTCTGTCTACTGATAGGCCACTTCCAAGATTCAGCTGTTATGAGTTGTGCTGCTATAAACATGAGTATGAGTGTATCGCTGTAATTTGGTGTCTTTAGCTCTTTCAGAAAGACACCTACAAGGGGAATAGCTGCATCAAATGGAACTTCTAGATTTACATTTTTGGTGACTCTTCATATTGATTTCCGTAATGGTTGTACTAGTTCACATTCCCAGAAACAATGTAGAATGGTTCCCATTCTCCCACAATTTTGCCAGCACTTGTTGCTTTTGGAGAACTTGATGATAGCTATTCTTTCTGGAGTAAGATGGAAATTCAGTATTGTTTTAATTTGCATTTATCTAATGGCCATGGATGTACAACTTTTTAAATATATTTATTGGGCATTTGTACTTCTGAGAAGTGTCTTTTCATTTCAGCTGCCCATTTTGATTGGTTCTTTTATTTTAAAGGGTCTTTTTTTAGTTTAAAAAATATATATTCTAAGTATTAGTCCTCTATCTAAGGAATAATTGGCAAAAATTTTTCCTATTCTTTAGGTTATCCCTTCACTCTGTTGGTTGTTTCCTTTGCTATGCAGAAGCTTTTTAATTTGATATGATTTTGTTTGTTGATTCTTGATGTTATTTCTTGTGCAATTGGGGTTCCATTCAGGGAGTCCTTACCTATGCCTAGGTCTTTAAGAATTTCACCTACTTTATCTTCCAGGTGATTAAGTCTTTCTATTTTAACATTTAGATCTTTGATCTATTTTGATTTTAGTTTAGTACATTGTGAGAGATATGGGTCTAAATTCAGTCTTCTGCATGTGGGAAGCCAGTGTTCCCAGTACCATTTATTGAAGCGGCTATCTTTCCCCTGGTGTATTTTTTGGCCCCCCTTTCAAATATCAAATAGCTGAATGCTCCTGGGATTGTTTCTGCATCATCTTTTCTGTTCTGTTGATCCACATAACTATTTTTGTCTGAGTGCCATGCTATTTTTATCACTGTAGCTTTGTAATGTAAATTTAAATTTGAAATTTTGATGCCTCCTCCTTTACTCTTGTTACCTAGGATTGCTTTTACTATTCTGGGTCTCTTCTCTTTTCATATGAATTTTTGGATTGTTTTCTCTAGTTATGTAAGGAATGCTGTTGACATTTTGATTAGGATTGTGTTAAATCTGTATATCAATTTTGGAAGTATGGCCATTTTGAGTATATTGCTTCTACCTATTCAGGAGTGGGAGATTTCTTTCCATTTTGTGATGTCCTCTTCGATTTCCTTCTTAAGAGTACTGTTGTTTTTATTGTAGAGGTATTTCAATTCCTTAGGTTAATTCCTAAGTGTTTAATTTTTCTTGATTCTATTGTGAATGATGTTGTTTCCTAATTTATTTCTTTATGAGTTTATTATGTTGTATAGGAACACTTAATTTTTGTGTGTCACTTTGCATCCTGCTACACTACTGAATTTGATTATTAATTCTAGGAGTCTTTTGGTGGAGTTTTTTGGGTCTTCTATGTAGAGGATCATGACATTTGCAAATAGTGACTTTCCGTCTTTTGATCAATTTTTGATATAGACTATTTCTTTATTATAATAACATGAGGTTTTTAAAAAATTACTGGTTGGAAAAGAATGAGAATAACAAAGTGAACAAAATCAGATCCTTTTTTTTGACAAAACTGCAGTTATAGTAACTTTAAGTAAGAAATTAAAATAATAGAAAATAATAGAAGTGTTGTGGCTTTCCCTCCACTAGGCATAATGTACAATCTGTTATTAAGAAAGGGTTGCCTGTAGAATCAGGTTTATTGTCCATCGCAGAAACCGATGAAACTGAAGACTTCAGTCAGTCTGAATTGGATCATATGACAGGAGCTCCATCTCAGGTATTGTCTCAACCCTTATTTATAGAAGCTTTTTCTTTAGTTTTGAAACATACATACAAAAGAATTTATAACATGCCTCTGAAGAGTATACCAAATTTTGTTAAAGTAAATAGCACATGTATATATGACAGGTTAGAAAATGGAATATTCATCTGCTATAGAAGTCTCCTGTTTTTCTCCTCTGGGCCATATTTCCTATCTGCTATTCAGATATTGGTGTTAATTAAACTCTATATTTTCTAATTTTGCCAATTATGAATATAATTATAAATGGTTTATAGCTTAGTTTGTTAGGTAACTTTAATGGACTTTTATATGAATTTTTTGTAATTTCTCTCACTTATGTAACATTTTGTCAGATTCATTTCTTGTTGCATGTCATAGTTCATCCATTTCACTGGTCAGTGGTATTTATTGAATAGCAATTTACAATTTAAAAAAACCTATCACACTGTTAATGGCTATATTCATCACTTCTTGTTTCTTGTTATTGCAAGCAACTGTGCCATGATTGAAATGGACTGGAAAACAGTTTCCAGTGTTTTATTTAGGCAGAAGAAAACCAGATGATAAACAAGAAGGGGTTTGAGAGAATAAATCAAGTTCCTTATATAGACATTCAACCCTTTTCCATGCTTTGAATCCATTCTCTCCTTCTCAAATACTTGCTGACTGTGTCTGGGGTCCCGAGGCAGTTATAGGCTTGCTTCACACTAGCACTTAGTGTTCTGTTATCTCTGTTCTGCTATCTTCTCCATCTACTTTTCTTTATCCAGAACATTACTGACATCAGCCATAGTCTATGAGTTTTATCACTTTATCTCTTACACTTATTTTAATTGTGTTCTCAAGAGAAGAGTTATATACATGAATTCATCATGATTTCTCTGTTAATATTTTGTAATTGAAACCAGCCAGGGTTCTGTACATTAATTGCCAATAATAGTCTTGATTTCACTGTATTAATGAGAAGTACCTTATGACAAGTAATATATCTACTTAGAGAAATTATTTTTCAACTTTTTTTATAAGTTTAAATCAGTTAATAAATATGTTTTAATATCACAAACTTATACCACCAGCCAATTATTTAATTACAGTAACATCTTTTGAATTTTAAGGTTAAAGTTGAATTCTTTGTTATACTGTATATTTTAATGAAATAGTCTTGAAACCAATTTCCTTTTTTTTCCAGTTTAAAAAAGTGTAATAACTCTTTAAATCTTTGGTGCTTTAGATTGCTGTGATGTTTTGCTGCATTAAAAATGGCTTCTTGATGAGCTCCTTTCATTTCACAGGCTAATATTGTACCACAACCTGTACCTGGTAAAGGTAAATTAATATTCTTTCCATGGCCTTTTATCCTCCCCAGTGGATATCATGGCATACAGGGGACTCTGCTTCTTGACAGCTTTCCTCCTCTTTTTTCCCATCTCTCAGCAGCCTCTATTCAACATCTTTTCTGATTTGTTGAACCTAAGATGTTCTGGAAAGATGAGATAATTTCACTTGTAAAGATCAAACAAAAAGTGAAAATAAAAGATCTGATTAAGAGTCCATGAGTAAAGTTCATAGGTTTGAATATATGTACTTTGTTATCAAAATACTGAAGCCATTGCACATTCTTCAGTTGCTAAAGACTTGGCCAAGACTCAAAAGCAAAAATGTGTTGGGTCATTGGATATGTATACACTTTTTTTTGTTGTTGTTGTTGTTACAGGGCTTCGAACTTGAGTCCTTGAGCTTGTGAGGCAGGCGGCGGAACCACTGAGCTAAATCCCCGGCCCCCATATGTATACACTTTTGATTCAGGAAGTCTGCAAGAGTTTTATGATAATACTTGATAAAAATAAAATAAGGCTGCAGAGTCACCAGCTATGGGGAGGGAGTAATTAAATGACTTTCTGAACACATTTTTGACAATAGATCTGTCAAGTTTTTATTTTTCCTTCTGTTCTCTGAAGCATCCTTTCTTATATTCTCTGTCTATCTACAGCAGGTTTTAAGCCAACTAGTAAATCTAATGTGACTTCAGAATTGCTAAAGAATGTGTACACAAATTTATCAAAGTGATGTCAAAATTTCTGAACACTTGAATATGCATAAAAATTATTATTGAACTCTCTTAAGTATATTAAATGTATAAATATATCTCCACAACATTGAGGCCTGTATGTAAATGATTATCCTAGTACATGTTTTCCCCAAAATAGACTTTGATATTTGGACTCTTCTTTAGTTTTCCATTTAGTTTCTACTTAACCACATAAGATGTGTTTGATATATCTGTCTTCTACATGAACAGAAGAGCAAGCAGGCCCTCGACTGAGTGATGCTCATCAAGCTGATGGTCTTGCTTTGGATAAGGCTTTGGTCAGTCAAACAACAGAAACGTTAGACAAATCACAGGAAGAATTTACAGCAGTACATAATGGTGTTTCCAAAGAAACATGGTTAGATTTTGAAGACTTCTATGTATGCTTTCAGTAAGTATTCAAATGTGATTCATCTGACTATATTGTGGTCATTAAATCCTGAACTGCATTATGCAAATTCACATTAAGATTTTTTTTTTGTATATTTAGTATAGAGGTTATAAAATCTACTTATCCTTAGCTGTCACTTTAAAGAGCTGAGCCAGTATTAGGTGGGTGTTGGTAATATCAACTAAAAGTTCTCCAAGGGAAAAATGGATGCATTTATTATCAGCTGAGCCTATTAATAGCCAAACACATCCCAGGCCAATTTCAGTTTCTCTTCAAAGGTTTGTTTGCTAATTAAGATAGAGATATCTTTTTCACTGAGATCAGTTTTGTGCCATAGGACAACCAACAGCATAGTTATTATTATTATTTTCAACTTTCTGGGTATAATTATTTGATTCTAAGAAACTTAACATGTATGACTAGTTTTTTGCATATGACAATAACCTGTTATAAATATTTTTTCAGGCACATAATCGTTTTCCACAAGCCAGATTCTTACTGCCTTACCTTTCAAAAATCAGAATTTAAGGTAAATATATTATGATCTCTTATTTTTTAGCATAATCATAATAGTGAAAACATTGTCAAATTTCTCTAGGATTTCTAACTTTGAAACATAATTATACATAAAACATCAACTTTCAGAATCTCTTATTGATCCCTTATCAAAACAAAAGCAAGACTCCACTAGCTCATATCCCCAAATGTGATCCCTCTGGCTATGTTGTAGTGGTTAAATTCTGAGCTGCTTCATTATACAGTTTACAGAAAGAAAATTTTGATTTGTGAATAAATGAAGGAAATGCACAAATAAATTTACTGTGTTTGATTTCAATTAGTATTTACTGAAGAGGGCAGTTGCCCAAACAGAAACATATTTTTACCACTATGTCTAGTTCCTTGGGATATTTTTCCTCATATTCTTCCCTCTGGCTAGAGAGTGTTCTTTCATTCTTGCTATCTTCATCCAGCTAACATCTACAAATCCTTCAGAGCAGCACAAATGTCCTCAACTCTGCTAAGTCTCCCTCCCTGGTCATAGCATCTGGTTTTGGTGACCCACTCTCCCTTTCCCCAGGCGCTCTCCCCTCACTCTGCCAACTGCCTGGCTGGTTCTCTGCTCTTCCTTGGCCCCCTACTTGATGTTGGTACTCGCAGAGGACTGTGTGCTTTAGTTTGCTATTGCAAGGACTTTCCTAGTATGATGTAAATAAAGTAAAAATGCAATAAAATTTTGTTGAATAGATTAATTAACAGATCTCACTTTGAGTAGAATTTAGGGGAAAGTATAGAATATATCTTGGCAACCTACTGAGACTTGCACATTTCCTTGTTTTAGGACAAGGCCATACAGGCCCCAGAAAATAAGCCCACACCCTGTTGGCAGTATGTAGATGTGGGGGAAATAAGGAGTCATTGAAAGTATTTTTCCTATTCCACTCATGCTTGATGAAAATGTAGGTGGGAAAAAACCTTGCGAGCATCCTCAAGAGGTGGCTGCCTGCTCCGAAAGCAAGAATTAGGTCTGCAGTAGTAACTGGCCGGGCTGGGGGGTAGGCTACTGTGTCCTAGAGTCTGCTGCTAAAAGCATCCAGAGGGCTGCCTTGACCTTGTGAAGGACAGGTCCTTGACCTTGTGAACCAGGGTATTTACTGGAAACACCGAATTCACATTATGGTAAAAGAATAATGTGCAGTTTACAATTTACTTAGACATATTTCTATATTGAAACAGTTTTCAATAATAAAATGATAGTTATTCATAGATGCTGTAGGTCCTGAATTAAGTTCTTGATTGCATGAACTCCTCAGAGCAAACTCTATGGAAGGGGCATTGCCGTCATTTTATAGGTCAGGAAAATGAGGCAGATCAAGTTTGAATAAAGCACCCAAGATCACCTAACCAGCAAGTGGCACCAACACAGTGAGACATTGGGTTTATCTGGTTGGCATCCTGGGCCTTAGCCACTAGGCACACCTTTAGATGAAGCAAGGGTGTGGCTCTGGGGCACTAGTAAAAATTTAAACTGTTCTTTATTCTGATCTGATTTTTATACGTAATGGTAAATATAGATTTTTTTTTTCTTCCTCTTAAGTTCTTAGCTTGGCAAAATAAAATGATGACCCCATTGTATGAATCCTTCATTCCTCTGAAATTTTGAAAACATTAATGGTGTGAGACAATAGTGACTCTTTCTTGGAGAGCATTGGAACTCAAACTTAATGGCATTTAGTGTGGCCTGAAAGGAAGAGTTGGTTGTGGCAGATGCTGCTAGCTGAGCATGGAGCCTGAGGCCTGACCTCGGCCCGTTCCATAGATCCTCCATTGGTTGACATTTGGTGTGAGGCTGGGATGTGCTGGAATCAGGGAAGAGTCCCTCTGTGTGGCCTTGAGGACTCCCCCGCCTCAATTCTCAGACTCAAAAGTGACAGCAAATTGAGCTCAGTGCAGAAACTCTTCACACATACGTGTTGGGGTGGCAAATCCATATTTTCAGAAAGTAAATAAATTTTTGAAACAACTGCCTGTAATTCCAGTATGTTGCAATTGAAAAGAGACAAGTAAATTGAAATGTCACATGATAGCTAATGGAAAATTTTGGAGGAGGCAGTGATATAAACATCTGGACATTGTATCAAGCATTTTTAGCAATCTTGTTATACTTGATTGAATAACAAGGTTTCTTTTTCAAACTATTACTAGAGATTTGTCTTTCCCATATTAACTGGTGATTTAAATGTTACGGTAAAGGCCGGGGATTTAGCTCAGTGGTTCCGCTGCCTGCCTCGAAAGTGCAAAGGTCCTGAGTTTGATCCTGGCTACCAAAAAAAAAAATTATGGTAAAGTAATAAGAAAAGTTTTTATACTACAATGACAATTTCATGGAATACATTTGCCATAAGCAATCAGGCAAAATGATGGTGAAACAGAATAAGACAATAGTCAAGAGTGGCAACCTCAAAGTCACACAGATAGATAAATCTACTTTTGAATCTCAGCTTTGCTACTTACAAACCCTGGCTTTTGGCAAATCAACTCCTTCACCCAGAATTAAGGATATTAATAATGCTTACACAGGATAAATTGAAATCGTACTCATGCAACCCTTATGTGACTGTCTTTAAAGACAATTTCTGGTTTTACTCAGCACTTTATTGCATCTCCAAAACAAAAATCCAGTCTGGCATATCAGTAAGCAGCGGGTATATTTCTGAAGATCTTTGTGAAAAGCAGGAAAAGAAGGTTTAAAAAAAACCCTATACCAGCCTGTAAAACACCTAAATATGTCCCCATTAAACAGGCCCGTTCTCTGTGGAAGTCGCTGTGGCCTCGAAGCCTCGCAGCCTTCCGTCCGCTGAGCACTGCTTTGTCTTCCACCCAGCCTCCTTGCCACCTTTGCACATTTGGAACAAGAACACCCCTTTTCTTAGTTCATAGAGCAAAGCTTTGGCTTTCCGACAGCTGAGGGCCAGTCTCAGAGATCCTACAGATCCCGCTTCAGTGGGCTATTGCCAGCACTCACCCAATAGGATTTTCTTCATATTATTAAACCTATAAAGTTTAATACTGTGATGCCTAGAACTCAGTAAGTTTCTTACGGGTGTCAGGTATTGTACTGTATCCTTATTAGGAGTAGAAAATAATACCTTCAATGGACTAATAGTAAGTATGATGACTGGTCTGATTTCTTGCAGTTTTCAGAAGAACGTGTGTCCTACTATCTATTTGTGGACAATCTAAAACCTATTGAACTACTGGTTTGTTTTTCTGCATTGGTACGCTGGGGGGAATCTGGAGGTAAGAGAGCTCTGAGAAAAGGATCATCCTAAAATTCACATCACATGCAGGGTGTGGAATAGGCAATAAGATTTAGAGACCATGCACAAGGAAACTTCCTTCCTTACCAGAATTTTTCAAGACTCACACGGGACCACCTATACCACCTCCGCCATTGCTCTCACTCCCTGATACTGAGGGCCATGATCACTCCTACCCCTGATGCCTTTCTTGCTCACAGACATCTGTTCACTTCCTTGCTAGGCCAAATCCTATTTTTCTTTTCACCTACAGTTGTCATCATTTTTTTTTTTTTTTTTTTTTGTACTGGGGATCAAACTCGGGACCTTGCACTTGCAAGGCAGGTGGCAGAACCACTGAGCTAAATCCCTGGCCCTGTCATCATTTTTGATTCTTTCAAAATCAACTGAACGACAATTCCAGTATGCTCTCTTCTATCCCACTTTGGCTCCTGCTATGATTTGGATGTGGTCTGTCCCCTAAAGGCATATGTGCTAGATGCCTGGTCCCCAGTGTGTAACGTTGAGGTAGAGGAAGGAATCTTGAAGATGTATGGACATAATTAAGTCATCAGAGACACCATCTTCAGCAAGGATTAATGCTGGCCTCACAGAGGGAATTCGTTTTCACGAGAGTGCATTGTTCCAAAGTGAGGCCATCCCAAGATGCCCCTTCTGCACATAGGCCATGCCCATTCTGCTTCTGTATCATGATACTGTGCAGCCAGATGCAGGTCCTTGCCTGGAATCCACAGCCATGCTCTTGGATCTCCAGGCTGTGAACTAAATGAACTCTACCCAGCATCAGGAAATGGGCTAATACATCCTCCTACATTCATGGTTACAGGTTACATTGCAGAATTTATCTTTACTGTTAGTGAATCATCTCAGTCATCTCCATTTCAAGCACCTTAGTCTCCAACTACCACTACCTGATTTTTCAGTTTACTTTCTCTAGAATGCCCATCCCTATAGTTCTTGCTCTTCAAGGATCTTCATCCATCTACATGCCACTATTTCTCTGTCCATCATTCTCCTCCTGTCCTTTCATATTCCACCCCCAACGTAAGTTCTGTGATCCATTATGGTAATTATATCCTTGCACAATACTCCAACCATGCTTGCCCTTACCCTCTCTCTTTTTACTTTCCCAGTAGGAATGCCAATATTGTTCAAACTCAACTCTGTGACTGGTAGGTGGTTGCAACAGAACAGCAGAATATGATTAGAGGGAAAAACAATGACAAAAACGATAGAGAACTGAAACACTCTTACTGATTAACCCCACTTTACACTGAGGAGCAACCATCTCAAGAAGACCCTGTAGTGCTGCTAACATTTCTGGAGCTCATTCATTCTCCCACTCTCACTCTCATGGGTGGCCATTTCAAACCTTTACATCTTCTCATTCTATCTTCAGACCTTCAACATCCATGCTTGTCTTGACTCATTTTTAGTTGATGGCCATATAAGTGGTTTCCATGAAGAGACAGAAAATGAAAAGTGACCCATCTTATCTTTCCACAATGAATTTGCTGAAGCTCTCACAAGACTCCCTTCCTGCTCTAATGGTGCACTCTCCCTGCTCCTGTGTAAGGGAGGGAGAGAGGGGAGGGGGAGAGAGAAAGAGAGAGGGGGGGAGAGGGAGAGAGAGAGGAGAGAGAGGAAGAGAGAAAGAGAGAGAAAGAGAAGAAGGAAAGAGAGATTGAGAGGACATATTCTTTATTTCTTTGGCTGACTTTGTTGAAGAATATAACTCAAGTTAATAGAACCTGGTACTGTAGGTGTTCAATAAATACAGAATGTTTAACATTGAATGCTTTGCTAATGTTGAGGGCAAGAACACCAACATATCCCCAATTCTTTGAATTGTGTCTGTGGTGTAGCTTAATAAACTTTCTCAGATTTAGTGATCCAAGTTTCCTACATTTGTCTAACCAGTGGCTCTGAAGTCACCACATCCTAGAGAATTTAAATTCTATATGCATGAAGGTGTTTCAGGCCATGTTGTGGCCTTGTATCTTTAGCTTGAGAGTTTGTGAGAAATAAGGAAAAAAGCATTTTACCCTTAGTCATTCACAAAAAAAGAGACCATATTATTTATTCATATTAACAGAAAAACTTGGTGTTAGTATAAAGTTTTTGTTACTTCAAAGGCTGAAAATCATAGGTAAAAATTTAGATAAACAATAGAATATTTTTTCTTTGACACCATCTTGGATAAATCTCTGGGATAAATCTCAGATGTTATGTATTTCTTTCCATTAAAATTACATCTAGGAATATACTGGAATTACTGTCATAGAGATAATAAAAGCAATGGTACACTGTCATGAAATATACCTTTCTGTCCTCCTTTTCGCAATTTTCTCATTCTTCACCTGAGGGTATGATTATGAGAAGGCAGATAGAACAGAGTTCCAACTGAGTATTATTTCCTATAATTATTTACTTAAAGTAGTTCCTATTTTTATGAACTTTTTAGATATGTCTAATACCTGATTTATTATTACTATTATTTTTGTTGTTCCTGGATAAGAGCCACTACAAATGAAAACCAGTGTAGTTTCACAATGAAATTTCAATATATTTTCACTTTTTCTAAAGCTTTAACAAAAGACAGCCCTCATGTGGAGCCTGGACTCCTAACAGGTGAAGCAATTACTTGGAAGTCTCTGAAGCCACTCAGTTCTGTTCTGAGGATTCATACATATGCTACCAAGGCCACCATGCTGCAGCTGCCTGCAGGGTATGGATTGACTTCATTTTTGCTTTACTAAAATTTTTTTTTCAAGCCCTTCAAACTGTTGACTGACTAATAAAGAAGTAAACAACATAGACTCTAGGAAACTGTTTTCTGAAGTGATTTCACACGGCACACGTCAGATTCTTGAAAGAAATAGTTCCATGAATGAATAAATTGAGAAATACCATACATTGGATACCTTTTCAGAAGATCCATTTTTATCAATTATTCTGAGAAAATATTTGGTGAAGAATATTGCTTAAATTTTTTTAACCTAGCAGTTTCTAAAATTAATCAATGAATTCCTTATATTTCCTTATAAATGTTTTTACATTCCATAGAAAGTACCTGGATTCCATTTAAACACGGTTTGAGAAACACCACATTTTTCCCTACAAATCTAGATTTTTAGCTGTGGTTTGTTTTTGACAGATATTTTTAATTAAAGTAAAACTGACAAAATAAACTTTCCATTTTAAAAAATATGTTTAATGGAAACATTTTCTGGATTTGAGTGAATAAAAGCTGGAGTACTACCTCATATTTCAGATGACGTAAATGTTTTCACTGGATTTTTCTCTTAAGATCAGTCATGCTTATTATTTGTCATCAATGCAAAGCTATGGCTCTTGTGCAAAAGGCAAGGCCTAAGAACGAAACAAAGTCAAATGGTAAAATAATGTAAGGTGAGCCCCCAATATTTCTAGAAAAATGACGACTACAAACTTTACCATTACTCTCATCTTCTCTAATGTCTCTGGACTGGAGAGATTCTCCCAGAAATGGAGTTACTGTGATCACTCAACCACTGGTGCAACCTAGGACAGGGAATTGACAGAGGAGCTTCTCATGGCCACGTTTTCTCCAACAGGCTCTAACCCATCAACACCCATACTTTGAAGGTGCTCTAAATGCTCTGTAGCTGGGGAAATGTGAATGTCCCTCTTCCCGAGGATACTGTAATCTTTTAAGAGAGACACAATGAGTATATATGAAATAATATATTTGTTAGAAAAAGACTAGGAAAGTACAAGGCCTTATCCTCATTTGATTTATTGTTTTTGGGAAAAATCAAGACCAGTAGTTCACAATATTATTACAAGTGGTGGGAGGTAACTCTAGCATGTACAACTTTGTCATTTAGTCTGATGACATAATTAATACAGATTTCATGATCTCTGAGTATATTTTTTTAAAGTGAAGGTTCAGAGATATTTATCTCATCTGTGTTAAATAAACAAAACAAAACAAAATAAAGCCAGATGCGGTGGTGCAACAGTCAAAAGGCTGAGGAGGAGCTCTGCAAGTTTGAGGTCAGCCTCAGCTACACAGTGAGTTCAAGGCCAGACAGAACTGCATAGCGAGAGTGTCTGAAAGAACAAACAAAAACCAACCAAACAAACAAAAAACAAACTAGGTCCTCACATGGTGTCCATTCCCTACAGGAGACACATGCTGCTCTTCACTGCATACTCCCCCGTGGGACATTCCCTACACGTCTGCAGCATGGTGAGTTTTGTCATGGGGGATGAAGACGTTGCGCTGCCCCACTTTGAGCAGGTAAATGTTTTAGCAACTGCTTTTTTGTTGTGTGTGTTTTATTTTCAAAGATTTTTACTCTAAATCCTATTCTGTTTTTTATTTAACTTGCCCCCTTTTTAATCTTTTATAGTATATTCTTCCAGAAATGCCCAAGTGCATCTGTAGAATGATAGCTTAAATTCTGTAGTGACAAAATAGTTTTTTCCTCCCCAAACTACCTTCATTCTATTCTGTTGAGTCCCCTTTGCATCTCTTAACATCTCAGGTGGACCCTGTGGTACAATTACCCCTTTGGTGAATAAAGGATCAGGATAGTGCTTTTCAGTGCAGTTTAAACTTTTGATCTCTTTCTCTCCTTTCATTGCTTTGTTGGCTGAAGGAAATTGGAGTGTGTGTCCAGGCTCAAGAGGGCAAACGGTGGCCTGTGGAAGGTTCTATCACTTCATCTTCTCTCTTGGTTTCTTTTGCTTTTCTGCTGTGACAGGGCAAATGGATCCATCACCTCTCTGAAGTTTTTTCTAGGTTTTGGGTGTTCCCTGTCTATCAAGGTGCATTTGGGTGAAGACTCATGCATGGCCTTCCCTGCTGCTTAATACTTAACATTTCCTCAGCCCTAACAACTCCTCATGAAAATTCAAAACCCAAACCAAACCAAAACCAAAGAAAAAACACAATATAAACAACTCCAGGTGATGCAGCTTTGTACTGTGGTATTCTCTTAAGTTAACCAACAAATCTTGTGGCAACAAGATGGCTCAAGACCAGCTTCCTTATGCTGTGTCCTCCTGGCTCAGACACGCCTCACTTGGCCTTTTGCCTGTGGCAGCAGTGGCTACAGAGGAGTCCCCAGGGCTTTCCTCTACTGGCTGTGCCATTCCTCACCATGCTTTTTTCCCTGCTGAACAGATACAGAAGGAAGATCACCTGTCTTATAAGCAGATGTCTGTATTTCCTTGACTATGTTTACCCTTCTTATTTCTAATTTTTATCTTCTAAAAAACCATTCTGCTTTAAACAATGTGGATTACCCAGCTTGTTGTCTTTCTATGGTGAATTATCTCCCCAGGCAATTACTTATTTTGGTCTATGAGCTCCTACTTCCCTGGAGATGTCACTCCCTTGTCTTGTAAAGATTCTTGGTATTCAAGCCTGGTCCCCATTGCTAATAAAGAATCTACCCAAAAACAGATAGACTCAAGATCCATAGAGCCATAACTGATCATCCTCAGTGCTGCTGCTTGCCCAGGACACCTCTTTGGCCCTGGTTTCACCTTATGGAGTGACACCATTCTCATGAAGTTTTCCTGAGGCCTTGGGATTGGCAAGTCAGCTGTGTCTGTTTGCATCAGTTTCTCACCCTTCCTAGACATCTGTGTTGTTCAGTGACACTTTCTGGGCCACCCCTCAGTATTGCTACAGGTAACCACAGAGTAATGATTGCCCTGTGATGTCCCCAGGAAGAAGTGAAGTGAGACTCAGAGTTTTCCCAACAACTTCCTCTGTCCATGCTGCCTCCAAGCCCCTTCGCTTCAGGCATCTCCATCACTACCCATCACACCCCAGCCTAGATAGTCTTCAAGCATTGCAGGGTTTTCTCAGATTTTAGAAAGTAGAATTATTTCCTAAATCCTTGTCTCCTTCTGGCCCTGACTGTCTCCTCAGAGTCAATAACAGATGGGAGCCCACAGTCCCACCTAGCTCCGCCTCTTGCCTGTCTGATCTTTCTGGCTCTCTCTCTTTCCAAATTTCTCTGCTCTTCACTCCTCAAACCCCACACAGGAAATGTGTCTGAATTTTTGTTGGAATAATTCCTAGACATTCTCCAGAACTCAGTCTGGATATTAATACTATGGAGAAATTTTCCCTGACTCCCAGTGTAAGGTGGGTGTTCTTCCTCTCTATTTCCACACAGGTAGGAGCTACATTCCTTGTTTTGTGTCCCCAGGACCATAGCATCTGTAAAACACCTTGGTCAAATATGTTCTCCACAGGTAACTGGTGAATAAACCAATCAGAAGGGATTTTTCTCCCCCAGAAACTGAGTTTTTTTAATAATTACACTTAAACATGAGGAACACTACTACTATACATGCTTTATCTTCACAGGAGAGCTACCGATTTACAGAGCAGTCTCTAATAATTTTGAAAGCTGTTGGAAATGTGATTGCTAATTTTAAAGATAAGGCTAAGCTTCCTGCAGCTCTGAAGGATCTGCAAGCAGCTCACTACCCCATTCCTCTGCACAACAAGGAGCTCACTGCCCAGCACTTCAGGGTAAGTGGGTTCTAGATTCAAAGGTCATAGCGGGAAACTCTGTTTAAAATAATGCCACTTACAGACTGTCTACAGGTACAAGCAGTGTAAATTTCCTACTTCCCCTGTTATATTAATTCCTTTCTTCCCTACCTATCCTGCAGGATGAGGAACCCAAAGCAACCAGATGTATGTTATAGCTTAGGTTTATTGTAAATCATACCAAAACCCCCAGTAGAAGCATCACACTGGGATTACACTTCCAGGAACTAAGCCCTCCAATCCAGCAAACTTCTAGTTCCAGGGGAAAAGCACATGGATTCTGCAAATGGGTCACTGTGAATAATGGGGAGAGAGGAAATACTTCCACATTTTGAGTCTCAGACCTACATGTTTCAGTTATGCAGACACAGCACCACTATTAGTCTTTGGTTCAGTGGAAATGTACCGCAGGATTTCATCTACAGGCTGAATTCTTACTTACCCTCCCATGTGCCATTCCAGTCTACCAGGAATTTTATCATTTCTGTCTATGGCATATGTTAGGGCCACTGAGACCCAGACTATCCTTAGTAGTTAAGTCCTTACTTCTGGGTGATTCACGAGGTGATCAAAATATATGATATGTGTTTAAATAAAAACATTTCAGTAAAAGATACATTAACATTGATCCCCCACAAAATACTGTCCCTTGTTTCTTACATATTTATTTGATCATTCTTGCCACTTTCTGAAGCAGTTCTGGGAGTGTTCTTTTGTGAGCAACTTTATAAGCAGTGATAAGAATGTGGTGACTACTGCTTTCAAGTGTCATCCAATGGAGAGGCAGCCTTGTAAAAACATTACTGTGCGTCCCATTCACCTTATTCACTGGACCTGGCACTGAGGGGCTATGCATAGCCACCATCCCAGCTACAGTGATTACTCAGTGCTCGGGCCTACCTGGCTAGCCTTGATTTAATATGTAAATCAGGTCTTTGTGCATACTTAACACAAAATGAAGTTATTTTGGTAACAGAACATCTCTGTTTTATATTTTGGTAATTACATAGCTATCTGACATATGATGAAAAACTTTTGTCTAAATAAACCTAAAAAAGCTTTTTCAACGTAAGTACTCCTATGTGATAAAAAAGTGATAAAAACTTTAAGCAACATAATTTTTTCTTTGTAGCATATTAAATAATATTATGTCTTGCAATGGATGGTATCTTCCAGTCAATGAAATATGATATTTAACTTGCTTAAGCACAAGGATCATATATTTTATCTTACTTTATATCTCCTCAACCAGTTTAACACTGTATTTTTTTCTTTCTTTCTTTTTTTTTGGTACCAGGGATTGAACTTGGGTCTTTGTGCTTGTGAGGCAGGCGGTGGAACCACTGAGCTAAATCCCTGGCCCAAATGCTGTATTTTGATTGAGTGAATATTATGAACATCATTGTAGTAATTAAATTTTATTAAATTAAAATTAGTAAAATAATATTTTTGAACTCTTACATGGTGAGTGAGATTTCAAAGAGTCTTTTGCTCGATTTTGTAATATTTTTGGGAAAAAATTTTATATTTTATTTTTAGGGTACCTAAACTTTCTTCAAAACTCTCTGGCCAGGTTATGGTATTTTTTTTAGTTTAAAAAAGTAAGTGCATTTTGTATTTTTCAGGTTTTCCATGTTTCTTTATGGCGTTTAATGAAAAAAGCTCAACTACCAAAGCTTCCTTCAAGCTTCAAATTTGCATTCCGGGCTCTGGTTTTGGAGGTCGAGTCCCTTGATTCCTTCTTAGAGGATGCTTCTTTAGGTATTAATGAATTTTAAATATTTAACCAAGGAATTTCTAGCTTTATGTAGGATAAATAATTTCAGATGGGTGAGCATAAAAGTTTGTGTGGTATAGCTAGACAGTAGGTCTGCATGGATGGTCACAGAACTCAAGTTATGGTTTGGGAAGCTCATGGAGTCCAGGGAGCTGCTGAGTATCCCTTCTCATCCCTGCTGAGCACACTTCCAGAGGAACCCAGAACTTCCTTGTCTTGTTTCTAACCTTAAAAAAGTATGAAAGTCACTGATTTGTGATTTGAGGAAGTCTGGGAAAATCCTAGCCCAACTGGCCCTGTTTTCCCCACTTTCCTAAGTTCTGTCCCCATTCCCACTATGGTAATGATTCCTTTCAATTCTCAGGAAAGTTGTGGGCTAGTTTCACAGAGGAATCCATAGTAGAGCACTGAGGTGTCACTGTTCATCTATTTCTCTTCTCCAGAAAGGTTGCTTTAAGGACATGCCTGTAATCCCAGTACCCTGAGAAGCTGAGGTAGGAGGATCGAAAGTTCAAGCCCAGCCTGGGCAACTTAGCTACATAGTGAGATCCTGTCTCAAAACTTTAAAAAGGGCTGGGAACGTAGCTCAGTGAAGGCCTTGGGTTCAATCGTCAGTCCTCTCACCAAGTGAAATATAATGATAAATCTGCCATTGTGGCATTTGATATATTGAAGGGCTTTGCCAGCAATCACAGAAACTTGGGGAAAGTATTCAATATAAACTCAGTCTAGAGTTTATTTTTCTCTTTCCAGCCGAATGGGTAGATATTAAATATTCTACGCCAACAAAGGAGGAAGAGTATCCTTCAGAGAAAGTAGCAGCAGCAAGTAAAATTCAATCGGTGTGGAGAGGGGCATATGTTAGACTACTTATGAGAGCCAGAATGCCAGGTATAACTTTTCAAACATTTATAAAATAATTTATGTATATAAGAATGTATAGTTGTTTATATGTGTAATTGAAAAGTATTTTAGACAAAAAAAAAAAAGAAAAGTATTTTAGAGTCACCCCACTTTATGGATCAGCAATACATTTTTATTCTATAAGTACTGAAACTCTTCGAGGTCAGGAATTATGTCAATATTCATTCTCTTGGCTGGGGATTGGTGGCACATGCCTATAATTTCAGCACTTTGGGAGGCTGAGGCAGGAGGATCCAGTTGGGGCAGTTTAGTAACTTAGTAAGATACTGTCTGAAATAAAAAGAAAAAATTTTTTAAAGTGCTGGGGATGAAGCTCAGTGCAAAGGTCCTGGGATCAACCCCCAATACCATATAAGAAAGAAGGAAGGAAGGAAGAAAAAGAAAACCCCCAAATCTCATTCTTTTGTCCCCAACATTTAGCCACGGTGCCTCACACATAATAAGTGCATCATAAATACTTGCTGAACAAGAGCATGAATGAATGGATGGATGAAGGAATGTTGTTTTCCCGATCTGTCATGAGTTCATTTCAAACAAGGAGCTGGTCTTTTTCTTTGTGTGTTGCCAATGCCTAGCAGTATGCAGCCTTAGTCAGCTTCAGTGAAATCAGATTTTTTTTTTACCTTCCTATCCTGGATTTCAAAGAAATGAATGAATAAATGAGTAGATATGAACAAACGACAAAGAGTCCTTCATTTATGTGCATGGTGATGTACATTTAGAAGGCATCAATACATTTTAAGTGTGTTCTTAGATTTATTAAGTCAAATATATTTATGTATATGAAATGAAATTTTTGTGAAAAATGTATATTTTATTAGCTTAAAATATAACAGTAGGTGCAAAAATTCCATCATTTGCATTCTGCAACTTCAGTAGACATTTTGCTAGAAAAAGACTTATCTCAATAGAATTATTCAAATATATTGAAATGTTATAAAAACATTTAATAATAATTGTCAAAATATCCATCTAAGCAGACATAAAACTGAAGATATATAAAGGTTTAAAAAACTACATTTCCTAATTCTGTGAAATAAAAATATTGCAATTGTCTGATTTTTATTTTTTTTTCCATTAGAAAAAAATACATGAATTTATCAGACTAAACGTATGGCTTATATGTGTGGTTGTTTGTCCATATGTGTTGTAAAATAATATTCATGCAATGATTTAATTTATTTTTTAAAGACTGAAAAACTTCAGCAACTTAATGCACTTAACAGTATTTGCATTTTTTTTTCACTCAACACATATTTATTGAATTGATCTTATATGTGAAGCACTATTCTTGATTCTGGCCTCAGAGAAGTCAGCGAAACAGTCAGAGTTTCTGCTGTGATGAATCTTATGTTCCACTTGCAGTAAATATATACTAGATAAATAAATAAATTATGATATCAGCTTTAGATACTGATAAGTACCATGAATAAATTGAGATAGGATAATTAGAAAAAGAATGTCAGTCTGACATGTCAATTTTGAAGTGCTTACTATAGATTGCATTTTTTCCTTTCAGATTGGCTAGTTTTCAGCCATTTGTCAATAACTCAGTAAAATGAGTTTTGATGGAATCCTATTAGCTGTCGTTCTTTAGAAAAATTGGATGGACTACTTTTTGCTGAGATAAAGTTTTTCATGTCATTGCCGAGATGAAATTTTCCTTATAAATACTATTTGATAAAAATCTTAAATTACATCAAAGAACACTTTATGACTTTTAAACTAAAGATGAAAGAGAATAGCATAATGTGAGCAGAGCTCTTGACTGAAGGCTTATAGTTGTATATTTGAAGCATGATTTTTCTGCTTATCAGGTTTATTAATTTGGACCCATCCTACTTGTGAGTTTCAAATTCTTCATCTCCAAATGAAGGCTATAAACACGATGATCTTCCTGGAATTTTACAGATTTAATGTTGTTATTTATTGTTATTTTTAGGCACAAAGGAAAATCTCAGTGTTGCAGATGCTCTTCAAAAAATTTGGGCAATATTGGAACTGAATTTAGAGCAATATGCACTTTCCCTGTTAAGGTAAAGTGGTATTTCCTCTTCCCAGTCTACGGATATCCTTTAAAGTCCAGTTCGAGTGCTACTTTATTTGTTGAGTTGTCTCTGATCACTGCAGCTAGAATCACACCATCACTACTGATGTTTACCTAAAATATTTCTACGATACTTACTACTTTTTGTTTGTGTCTTAATTGTCCATATCTAAAATTTTAAGTAGAAAGCATCTGAAAGGCTGAGCAGTCTCTTAAAATCTGTGGTACCAAGAAGGCAAAAGTTACAGTTTAGGATCTGGTAGGGAAGGGGACCCAGTAAACAAAGTAATCAGATAAAACCCTAGAGGACAACAGGGACAAACTAGAAGTAGATTAAGCCTTAGATAAACTTCATTCTAGACACAAACCACATCCAAGATGCTGCATAATCTGAATAAAACTAAGAGAAAATTATATATAGATTATATAAATTTTGAGAGAAGTGGACCTGCTGGTAATAGGAAGTGACAGGAAACAAACCTCTAAAAGTAGCTGTTACGGAAATGTCCAAGAAAATAAAGAATAAAGAAAAAATGGATAGATAGAAACTTTGGTATTTTAGTCAATAAAACATAGTCAAATGGAAATTACACAAATGAATATTTGAGTAATTGAAATTAAGAGTGGATTTAACAGCAGATTAGACAGAATAAAAAAAGGTTAAAGTACTGGAAGACAGGTCAATAAAAAGTATTTCAGCTGAGCAAGTGGGGAAGTGAGTGGAACAACAGCAGGTCTAGTGTATATCTAGCTAGAGCCCCTGAATGTTAAAATATAGCTGTGCACTTTCCAAACGGATGAAAGACATTAAACTATATTTTCAAGGAATTCTGCAGATCCCCTGTAGAAAAGCCAAAGAAAACCACACCTCGTCTCATGGCAATCTAACTGTTGAAAACCAAAGACCACAAGAAAAACCTCAAGAGCAGCCAAAGAAGTAAGGCACTTATCTTGGAAGAAAAGGCAGATTAATAGCTCTGAGAAGAAGTAAATTAATGTCAGTAGTGACTCACAGTTCCAGAGTAGGGTAAAAGCTTTTAAAAAGTCCTAAGGTTCTAGTGTTATTCAGAAACAACAAATATAATCTTTTAGTCGAGACTCTAATTGGATGAGGATGCATGATGTATTCTTTAAAAAATTTTTTTTTTGGTACCGGGGATTGAACTCCGGCCCTTGCATTTGTGAGGCAGGCGGCGAGGCAGCACCATTGAGCCAAATCCCGGCCCTATGCATGTTATATTCTTTACCATGATCCAATTTGTCTTAATCAGTGAATTTAAGAAAAATTGATTAATTATATATTTTCTTAAGAATATAAAGGGAGGAAACATTTTCCAACTCACAACTATAATGCAAGACTTGACAAGGACAGTTCAAAAAATAAAATTGCAGACAAACTGTTCTCTTGAACATAGATGCAAAAAAGGTAATAAATTATTAGCAAATCAAAATTGGAATCATCTAAACAGGGTAAAACCTCACAACTGAGTGTGTATCCCTACTCCCCAGACATACAATGGTAGATTAATATTAGATTAGTCACTTTGATTTAGCACACCAACAAGAAATAGGAACAAAATATTTAGTTACATGAGTACATTCAGAAATCATTTGATAAAAGTTAAGGCATTCAAAATTAAAAATATTGTTTAGCAAATTAAGATTTAAGAAACTATCTTTGGTGTGTTAAGATATTTAGCATTTTATAAAACAAACAAACAAAAAATAGAAATCCTACTGTAAACATGATTAACAGTGAAATTTTTGAAAGCTTTCCCTGAGTATGGGAAAGATTCCTGCCCAACCACTTCCATTCTAGACCATCCTGAAATTCCAAGGAGGGAAAAAGAGCAGTAAAACAAAGCAAAAGCCACCAGAATTTTAAGGAAAGAAATGAAACCTCCACTGTTAACAGATGATATGATAATCTATATAAAATGCCAAAAAGTCTACATAAAACCTCGGATACAAGACCACTATAAAATTAAAATAGAATTCATATTTATAAGCAAAAGATAAATAGAAAATTACATATACATTTTAAAAAAGTAAAATAAGACTAAAATTAATGAAAAAAGTCCATAATGAGCCAAATATAAAAATTTTAACTAAAGATAGAATTCAACTGTGCACTTCCCCAACTCGGAGAATGAATGTCTCATAACCTCACCTTCAGTGTCCCATGGGTGTTGTTAGTCCTAGCTTGATTAACTTTTGCTCCAGAATGCTTAATGGTTTCCTAAAATGAGTACACATTAACCTAAAATTCCACATGTATGAACACACACAAAGAGCACAAACCCTTCTTTCCAATTTGCTTCTGGGGTTTTGGGACTTCCATGAGAAGATCTCTGGTTCAGTCCTACACCTAAAAGGTGAATTCCCCTATTATGGAGTTGGATCAGACAAAACATGGCTAAATTAAGATCTTAATTATGGATAAATTTTCCAACTCAGGAATGTCTCTCAGGGTCATTCAAGATATTCCACATGATATATGAGTATTGATGGCCCTATGTTTATTAGGATTTTCTGAATTATATGAAAACACGCGGACTATGTGAAGGGAACCAGGACAATCTGGAAAGGCTCTCAGCGTCACCCTTATTATACAATGTTGAGAGATTCAATTACAATTCCTTGTGTAACCTGCTTAATCCCTGTGTCAGCTCAGCTGATGCCCACGTGTTAGCTTCTCCCAGCTGAGTGTGCCTTAGCCAGTGCTTGGTACTGACAGACCACCACATTATACTTCTTACTCAGTTTTGTGGCTTGTGCCTTGATGTCCCCCCAAAACCTCATGCAGTCATAGATGAGCCTTTTTTCTGGGATTGATTTATGATGCAATGCTAGGCTCAAGGGCACTAGGATTAAGGGTGTGAGTGCTACCTGCCATAAGTAATCTGCATAAGATAAAAGGGGCAGAAAGACACTGTTGAGGGCTCCTCCTCCTACCATTGTTACTTTTGCCATCATGATCTGTTGCTCCACTGCCACCCTGCCTTGGAGCCATCCAATTATGGACTGAAACCTCTATGAGGTGTAAGCCAAATAAACCTTTCCCCCTTAACTTTGAGTGTTGGGTATTTTGTTTCAGCAAATGAGAGAAAAGTAAATAAGACACTCAGAGTGATCCTGTCATTCATCATTCTCTGATGAATGAGAGCTCTGATGAGGAAAAATGGAGAATTATTAATATATATACCAGGACTATAAGCATAAACCACTACTGCCCCAGGCAAACCAGAATATATAGTCATTTATTAATTTATGGCATCATCATTTAAAAAACCCCTCCAAGTATAACCCTGTTAATTTCTTCCCACCACCAAAGATTAATGATCATATGGAGCATGTGAACTCTGTCCTCCATGAGGACCTGCATGATTTTATTTTCTATTAACAGCCAATCTGAGCATTTGCTTTCTGGAATCCAAGAATACCTGTAGCTCCGTCTTGACCTCTAATAGGGAGCTATTTGGTGCCATAAGGGGTTCTATCCTAGCTAATACCTGAGACATTGTATGAAAGACTATATTTCTGGTGCTGCTAAAGCTAGGTCTAGATTCTGGCAGGGTGGGAAGGATAAGGTGCAGAGGATCAATCATTTCCACCCTGCTCTGAAATATGCCACAACCTTCCAGGGAGCAAACATGAAGAAACTTTAATCCATAATTTTTGCATGTATCACCTGCTCATACACCAGAAATCATGCAGAAGAGAAATAGAACTCTCCCCTTGTTCATGGCTTAGTTTTTTTTTTTTTTTCAGTACCAGGGATTGAACTCGGGACCTTGGACTTGTGAAGCAGGCGGCGGCACCACTGAGCTAAATCCCTGACCCCATGGTTTAGTTTTAAAAATCAATTTTTCTAAATCCATCCCTTACATTCAGTTGCATCCTAAACTCTATTCTCTACTTCAGTTCTAGGTCCTTTAATTGTCTTGATCCATTTTTATTAACAGTTGTCCTGCTTCTAGTTTTCCAAGCCTTATAGCTTAAACTTTGGTTCTGATTTTCCACTTGTGAGCTTTGATTATTCCTTTGATCATGAATTACATTCTCTTTTGATTCAGAATTTCAGATAACTTTGAGCACCTTTGAGAATTTTCTTTCATGGCTTATCTGGGAGGGGGTCCATTCCCTTGGCACCAGGTACTATGAACCACGTGGCTCCCTTTGGATCAAGAATTCAGCCTGTCATATTTATGCTCTTAGGGCCTGTTTCTTTCTTTATAAATAGAATTTATTTTAAAGGTGGCTTTTGTCATTGATGTATGATTCATTTTTACATATGTAGAGTAATGTTTAAAAGCAAGTGCAAATCTCTTGAATCTTATCCATGCTATCAAGATGAAGACACTAAGCTTGCTTTCGCTGACTATACTTTGACCTGTCCAGATCAGCCACCAAATTCTTCATTTATAATATTCAGGTGAGTTATTATAAACTGGCAAATGATGTCATTTTTAAATGGCAGGCAATATTCATATATGTAGAGTTTTTATTTATGGTAGTAGTAAAAGTATCAGCTTCAAGGTTGCTTTCATAACTTACATAGAATTCTTCCCTACTTGCTATGCATGAATGAGATATTATAGAAACTTTTTTGTTCCTTGTGTTAAAATATGAAGAATTTCATAAATTCTTTATGAAAATGATGAAAGTAATATAAGAAATTAACATGTTCTTAGTATAGTAAAAGAACCTTTAATTTCTAAGTAATAGGATATTAGGTAAAAGTCACAATTTACTTATAAAATGGAATTTCTTAATGTCATTTGCTTTCATATGTCAAAATGGCACCTTAGTAATAATTTTTAAATGAAAATAATGTGTGAACCTTGAAGTTATTTGGAATTTGAAAATTTAACAAGAATTATTGGCATTGAATCTAATTTCAAACTTTTAAGATTCATGTTAAGGGAAAGTTCATGCTTTTGTAATTACAGAGAAACATTTTTCATTCCTCAAGATATGATTTTGGTCCCCAAAGTGTACACCACACTTCGAATTTGTGTCCTACATGTTATTAATAATGACACAATGGAACAAGTGCCAAAGGTCTTCCAAAAAGTGGTGCCTTATCTTTATACCAAGAATAAGGTATGTGTAAAGTTTATTCTTTGAATAGCATGGAATGGTGGTGAAAAGCCAGCAGCTTGTTGAGGGCCAGGAGAAAAAGTGCCCCAGTCTATCTAACAACAATAGGGCCTGGGGTGTTCCTAGTACAACTGCTATTTATGTGACTGCAGGAGACAGTGTGCACCCTAGAGCACTCTTTACCTCTGGGCCTTCATTTTTTCTCTGCCCCAAAGATTTCATTACAAAAAAAAAGCATTAGAAATTCTAATCATTATAGTCATAAACTCATATAAACCCTTAAAAGGGAAATGGATCTAAAGAGCTCATTTAGTCCTATCCCTAAACCAAACTAGAAGATTGACTTTGTTTCCCATTGAGTATTTATTTCACTCTAAATATTTCTGAAGATTGAGGTTCCATATCCATCCACCTACCATCAACATCATCTTTTCTTAGGCTACATAAACCCCTTCTGTGTCAAGAAGCACACAGCATGGTAGCATGGTACTCCTGCTGAATGAATGATAGACCCTGATTTCTGACCTTCATTCAAACCAATGTCCGTCCTATATATTTAAATTTCATCTTCATGTTTTTGGTCATTTCTTGTAATAGTGGATGATGATAAAGGGCAGTATATACCTGACTTAGAAACCAAAATACATGTTTTATCTCTGCCTTCCATACTGTAGCTATAGCATGGCTTTGAACCTCTTCATTTTTCTCATTGGGTTATGGCTGTACTTGATTTCTGAGGCTCATTTCAGCTTATGATTCTATTTGCTATTTTGTATGAGTTAGACATACCTAACTAATTAGTGCTGGTTTTATAGGAAAAAAAAATTTAAAATGTGTTAAAGACCTAGTAGGCCTTTTGAGCCGCATTAGAGAACTTAGAAAACTTTGAAAAACCGCTACAGTAAAATGCTCAATGAAACAATTTATATCAGGGGCCAGGGATTTAGCTCAGTGGTTTCTCTGCCTGCTGCGCAAGCGCAAGAACTGGAGTTCAATCCCCGGTACCAAAAAAAAAAAAAAAAGAAAAACAATCTATATCAACTGACATATATGCATGTATGTATGTATAACAGCATATTTTAAACTATTTTAGTGAGTTTTCACTTATATTTCGTTATTATATTATATATTTTATATTTCATTTTGTATATGCATATGCATACGTGTGTATGCGTATTTTAAACTATTTTTGTGTTTACTTTTATTTCATTATAATTATAATTTTAAAAACTTGACTATGTTCTATTAAACCCTGAACTTTTTTCTATTATTATTATTTTATTTTATTTTATTTTATTTTTGGTACCGGAGATGGAACTCAGGACCTTGCACTGGCAAAGCAGATGGTGGCACCACTGAGCTAAATCCCCAGCCCTTTTCTATTATTTTTAAGAGATAAATTTTCTTGAAATTTCAGTCACATTTTACTGTTTAAAGATATTAACAAGTTGCGACCCGAGCCTTATTTTGTTTTAAATTGGGCAAGTTTCACATTTGTATTTTAAGAGATAACCTGGTTATTTTTTGTACAGTAATCTATATGTGGTATTATACACTTAAATATAAATTTTAAAGTTCACTAGATTAAGGCCAACTAATCTACATCATTTTATTATATTGTATCTTTTTTATTCATGTATTTTATTCATATATTCATATACATAATTTATTTTAATTGTTTTTGAATGGATACATATTATTTGCTTTAAAAGTTGGAAATATATTTACTAATTTATATTTATCTCATGATTTCCTTTTGCACTATATTTATTCTCCCTCATGTCCTAATAAATGACATTTTATTAAAAATTACTGTATTGTAGATCAGTATGTTGTTTTTTGTTTGTTTTGTTTTTCTTGGTACTTGGGATCAAACTCAGGACCTTACACTTTCAAGGCAGGCGGCAGCATCCCTGAGCTAAATCCCTGGCAAAAATTACTGTATTGTAAAAATTATCTTATGTATAACTGCACCAAACATACCCATTTCCTCCTTATTTCTTCTACCCTCTCCACTCTAGTTAACTTTTTAGGCTCAAGTTAACTCTTTTTAGGCTAGGACAGGTGGGAACTGGGCAGTCGTAGTTGCTCGGCTGGGCACTAATCATTCCCTCTTTCTCCCAGCTACCACTGCCCTTGGTTTCTACCCACAGGTGGTTAGTTCCTGTCCAAAGATGATATGTTCAACAGACCTGGGCTGTAAGCAGTGCCAAGACCAAGAGGCAGTCCTGCTTCCCTCTCTAAACATCCCCGATTCTGGAATTCATCTGGTGGGCTTCTCCTTTGAGTTGCCTTCCCATGTTTGAGTTTTTGTTTGCCCCTTTTACTGAGTACCTTGTGGATCTTGGTGAGCATCCTCCAAGCCTCTAGTGAGAACTGTGGCCTCTAAACCACCACGTGAAGGGATCTCTTGTATTACTATTTTACCATTAGTTTAGTTCTAGACTTTCACTTGCCTACAATTTTATAAATTTTTGCTTAAAATTATTTTCTGAATCTGTCCAAACACAAGAAACAGAGTCATTTAGCTTTATTTTACTTCTTTAATGTATTAGTAAAATAAGCTCAAATTATAAAAATAACAATATATCTGTGCATTATACCTTGCAAGTGTATGTGCCTTAGCATATACTAAGGCATTAAGTGCTTCTGCCACAAACGTGTATCCTTTCTGTAAGAAAGTGCAATTATAAAGACATGAGTCACATTATCACTAATCTCCCATATATGGTAGTAAGAAAATGTTTTATAATCTCCTTTTTTTTTTTTTTTTTGGTACCGGTACCAGGGATCAAACTCGGGGCCTTGCACTTGCACTGAGCTAAATCCCCAGCCCTTTATAATCTCGATATACATAAGATTTTTCCTTTTACTTGCTCCAAACATAATGTCAGAATTCCTTATTGAGGTTACAATTCTCATCTCATTATGAATTTGGAATTCTGGCTAATATTGCTAGACATCTAATTGAGGTATTATATATTTATTCTGGTTTATGAATATCTGATTTTTCTTTCTAGGAATCTAAACACAACAGAGAGTGTTCCTTGTAACAGATCAACTGGAAGTCAAATCTGTCTTTTGTTTTTATTCCTTTTTTATTCATTAGGAGCAACTACAGTTATAAAAGCAGAATTATGTTGAAACTTTCATCTTATGATACCATCTGATTCATTGACATTTTGGCCAGATATTCAGTTATGTTAATGAAGCTATTTCCCACCATGAAGTAGTCCCTTTCCTACATTCTTCAGCTGCTTCTTTTCTCCAACCTAAGGAGCTCATCTCCAGATGCACATCTGGGCTCTGTCGGATCAGAGCAGCTGTTATTTCAGCTTCATTTCTAAAATCCTGGACTTTTTTCCTTCTGTAGTTTGGAAAGATTAATCTTTGAGATAAGAATATTAAATAAGAAGCTAGTGAGCTGTTTCAGAATGATGCAGTGATTTTAAAATTATCTTAGGGAGCATCAGAAGAACTAGAGAAAATGTAGTAATTATTTACTATGGTCAAGCACCTTATTTTTTTACTTAAAGAACCACACAAAGAAGTTAGAGTTAATAATTTTCCTGTAAACACTTAAGATGATACTTTCCAAGAGTAAAATACAATGTTAGTGGTTTGATGTTAAGACATCTTGGAATCTACATGTATATCAAGATTATAAAACATTTTCTCACTACAGTATATGGAAGACTAGTGACAATGTGACTCATGTCTTTGTAATTATACTTTCTTACAGAAAGGATACACATTTGTGGTGGAAGCATTTAGTGGTGATATGTACGTGCCAGCCTCACAATGGAAGCTGCGCCTCATTGGTCAATACACCCCACTCCCGTTCCTCGCCCGAGATTCTCCATGCAGCAGCTTCTCCACAAAGGAAATCAGAGGATACTACATACCCAATAATAAGAAAATTTTATTCAGGTATATAGCAGAGGGGGGAAGCCAATCTTTTAAAGACAATAATATATTAGGTTAAAAATAAAATCCAGAGTCAGGTTTTAATTTCAATTTTTATACTCTTTTGGAAACAATTAATTTGGAGTAATATGAGTATGTAGATGAATATAATGATAAAGATATTTGTTTGAACTTCATCCTCCTTGACTGTCATTAGACGTTCTTCTCTATACTTCCTTATCATTACTTTCTCCTTGTTCCACTCGGACTCTGAGCAGATTCTAGTGCAATTTGTCCTCGTCTGTTAATGGGACCTTCTTTCTGCACTCATCTGTACACTCCCCTTGAATAGTCTCAGCATGGACTATGCTCTCTTTCATTAACTGGTTCTGCTGATTCTAGTTCTGACATGGTTTTCTTCTCTTTGCCTCTCTCACTATTCTCCGTCCCTGCGCTACTCTGCAGTTTATAAAACTATTGTGTTTCTGGAATCCATGATTCCATTATATTTCCTTTTTCATATTCTAGCATCTCCCTTATTCACGTACATGCCTATTCTTTACTACCAGACTACTGTTATAACACAGATATTTAAACATGTGATTTCCTACTATAAAGTCTTTGATAATTTTCTTTTTTTGTTTTTATCCCCGTTAAGTTTATTGGTACATTTTCGGTATAAAATACAGTTACATTCATCATTGGAATCTTGTACCATTACATGAGTTTCTTGGTTCTTTTTTCCCCCCCTTCCCCTGCCCTCCCTTCACCCACTCCACCCTTCCCTATTTGCAAAGACTTTGTTTCCATTTTTTTCCTTTTCTCATATTTTTTCTTTTCCCTTCTTTCCTA